>CM039722.1:42857675-43457675 GCA_022539455.1 Dendrobium nobile
TCTTCGTATCAACGCATCCCTACACGAAATGGTGCATTCCGTTCTTACGTTCTTATATACAATTTCATCTACTCGCGAGCAAATGTCCCGCTGTTATCTTCTTCCTTTCGCCGGTGCCCGCGACTGTCCACGCCGAACCCAGCAAACATCCCGTTTGAAAAAGGTGAACTTATTAACGCCTATTTTCAATTTCTTCGGTTTTTTTTTTTTTTGACTTCTGCTTTGCTCGTCCTTCTCATTTGCCTTCTTCAACTTCTTCTTGAATCTGTTCTGTTCTTCGCCCCATCCCAACGCTCCAAAGTCCGCCTCAAAACGTTTGGTTGATAAAATGCAAGCTAAGTGGCGAAATTTCGCAGCTCTTCTGCCACCTCCCTCTGCGTCGGCCTCTCCTCCCCACTCATCATCTGACACCTCCTCGCCACCTCCGCCACCACTTTTTCCCTTCCCAACAGCTTCTTCCCTTACCCTTCCCTCCATCATCTCAAGCAACCTCCCCGCCGCCACCCCTTCCCGAAACCTGACACAGGCAATTCCCCCGTCAACAGGTCAGCTATTACCACGCCAAAGCTATACACATCTCCCTTCTCCACCGTCTTCCACGAAAATTTATTAAATTAAACTCCGGATCCAACTAACCATCCCTGTCTTTCTTAATCCTCGGAAACGTAAAACAACTCACCATCATCAATCTCGCTCCAAAATCGGACACCTTGGGCACCATCCGCTCGTCCAACAGTATATCCCTCGCTTTCACCCGGCGATGGAATTGCGGATTAGGGATGCCAGAGTGGAGGCAAGCCAAGGCCTCTGCCCTCACCGCCGTGATTCTCAACCTATCTTCCCAATACGGGGAGCCATAGAGTTCGTGGATGTGGTGGTGGAGCGTGCCGTTGGGTCTATACTCGCACACCACCACGGGAGCGGCGTTTTGTCGCAGCCAACACCGAGGATGCGGATGATATACTTGGATAGACTGATCAGCTCGCTTATGAACTGATCTTGAATTTTATCAATTGCTTTTCTTGTACTTCATTTCTTATATGCATCTTTCCTGTTTGCAATTAACTGAAGAAAAAGAAGAAATGAAATGTTGAAGAAAAAAATCGAGACAATTGACATAATAAATTTTTTTAGGTATACTTATAAAATATGTATCTTTATTATTTCACTGTGTTATTTTTATTATTTCTTGTTTGCAATTGAGTGAAAAATAAGAAGAAAGTAAATGTAGAAGAAAAACACTGAGACAATTGAGAGAATATTTTCTGTTTATATGTACTTATAAAATATGTATCTTTGTTATTAATGTATTGATATTTCTCTTTTGCACTTTGGCTAGCTAACATCCCCCGGTGCAGCAGACCTTGTCCATCGCCTCCAACGCCCGACTTGGTCCTGCTTGTTGATTACAGCTGTTTGTCAAATTCCTCTTGCCTAACGTATCAATCAAGGTAAATTTATTAGGATAAACAATTTATCATTTCCCTAATCATATAATTAGTTCCTATTGATTTGTTAAACATTATTAATTCACTTTAGATAAAAGCTAAAACTCAAATGATGCATTCTCAACACAAAAACCATTCATTTTAAAATTTTTAAGGTTTATGAAGTTAAATGATCTTACACTAAAATTTCAACACCAATAGAAGGTAATGTCTATATAATTATTTGGGTATGATCACATTTCACTACCCAAGAGATGTTGCATGGGAATGGTTGCACTAAGATGAATTAAAAAAGACTACATAGAACGAACAAATCATTGTATTGCTAACTTCGAAAAGTTTTTCTTTTCCTCTTTTCCATTTCTTCGTTGCTTCTCGGCCTTCGCCTTCGTTTTCTTAAACTTGTTTGCCGTTGAAAAGGTAAACTTATTAGGGCAAACAACTTATAATTTCCTTATTTCTACATTAATTTTTATATTGTTTTCTTATCCCTCTCGCTGAATTGCTTTTGGGCTTTTTTTTTTTCTAAATTGTACAAACAACTGATTTCATGTATTCATATCTAAATTCATTAGACTTTTATCATGCTATGTAGTTTCTCGATTTTTGCTACAAAGCTATTCAAGAGGAAACATATATTGGTGTCTAATGCAGTGTGCTAATTCTGCTATTAATTTTGCTCATCAAGCTCTAATTTTCTATCCAAGTTGCTTCTTCGTGAGGTCTTTTTTGTTTTCGAATGAGGGATTGATGGTTTGCTCTAGCAATTTTTTTTAAAATTATCCTTAAGTTATCATTTCATCAAGTTGGATTAAGTCTTCGTATTAGCCAAACTATGTTTGGATGAGGGATTAGCATATAACAAACAATTTTTTTCTTTGTTTGCATATGATGTTAGTTATGATGCATTGCTTCTATTAATTTTGCTCATTAAGCTCTAATCTTCTATCAAGTATTTTAATCACTTAATCTCTCAAGCATTGCTATGTTCATTATGCATTAAGCGTAGATTGATTTACACAAAATGTATAAACTTCTCTCCAGTGATCCGAAATTAATTACTTCTCTAATGTGAATTAGCATTTGTCAACTTTTGTTATATTAAATTAGCATTTAGCATGGGTTTTCTCTCTGTTTAAAATTGCGCAACAAGAGGCGCACTTTGATGCGCGCCTCTGTGCAATTATGTCCAAAAGCGCCTCGAGGCGCACACAATTTGGACACTGCTTAAGGCGTACGCCTCACCCTGTGTGAGGCGCGCCTCAATTGCGCAATTATGGGTGAGGCGTACGCTTCATCCAAATGGTCCCACCTACTTAAAACGAGCTTTTTTTTCCCTTATTCCCGATCGACTACAGGCATTTCACGAATTTTACCTGCCCGCAAGCTCCAGGTCGCGAAACCAGAGCCTCTCGCACGGTCGGCCAAGCTTCCCGCCACCTCTCCCGTCGGCGCCTCCTCTCTCTAGCGAACTTGAAGCGTCCGGCCGCTTTGTAGGAGAAGTCCACAAACAATTTAGGTATTTTTTTTAGTTTTTGATTAGATTTTTCAAATGAAATAAATTCTAGGGTTTTGGATTTTTTGAATTATTTTGTGTGATTTTGGATTCTTTCATTAGGGATCATGGTTAGAGGCAAGGAAAAGGGGTCTGCGTCATTGCGGAGGGACCCTTCTTGGAAATATAGTGTACAAGTTGACATAGGCGGCGGAGAGAAGAGCTATGTTTATTTGAAATGTAATTTTTGTGAAAAAGTGGTGAATGCAATACACTTTATTCAGTTCTGATTATCTTTTTTCTTGAAAACAGTTGAATGGTGGATCCAATTAGGTGATTCCACCCCTGAGTTACAGAGTTTTGCTGTAAGAGTGTTGGGCCTCACTTGTTCTTCTTCTGGGTGTGAACGAAACTGGAGTACATATAGTCAAGTGCAAACAAAGAGAAGAAATAGGCTATCAACACTCAGAATGAACTCCCTCGTATATATTATGCACAACAAGAGGTTAAGAGAGAGGAGGTTGAGGAATAAGGGGTTGAAGGATGATGAGGATCCGTTGGTGTGTGATGATGTATCATCTGATAATGAGTGGTTCATAGATGATGAGACATATTTGCCATTATCAAACTTACAGCTAGAAGATCTAAGTGTGGATGTCTTGAGGGGCGAAGCAGATCAAGTGGGCACATCCACTAGTACCACACCACACACATCCACTAGCTCTGTAGCACAACAATCAAGTAAAGGTATTCCACAACTTCTTATATGCTATTGCATTATATTTATGTCAAGTGAGCAATTAATATGATAATGATCTTTTCTCTTATTGAACATGGAAGAGAAGTGAGTCATATTGAAGATGATGATGATATGACATTCATAGATACAATTGGAGAAAAAGATTCCCTTGAAGACCCATTTATTGATGAGATATGATTGCATTTTATTTGTTCTTTGTACTTTGGGAGTTTTGTTAAACTAATATTTTATGATTTTGTACTTAGAAACATGATTTTATTGCTTCTACTTTCTTGCTTTTCATAATTTTCATATATCATTTAGATGTTTTTATTGTAAGATAGAATATTGCTATTATTTTCCTGCTAAAATCCTTAAATTTTCATTTACATAATTTTGTGTCTGTTAGGCTTACGCTTCAGACCGCCTCGAGGCTTACGCCTCGCCTCACGAACGAAAACCGTCTCGAGGCTTAATTATGCAATTTTAAACCTTGGGTTTTCTACACTAGTTTTCTGTTGGAGTTCTTCTCCCTCTCGTTGAAATGCTTTTTGGCTTTTTTTCGGCTAATTATGCTATTTTGTATGGATTTTTGATCTTCCAAAGTTCACCAACCTTCACACTAAACACCCTCTAATGAATGGTTACAGTTGTTTATGCTCTATATGGGCACATGCAAACTAGTATTTTTATTATTTAAGAATGACAAAGAATTCTAATATTATAAAATTTTGAGATTTCTTCATTGATATATGTAGATCAAATCAAGCCAACCTTAATTTTGGTATGAAGTATTTTGCATTGGTTTGATCGTATTTAATTTTCCTATCGAAAATGAATTTTTAAAATTACTTCTGATAATTTATTTTCATGTATATTAATTTCATATGAGCTTTATAGAATTATAAGATGTTCATGAAATTAGATAAGTTTGATGTTTTTCTACAATTTCTTGAAAAATATGATTAACATTTTTTTAATAATCCTTATAATGATTGTTTTATTATTTTAATGATAAGAAATATTCTTACAATATATATGCATTTGCTTTGTATAATGATGTCTTTTCTTCAGGATCAATTAGAACCATTTGGGTTTAGCAACACAAATCATGCCCGAGCTTATTAAAACTATCCATTTCCCTGCCCTAACATGAACTCTTACCATCATATTAGTATTGCACTAATCTCAAAAATGGCATGTTGACATATTTGATGTCCACTTTAAATGAGGAATGCACATTAACTTGTCCAACACACCAATCATTAACTTTGGGATGAAACTCCTATGATAAAACGAACAACTATTGAATCTTTAGATAGAACTATGAAAGATGTTATGAATAACTCCATTTATTTTGGTGAAGTGATTGTATTTGGAGGTGACTTCTGACAAGTATTAATAGTTGTAAGATGTGCATTAAGATTATGAACTATCAGCTACAACATGGTTAAGTCATATTTATGGTCAGATATGAAAGTTTTCAAGTTAAAATAAAATATGCAGGCAAGAACAGATCATTTATTCTGTGATTTCATTTTTAGAATTGAAAATAAAGATGAGAAGAAAATCGAAGATGGATTGGTGCATATTTCAGATGAAATGATAATAGAGTGTTCAAATAATGAAACTTCACAAGATTCATTAATAAATACTATTTTTCCTTCTTTACATAAAAATTTTGCAATGTCGGAATACATTATGGAAAGATCAATCCTAGCAACTAAAAATGAGTATATTGATAAGCTTAATCAAAAGCTTATTAATATCTTTCCAGGGAATGAGGTCACTTATTTCAGCTTTTACAGTGTTACTGATGATAATTGTAATCTTTATCAAGTTGAATTTCTAAATTCATTTATATCAAATGGACTTCCTTCTCATCATCTTATTCTGAAGATAAATTGCTTAATAATGTTATTCAGATATTCTGCAGGTAATCTGAGAATAACTCATTGCATAATATTTATGTATTAATTTACTTGATCTGGTTTACAGATTTTTCATTTAATTTATTTAATCTCCTAGCACTCATTTGCATTTTAAGGGATCTGTGCTTCTTTGTTTGTTTTTATAAATTTATGTTATTTTAATTTCTTAGGCATTACTTCAACTAAAATAAATTTGTCCAATTTTATTTATTTAGCATGTAAACACAAACAAATGTGGAGGATGCCATAAGTGAGCCCATAAACGGGGAGTCTGGTAGGGAGAGCGGGAGGGCTGCAAAGAAATGAAAATTTTGATGAAGAAGTAGTCACCATCACAAAGCGACAATCACCATAGATGTTTGAATCTATTCATGATGAACGTTTGAGATAAGCTTAATTGAAACGAAAGATATACATTTTATATTAATGAAAGACAAGCAACTTTGGCTTCATTTTGAGATATTTTTCTTACTCTATTTTTTATACGGCGACCACAATTTTTATTTGGCTGCTATTTTTTCGTTGTTTTAAAAAGATATTGTGCTAAGATTATGCTTTTTACAGCATCTTTAAAAAGTTTTTTTCTCTACAACAACTTTGCAAAGCATTAATGAAGTTGTCCCAAACGAAGCCTTTGTGATGTTCATATGATTTAAAAATTTGTTGTTATTTTGGTATGAAGTTACTAGTATTTTGTTTTTAAAGATCTATGGCTCAAAGGGGATGCTTATTTCTTCAAGATCATAATTTTGAGCAGGATATTTTTTAATTTATAACTCATCATTTTCAAAATAAAATTTATTATTTTATTTTAATTAAAAAAAATTATTTATTTTTTTACTTTTAAAATGTAAGTTATAGCTGAATACAAACATATAGAATTTAGTATTTCGAATATGTATTATTTAATGCAATGTAGAAGCATTTCTCGGGTGATAGCAGATAGTATCTTTTGTTAATGGATAGTTTCGTAAGCCGATGCTATTTAATATGTGGTTTTCTTCTTTTGAACTTTGTTTTAGTATTTGAAGTCTTTTAAGGTTTGCATACTCAATGCCATTGTTAGAGTTTTTGTGACATCCACTGTATAAAGGTTGATCTCTTAGTCACTTTTAAGGGTTCTTTTATTGAAACATGCCATGTTGTTTAGTATTCTTCTGATGTGGGAACATTTTAGTCTATCTTATGCCTAGGGACTAGTTTATCTCCTTTAGTCTAGAGTCTTCTATTTGCTCCCTTAAATAGGTATAATGTATGGTTTTTGGGTATTGAATGATAAAAACTCTTTTGAAGCTTTGAGAAAGCTCTCTTCTTCTTCCCTGGATTGGGAACTCCTTGAAATCCTTCTTGCAGGTATCGACTTCCGACGATCCACTACATCAGTTGGTATCAGAGCCTGGAGCTTGTGAAGATCGATGTATTGCAGAAGGTCGGCTGTCGACGACGATCGAAGCCGTAAAACAAGATTGGCGGTCGACGACGATCGACGCCAAGGAAGGTGGGCTGTCGACGATGCTCGAAGCCGGATCGCATTCTATCAAGCTCAGTCGAAGGAATCGCTCGATCGGGTAGACAGAAACCTTGATCTGATTCGCGAAAACCTTCGAGCAATAAGGAAGATGAGAAAGACGCCGGCAACCATACCGAGGTACTCTCCTTCTTCTTCTTCGATCTCATCATTCGCTTCACGCAGACAGCGTCCGTCCCGCCACGATTATCCCCCGCTCGAGCTTCCGCTCCGGTGGCGCGAACCTCCTCCGCTCAAGCCTACCAAACCCCGTTCAGCTCCGTTCGTACGCCCAATGTCCAGTGGGGAAGTTGTTCCCAACTTCATTGCCGATCCTTTCCACCATGTAGAACATGTTCAGCAGCTCGTCGGGACACGACAAGTATCAGCACCCGCAACCTCAGCCGGTGTCCAGGACCTCGCAAACCCAGCCGATCTCAGTATCATTACCGGCCCCGACGCCGCCAATCTGGAGACACCAACAGCAGCCGACCAGGCTCCCAAAACCCCAGCCGGCGACCAGGTTCCCGCAACCCCAGCCGCAGATTCATCGGCGCAACGCGAGCGTGACTTCAGCCCAGACCCTAAATCATTCGAGACGATCAGGCACTCGAACAAAGCGAGACTCGATCAATTTGCAACCGGAATCCTAGACGGAGAACTTCCGGACTCTGTCGACATTTTGATCCATGCTCCCAAACCTCCGAATTCGAGCAGCTTCGGGCGCTTTATGCTCTCGCATGGTCTCAGCGAACCTCCGAATTCTAACGATCCCATAATCTCGTTAAACTCACACGGGCTGTTCGAATTCGAGCAGCTTTGGGAGAAGAAGGAGGGAGAAGATTGGGAGGAGCGGTTTCGAGGACATACCGACACGAAGCCGCACGATCCTCAGTCGGTAAGCTTCGATGTTTCGTTTCATGGCGCAGAGTTTGTGTATGGAATCGCTGAGCACGCTTCCACTTCCTTGGCGCTTCGTGCTACTAGAGGTCCTGGTGTGGAGCATTCTGAATCCTATCGGCTATTTAATCTCGATGTCTTCGAGTATCTACTTGATTCACCTTTTAGGCTATATGGGTCAATTCCATTTATGCTCTCGCATGGTCTGAAAGGTTCTGCTAGATTTTTTTTGGCTCAATGCCGCTGAAATGCAGATTGATGTGCTTGCCCCTGGATGGGACGATTCGGCTGCTGCAGGCAACGATAGGATTGACACGTTTTGGATGAGTGAGGCAGGAATTGTGGATACCTTCTTCTTTGTTGGCCCGGGCCCTAAGGATGTTCTTCAACAATATGCTAGTGTGACAGGAACTCTAGCAATGCCGCAGGAGTTTGCCATTGCTTACCACCAGTGTAGATGGAATTACAGAGATGAAGAAGATGCTGCTACTGTTGATGCTGGTTTCGATGAGCATGACATACCTTATGATGTACTGTGGCTTGACATCGAGCACACTGATGGGAAAAGGTATTTCACTTGGGACAGAGTATTGTTCCCTAATCCAGAAGAGATGCAGAAGAAATTGACGGCCAAAGGGAGGCACATGGTTACTATTGTAGATCCTCATATCAAAAGAGATGATTCCTACTATGTGCATAAGGAGGCTACAGATAAGGGGTATTATGTGAAGGATGCAACATGTAAGGACTTTGATGGCCGGTGCTGGTCGGGTTCATCAACATACCCGGATACGTTGAACCAGGAGGTTCAGGAGTGGTGGGCTGAAAAATTCTCATTGAAGAACTATGGAGGTTCAACACCGTCTTTGTATATATGGAATGACATGAACGAGCCTTCAGTCTTCAATGGCTCTGAGATATCAATGCCAAGAGATGCTTTACATTTTAGAGGCGTTGAGCACCGAGGGTTGCTTGAATCATTTGGGGCCCTTCGAGGCTTTGATTGGGAAGCGTTTACTGGGAACTACAGTGACTATTTTGTTTTGGCGACTAATGAAGATGTGATAGTTTATGTGATGCTTGTGAATGATGTTAGTCATGGATTGTACCCCGAGGCTATTAACATGGGTGAAGATGTCTGTGGAATGCCAACCGTGCTCCAAAGCATTCATGACTGTCGTGATTGGATCACTCATAAGTTTGCCGCAAATGTGTTGATTGTGGTTGCCCCTTATTTAGGCAAAGTGATTTCCAATGAGAATTCTACCATTTTGGAGCCTCTTAAGGCTTGCTCTTTTGATAAGGTAAAACCTGTGAGAGGTGGCTTGATAAAGGTTTTGCCTGTTTGGAGAAGAAATTCATACAAGGGTGACACTACAGTACCCGAGGCTTCAATGGAAAGGAAAGTCGCTCATTTCGGAAATGATGAAAACAAAATCTTCGATCCGGGAATCTGTCTTCTGCAACTTCTTTGTCAATAAGGCATCTCGACGGAGTCGAGCTCTTTTTATGCAAGGGGAGAATGATGTGGGAACATTTTAGTCTATCTTATGCCTAGGGACTAGTTTATCTCCTTTAGTCTAGAGTCTTCTATTTGCTCCATTAAATAGGTATAATGTATGGTTTTTGGGTATTGAATGATAAAAACTCTTTTGAAGCTTTGAGAAAGCTCTCTTCTTCTTCCCTGGATTGGGAACTCCTTGAAATCTTTCTTGCAGGTATCGACTTCCGACGATCCACTACATCATCTTCTAGCTGGCTTGTCTTTCTATTAATTTATGCTGGTAGTTGTTCTGCTCTGCAGCTTAGTTCTTCTTATTAGCATATAGAGTTAGAGCTTCAGTTTGTTGAAGCAGGCCCATTACTTGCATGTTATTAGCTCTGAAGGTCTTGTTTCAATTAAAATATACTTATTAGCTTTAGCAATTTTTGTTATTTAAGCTGAAGTTTTTTATGTTTAAAAATTGTAATTGACTCTGCTTCTTCTATGAATATGAGATACATGTGATAATCAAACTAAAGTTTCTTATATTAACTAGTAATAATACATCCACTTCTTGATGCAAATTACAGCATTACTATTATCCTGAAATTTAGCTCATTACTTTTTCTTACCTTCTTTCTGATATATTCTTATTATTTCATTTGCAGTTATAAGGTCATCGATCTGGTTCTAGATACATATTGACACGATGGTTCAGTACAACTTCAAAAAGATCACTGTTGAAAGTGAGATTCACCCAACACAACTTTCATGAGAAGCTGTCCATTATTGAAGAGTTTCCTAGCAAAGCCCTACATGGGGTCCTGGTTGGGTACCCATTGAGTGCTCATGTTTTACTCGGATGAGCTTCGCCCACTCATGGTGACTTTTGGGATTCCATACTCACCTATGCCCACCCACTTTTTGTGCTTTTTGAATGCTGTCTGTCACAAATTGATGGCCTTAAGGCTTGTTGCCCTTTGCTCTGATTGCAAACTTTCAAGGCGCATATCAGAATTTACCGTAGTCGCAGTGTAGTTAAGTGCTGCACACTATATACGGTGATTAACAATATAAATCGATTTATCCTTTAATATTTAGTACCCACCCATAATGGGTATGGGTGGTGAGTGTGTGTATGAGTACTCAATGCAGGCTCTGTCCCTAGATTAGTTGACATTCATCCATTCTATGGTGATCTGCTCCATGTCCTATACAACAAGGATCACTACAAGCTTGCACTTGGCCAGGTTAATACTATAAGGAACATCATTGGAAAGATTGCTAAAGACTATGTTTGGATGTTAAAATATGGGGACTCTCTTTATCGATGCAAGTGCTTGAAGGTGGCTGCACTTGGTCGGATGTGTACGGTTATGAGTTATTTTATGTTAGGGGGATTTACATACATATCATTTTATTTCATGCTATTTACATATCTAATATCAAAAACATTAATATTACATGCCTACCACTCATATAACGGATTTGAATGATGGAATGAAATATTAAAATTTATAGGATGATATGAATGGTAAAAATAAATTATATGAGTGATATATTTGATATTAAAGTTATATATGGGTGGTAGATATGTAATATTAATGTTTTAGGTGTTGGATATGTATATAGCATTAAATAAAGTGGCAATATAGCTATGATGATGTAATAGTGATGCAATAATTATATTTTTCAATATATAATATTTTAAATTATGACACTATAATATTGAATATCATTTTAAATCAAAATGCTGAGATAAAATATTTTGATTATTTATAAGATATTCAATTTAAAATAATATTAATATTCAACTTACTGATTAAAAAAATATAAATTGGAGAGGATTTGAACTTCTTTGAACTTTTAAATCTTTTATTATAGTCATTTAATCAAAATAAAACTATTAGAAATTGTTCTATATTTGAATCCTTATCAAAAAGCAAATTAGTTCACCAATTCTCTGGCTCACTTGCGGATTAAAAAATTTGAACTAGATTAAACTAGCTAGAGGACTTGTTCATGGTTGGACCGGTTAGACCTATTAGTCTGATCCTATTTTTAAGATCACGCCCTTGAAGAGGGCAAATTATTACGTCCGGTGTCCGTATTCGTCCTGACACCAATCCAGATGCGCTACGTCACTCAAATACATCGGGCCTCAGTCTATTTGGGTGATGTGGCGCGTCTAGATTGGATATTCGGACGTCCTGTCACCGGACGTAATAATTCACCATTGAAGAGTGCTAAACAAATTCTATTTTAACAAAAGATATTAGAAATCATTGAAAATTTAAAAATAATTAGAATTAAGACAACTTTTATTATTTGATTGTCATAGATCACATGCAAATTTTTTTCCATCCTGTTTTTAGTATTTTATTTTTCACCTATAATTAAGTAGTTTGAAAAATATAAAATGATAATAATAATAAATTATAGGGGGTTTACATATGTGCACAAAATTTTTAATATTAATTTTTAAATATTAACGTATTTAATAGTTGAATATTTATATTTATTTAAATAATACTTTGATATTTAAACTCTATCAAAAAATATATATAAAAATATTAAATAAGTTACTATTAGTAATATTTTCTTATGAGATTTAAGCATTTAATGTTATATAAGTAAATATGCAAATATATGTATAAGATATATAACTACATTAAAATCTTGTGGTTCATTGAAAAATTCATCTAAATTATTTTAATTAGTCATGCATATTAATTAATCAAAGATTAACTAATTAATTACTAAATATAAATAATAATCATTATTAAATCTGAAGTAAATATACTAATCAAAGATCATATGATATAATTATCCATTAATAGAATCTGATTAAGATAATCACTTAAACATTAAATAAACACAATATATTAAAACAAATAAAAAGTTGGATCCACTTATTTTTTATCGGTTCATTATTCATTAGTACTTAATTTTGATCGCCTACAAAATAATATTTAATGGTCAATTTAAAATAGTTCATTATGAAAGTTATATGAAAATAAATTTGATATAATTATATTAAATATGCTTAAAATTAATATAATATTAAAATTTTAATATGAATCTATAAATTTGCTAATTTTGACCGGCAACTGAGGCCTTTTCAGGTTTTCTTTAGATCGTAGTAGTTTTTAGGCACATAAAGAAGTTGCGGAGCTCGTGGTTCACCTCTTCCGAGGTACACACAAATCTGCCGTCTCGTCTTCCCCTCGTCTTCATTTTGGATTCCAGGGAGCTGAAAAATAGGGCAGTTCCCGAAGGAGCTCGATCGCCAAGTCTGACTATCCTCTTTCCCTTTGATCTCACTCGTAAACATATATTCGCGGGGGGTAAAGATATTTTTTGGGAAGTTCTGTTTTCTTGCTTGCTCATTTGTTGGGTTTCGCACGGAGGGTTTTCTATCCTGCAATGGAATCCAAGGTAGGTTTTCCGGGGTTTTATGCGTCCTTTTGGAATTAGATGGTGTGGGATTACTGTAATTTCCCAATTTAAAAGTTCTGGAAGTTTTGGTTTTGCAGGTTTTTTAGTCGATGGCTGGAAGATAGGATTTGGAAGAGAGGAGTGGGGTCGACTTGGGACAGTGGATCTTTGGACGGTGCGTGAAAGGCGATGGGGTCGGGAAAAATGGATGGGCCTTCGGCGCCGGCCATCCGGCGAGATCCGTATGAGGTTCTTAGCGTGTCGAGGGATTCGTCGGATCAGGAGATTAAGTCCGCGTACAGAAAGCTCGCTCTCAAGTACGCCCTTTCTTGGATTAAGCTGTCGAGATTATTTGCCTTTTGAAATGGATATCGATATCGTATTTGCAATTGGGCATCATGGAATCCTTCTACGTGTTTGAAATGTTCCGGTTTTTGTCAGGCGTTTTTTCTTTTGTCCTGGAATCTATCATCCGTTTATTATGAACTAGCTCAGTAAAGAGAATGGATTCAATCGAGATGCATTTTTGTCTCAAGATTATGGCGGTAGGGAGCGGTAGCTCCTAGGTTAGAAAGCTGTTATAAATCTTCATGTCAGGTGATAAGCACGGTGTTTTATCCCTTACCATTGCTGAAGTTGCACGAAAAATGTTTTCATTTGTAATTCCTTGTTTATTCGTTAATGCCAATTTCATGACATATTTGTCCCTGTCAGTTGTTCTCGTCTCACCATAATTTTTGTTAGCTGAAGTATTTGGTTTAGAGAGGCTAAGACACCTGAAAGCTGAAAATAGTGGTGATTAGCTTGTCATATAGGCATTTGGAAGTCATTGGTTTCTTTCTTGGACGTCAACAGATCTATTTCAGTGTTCCTTTAAAGAACTTAAGCATGCCTCGAACGATTTACAACATGCCTTAAGAAGGTATTTAGCAGTCTTCTCTATAGGCACCCCGCACCCGACACGTCCTTTTCTTTTGGAATTAAAATACCGGGGTTATGTGCATATCTCCTTTTAAAATTTGGTGCCTATATTCCTTTTGTAAATTTAAGTTTTGAATTTGAAAAATGCTGCAATAAATCCTTGATTTATTATTATTGTTTTGGTTATTTTATTTTGTTATAAAATAGAAGTGGAATGACGAGAGTGAGGAAAGAGAAAGAACTAAGAGAGTGAGAGCAGGGATTCAAGAGTGAGAAAACTTGTGAGAGCTATTGTGATTGTTCTCGTAACAAAACTAGTCTAGTTATCTCTTTTTGTGGTATTGGACGTAGGTGAAGCTTTGTCGAACCATGCAAATCTTGTGTCCCTTATTTTATTTTGTTTTCATATGCTTTATTTTCATCCCTAGTTTTGAAATATTGCTATTGCATATTCACTTTCCCTCAATAATTGATATTAGCCCTAAGCATTAAAGGGGAAAAATTGGAATTTTTTCATATACTAGACGATGTTGATTAAAGCTTACATATTCTAGGAAAAGCTATATCTTTCTTTCTTGAAAAAATCTAATGACCAAGTGCCAAGATGACTCAAATATCTAAACATATCGGTGATGGGAGTTGTCTGCCCGACAATAATAAAGAGTGTTTCCTTCAACATATTACATGAGAAGATCACAACTAGAGTGGTTAAAGTTCTATTAGACATGTAGGAGAAACCATCAATGATGAACAAGGTAAAACTCTTTGACAACCCAAAAGTTTCAATGCTTGGAATTTCTTGTTGTTGACTTGATTCGGCGTACCAATTAAGAAAGTTGAATAGATAGAGTTTAGGATGATCAGACCTTGAAGGTTGTTTGTGTAGAAATAGTTGAATGAATTTGAACCCATCTGAGCGATGAGTAATGCTATTCAAACTAGTTGTATTTTGTCTGACATGTGACGAAGTAATCATGTATTTTAACATTTGCTTTTGTAAGAAACTTTTGACAATTGTAAGGAATCTACGATGGTCCTCTTGCTAACTATTCAATTCAGAAATTATCTCTTTCCCTTAGAAAAGGAACCACTTATTGTGATTACACATATGTTTTGGTCTTTAGAAGGCTTCCACCATACACTAATATGTTGTATGGTGCCAAGTGGATGACTAATCACCCATTGATCTCCTACCCCCTTCTCCTATATAAACCAACTGTTCTAGTGTCTATGTGTTATTGTTTCTTTGAGTAGCCATGAGAGCTGGGGGATATGAACTATTGCCTTATTGAAGTTAAACAAGGGGACCTTCAGTCATTTGAGTAGTCGAGAACTTAAGGAAGGCAATCAACATCTGTTCTTCATGACTATTTTGGTGGAAAATCATAACTACTCTTATTAGTATGTTCCTTGCATGATATTTGTAAAATTTTTAGCTCTTTTTTCCTTTTGTTTATGCCAATGATGAGATGAGCAGTTCCATGGTAGGACTAGTCTTGTTTTTCTTGAATATACTTCATGAACTGGCATAATGATATGAATATGTGAATGAATTAAATGAGAATACTTCCTGCGGAGCTATTGAAATGTGAGATTAGAGGATTATGTGACTTCGAACAAGGACTATATGACTTAAGGTTAATACTCTTTAAGAGGATTGTGCGACTACATGAAGTAATAATGGTATAATAACTCTAAAAAATGCGTAATGATTGATTGGATAGTTTAATTTGTCAATGCATATATGCTTAACCTGACGTATTTTACTGTTTGTTCATTTTGTAGCTTTTTGTGGTTACTATTAATTATTTGATTAGTAATAATAATAATTAGTCATTTAGGCTAAATAAAAATTAATTAAGATTTTAATTTTGTTAAATAGTGTTTATTAATAGTAATTATTATTTTTAAGCTTAAAATAATTTAAAAGTTTTAATTAAAAAAAAAGAATAAAAATTTACTTTGGTTAATTAGTGACGAGTTAGGAATTTATTAAGATCAATAAAGTTCTTTTTTTATTTAGTTGTGGTACTTATTCATGTGATACTTAATTAGTCACTTATCTACTAAAAAATCAATAATCACTGATGATTAATTAGGATTTTAATTATGATAATATTTTAAAGTTTTTATCGTTTAAATATTAATCAAACCTGACTTTGATTAATTAAATATATATGCTTAATTTAAATATTAATTGACCTAATAAGATACTATTAATTAATGATTTTGATGGTAATTTTAATTAATTGTGTTTTCTATTTTTGATTGCCAAAAATGATTTCTTTATTTATTTGTGCACCAGAAAATATGTAGATCATCCAATTATGGTTTTACTTAAATAATGAACCGAAACATGTCCTAACATGACCTTGTTTATATGTGGAAAAAATAGGTATCACCCTGATAAAAATGCCAGTAATCCTGAAGCTTCAGAACTTTTCAAAGAAGTTGCTTTTTCGTATAGCATTTTATCTGATCCAGAGAAAAGAAGACAATATGATGCTGCTGGATTTGAGGTGAATGCTTGCTCATTCTTTTTTTTTTTTTGGCTCATAGTATTAGACAAGAAAATAGCAAATATGTACAATTTGTGATGTTTGCTGAAAATAGTCGGAATGCTGTGAACTTTCTTCCCCAATATTTCTTGTGATTTTTCATTCAAAGGATAGCCACGTAGCTCAAAAATGCTAATCTTCATAGTAGCTCTTGTACTATCATTGAATGGTACTCAGGTTTCTTTCATGCGTGAAGTAATCATATTTTTTTGAGCAGATTCGATCTTCATATATTCTTGGCGTGGCAGTTTCATAAATTTGATCAAAATAATAAGTTTAGTGATTAAGCCATGTTTGTGAACTAATTAAAATTGAAAGCTTTTTTTTAGGACAAAAGGATCTTTGATTTACTTTCCATGAACCATTGCAATGTTTGTTTAAGATAGATTTACTAGCATTATGTAGCTAAATTTGCACTGTGTTTCTTTTAGCTATCTTTTCTTTGGCAACTTCGATCAAAATTATGATAAACATATACAAATTATTGTCAACTTGCTTCTATGATTTAATTTTTTTCCTCTAAACGTTGAATAACTCAAAGAACGGATCCTTTTTTGTCTTTTTTTTTTTTTTTGAGGTTTCTATCTAAACTTTGTCCAAAAACAGGGATACAGCCTCCCTCTAAACAAAAAATAGACTACTCATGCTCTTACATACCCACCAATACACATTGTAACATCTATGTACCTATCACAAGTATTTTGTATGATACCATCTTTTTTATTTTATTTTTTGTATGATACCATTAATATTTGTTTGTGAGTAGATTACACTTAGTTATTTGAGTTGGGGATCTGCTTTCATATTGGTTCATTGATTTAGGATGTCTTATGGTTAGGGTTTTCTAACACAATGATGCACAAAAAAGCAAGGAAAACCAAAATTCACAGTTTGCTAACCATCATTTAAGACAATTACTTATTTTCTTTTGATTTAAGAAAATAAGATAGAATAATTCATTCGAAATTATAATTTAATGGTCATTTAATAAGAAAATTTAGATCATAAAACCCTACATTTTAATTAGGATTCACACTATAATGAAAAGATATAGATTTATGACAAATTAAACTAAAAATAATCACACTCGCAAAACCAATCTTAAACTATGTAGAAGAAAAAGTAAAAAGGAAATAATTTATCATACAAGAGGTCCAAGTCTTACATCGATATAAGTAGACTTCTTTAGACTCACGTAAAAAAATTTATATCCAACTAGCACACAAGTTGCAAGAGAAGTGCTATGGAGAGTTCTAGAAAATAATGGGGTTAATAATGCTTATATTCAAGTTATTAAGGATATGTCTACTAGAGCTATTTCTCGTGTTCGAAAACTAGGTGGTTTGACCAAGTGTTTTCTTATTTTAGTTGGATTACATCAATGATCAACTTTTAGCTCATATCTTTTTGCTTTAGTCATGGATGGCAAGACGTTGTACCATGGTGTATGCTTTTTGCTGATAATATCCTTCTTGTTGATAAGACTAGAGAAGAAGTTAAACTTGAATTATGGAGGTCAACTTTAGAGTCTAAAGGTTTTCGTTTGAGTAGATCTAATAATGAATACATGGAAAGTAATTTTAGTAGTAATAAATCTAGTGGGGGATTGTGACTTTGAACGATCAATGTTTTAATAAGAGTACACGTTTTAGATATATCAGGTTTATTATTCAAAGTGACGGTGAAATAGATGGGGATATTGTTAGTAGAATTCAAGTTGGATGGTCAAAGTGGAGGAATGTATTGGGCCTTTTGTGTGATAAAAATGTACCCTTCAAACATAAGAGAAAATTCTATAAGATGGTGGTGAGACCTGCAATTCTTTATGGCGCGGAATGTTGGCCATTAAAACAGAAGCATAAAATTAAGTTACGTATTACAGAGATGAGGATGCTCAGGTGGATGAGTGGCTTCACTCTTATGGACAGAATGTGAAACGAGTATATATATGAAAAGGGTGGATTAGCTCCAATTGTAGATAAGATTTGAGAGAGTCTCCTTGGAAGGTTTGGTCACATAAAACATCGGCCTTTTGATGACCTGGTTAGGAGAGTAGATGTATTAGATTTGACCTATATTAAGAAAGGTTGATGTAGACCTAAAAAGACTTGATTAGAACATATTAGAAATGACCTTTTTTTATTGGATTTAAATGTGAATTTGACTCTTAACATAACACAATGGCAAAAAAGCATTCATGTAGACGACCCCACATAGTGGATGAAGGTTTGATGTTGTTGTTATTGTTGCTGCAAAACATAAGTTCGAGATGAAATGAAAGCATCCATTTAGCAATTATTATCTTCTAACATGCCTCAATAACCAATGTTTATAATTTCCCATGTAGTTGAGTCATTATTTATGTCTTCATATATTCAATTAAAGTTTATATAATTTGCCAACTTCCCTAATATGGAAAAAATAGTCATATTATTTTTAAGGATGCAAAATGATAGCAACTCTAAGCAATGCATCAATAAGCTATCTCCAATTTCAACTATATGTTTAAGTAAAATAACATGTTATTCCGAGAATTCAATCCATTAGCATGTTAGTGTTCTAATTTCTTTCGTAAAAGATTGATATAGGAAACAAATTATGTCTATAATATAGAAGTGTTCTTATAATTGCATAGAACTCCTTTTTATATTTTGAATATTTTTTGCTTTTTCTACAACAACAACAACAACAACAACATCAAGCCTTTATCCCACTACGTGGGGTCTGCTACATGTATCCTTTTTCTTCATTGTGTCCTATTAAAAGTCAAATTCTTGTTTAAATCTAATAAAGAAAGGTCATTCCTAATATTTTCTAACCAAGTCTTTTTAGGTCTACCCCTACCTTTCTTAACATAAGTCAAATCTAATACCTCTACTCTTCTAACCGGGTCATCGAAAGGTCGCCATTTTATGTGACCAAACCATCTAAGGCAACTCTCTCTAATCTTATCTTCTACTGGAGCTACTCCAACCTTTTCACGTATATGCTCATTTCGTATCCTATCTCTAAGGGTAAAGCCACTCATCCACCTGAGCATCCTCATCTCTGCCACACTTAACTTAGTATTATGCTTCTCTTTTAATGGCCAACATTTGGCACCATAAAGCATTGCAGGCCTAACTACTATCTTATAGAATTTTCCCTTAAGTTTGAGGGGTACATTTCTATCACATAACAAGCCCGATGCATTCCTCCACTTCAACCATCCAACTTAAATTCTGCTGATAATATCCCCATCTATTTCACCATCACTCTGAACAATTGATCCAAGATATCTAAAACGTGTACTCTTATTAATGATTTGATCGCCCAAAGTCACAATCCCCTCACTAGGTCTATTACTACTAAAATTACACTCCATATATTCCGTTTTAGATCTACTCAAGCGAAAACCTTTAGACTCTAAGATTGACCTCCATAATTCAAGTTTACCTTCAACTCCCTCTCTAGTCTTATCAACAAGAAGAATATCATCAGCAAAAAGCATACACCAAGGTACATCCTCTTGCAAATGTCTAGTGAGAACATCCAAGACTAAAGCAAAAAGATATGGGCTTAAGGCTGATCCTTGATGTAACCCAACCGAAATAGGGAAATACTTGGTCAATCCACCTTGTGTTTGAACACAAGTAATAGCTCCTGCATACATATCTTTAATGATTTGAATATAAGCATTATTGACTCCTTTTTGTTCAAGAACTCTCCATAGCACTTCTCTTGGAACTTTATCATATGTTTTTTCTAAATCAATAAATATCATGTGTAGATCCTCCTTATTTTCTCTATATTTCTCCATCAAACCTCTTAATAAATGTATGACTTCCATAGTCGACCTACCCGGCATGAATCCAAATTGATTTTGAGAAACATTAGTATCATGCCGCAACCTATGCTCCATAACTCGCTCCCATAGTTTTAAAGTATGACACATTAACTTAATACCTCTATAATTCGCACAATCTTGTGCTTCACCTTTATTCTTAAAAATAGGAATTAACATACTCATTCTCCACTCATCTGACATCTTTTTAGTCTTCAAAATAGTATTAAAAAAAGTTTAGTAAGCCATGAAATTCCTTCATCTCGTAAGCATTTTCTCACATAATATTAGCATCCTCATGTACAGACAAAATCTTACGATCTAAAATCTTATTTCCAAAAATATTTTTGTTAATATTCTTTAAATGCCCCCATCTAATCCTAAAAAATTGTTTTACTTTATTTTTTATTTTATGCCCCTTTATTTTAAAGTTCAAAACTAATAATCGATGTTGGGTACATAAATTTTCACTCGGAATAACTTTACAATCTTTGCAATCTAAACGATTTAATTTTCTAATAAAAAAATAGTCAATCTGAGTTGTACTATATCCATTTTTATAAGTGATGAGATGCTCATTTCTTTTCTTAAATAAGGTATTAGCAATTGAAAAATCATATGCTAAACAAAAATCCAATATGGTCTTGCCACCTTCATTCGTCGTTCCAAATCCATGGCCACCATGAATGCTTTTAAAATCATCTACCTCTCTACCAACATGTCCATTTAAATCTCCTTCAATAAAAACTCTTTCTTTAAGATGTATATTTTGTATTAATTCTTCTAAGTCATTCCAAAAATTTAATTTAGAACTCATATCCAAACTTACTTGAGGAGCATAAGCACTTATAATATTAACAATCTTATCATCAATAACAATCTTTAAAGCTATAATTCTATCTCCAATCATATTAATTTTTATAATATTATTCTTTAAATTCTTATCTATAATAACACCTACACCATTTCTAGTACGACTCCTACCCGAATACCAAAGTTTAAATCCTAAACTATCAATTTCCTTAGCCTTCTCTCAAACCCATTTAGTTTCCTGAATGCACAAAATATTTAACTTCCTATGAATCATAATATCTATTAATTTCATTAATCTTCCTGTAAGGGAACCTATATTCCAAGTTCCTATCATAATTTTAGTTTCATGGACTAGCTTTTTTGCTCACATCCGTCCTTGATGTGGGAACCCTTGCCTATTTAACACTGCACCTAGGCGCCGGTGCAGTGGCCCTTGCACACTTGTCACTGTATTCAGGCCATACAGCGCGTCGCTTCCAGGGGACGCCCTAGCATTAACATAATTTCTTAAAGGATTCATGTCATTATTGTTCGACAAGTTTTACGCTGACTGCAATGTTTAAAATTGCGTATTCGGGTATTGAGGCGTATTTCATTCGTGAGGCGAGGCGTAAGCCTCTAGGCGTTTTGAGGCGTAAGCCTTAAGATCAAAAGATTGCGTAAACATAAAATGATAAATTTTTTATATACTAATGAGTGAATAATATAAAACATTAAAAAGCATAAGATATGAAGTGAAATCAAAATATCCCAATAATAAGACAACATGAAATATAGTTCAACTCAAAATTCTATCTTTCCCAAATCCCAGTATTATTTTCATTAACATATAATTCCAATTTCCAAAAAATAAATAGCTATGACATATCACATGATGAATCATAAGTCATCAGCACTGTCATCACTAAGGGGTTCTTTATTTGAATCGTCATTATGATAAACTGCTCTCTCCCCTTCCTCTCCTATAGAGTCCAATGTCGGGCATTTACTTCAAGATTTATGTAAGTTTTAATATATATAGCGTGAGGCATAAGCCTCATGCCAGTAAGGCGAGACCTAAAAAGACTTGGTTAGAAAATATTAGGAATCATCTTTCTTTATTAGATTTAAACAAGATTTTGACTTTTAATAGGACACAATGGAGAAAAAGGATTCACGTAGCCGACCCCACGTAGTGGGATAAAGGCTTGATGTTGTTGTTGTTGTTGTTGTTGTAGATGAAATCTTCATTTTCCTTTTATTCATTATTCATGTATGGTTAGGCTAACTAAGTTTTTAAAAAAATTTGGGAAATATATTATGGTGTCTTATTAGTATAACATGGAAAATTAGGATTCGTTTTACTTACGATTGAATATGTTTATAGCACTTGTGCTAACATATATAATGAAAAACCATTCTTTGAAGTACGAGTCACAACCTCAAATTCTTAAAGATCTCATACCTTTACTTGTGTGTCCATATTTTGATTATGGTGCATTATTTACTAAGTGTGCGCATAAAATACATTTTTGATTTAAAAATAGAAATTACTTTCTAAAATGAAAATTCAAAATCTATGACAAATGTTTGCAAGAAATTTTGAGATTATAATGAAGCTGATTACATGTTAATCTTCGTTATGATGTTTTTTTATATAATAAACTCAAGGAATTTTATGCCTCAAAATCATATAAATTATTTAAAAATTTTGGACTAAATTTCTTTGTTAATAATTTTCCTTCTAATAACATTAGGACAATCATTATTGAAGATTTGATACATATAGAGGTGTATGCAAAGCTCTAAAAGTTTCCTGCAAGTGTCTTTGTGAGTGGAGTTTCTACTTCCCCACCAATATCACTAATTTCTTTTTTTTTTTTCCACTAGTTATAGCACTAGCTCTAAATGTTTATTACTTTTTATTTGTCTAAGTAGGCTACTTTGGCTTTCTCAGGCTAGCATTATTATTTCATTTGTGGCTATCATTAGATGATTAATGTGTGATATACTATGTTGCACTGATACGGATATGGCGACATGGATACAACATGATACGGATTCGGGACAAGTCAATTCTTAAAAATACAGGATACGAGTACGGCACGGACACGGTATTATAATTTATAAATCATACATAAAAATTAAGAAAGCAATCAAAGCATAATATTTAAAATTACAAAAAAATTGAAAGAAACATCATGTAGCCTTTTAGCTTATAATTTCAAAATAAAAGTAAGCATTAAATGTCTAGTACAACAACAAAAGCATAGACATAAATTGTCTAGCACATGAAGTTTTAACTATTCAATAGAAGGAATGATATGATTAGCTTCTTCAGTGGTTTGTGAACTTCTATATCATCTTCAATAAATATCATAGCTTCTAATTCAGGCTCATCAAGTGAAATTTTAGCCATTTCTAATATTCTCATATTATCAAGAGACTCAAATCCATCTCGGAAATGAGAGAATCTCGCTCGCAGCCATGGAAGTAAATACAACGGGTCTTTTTTCGGATTTTTTTTTTTGTTTTTAAATGGACATGCGTGTCCTTTTCAAATTAAATAGTATTTTAATTGGATACGGCAAAGCTGTATCCGACACGTATCGGAGGTGTATCCGTGTATTGGTATATCGGATACAACACGCCTTCATAAATAGCTGTATCGATGCAACATAGGTGATATATAGTGAACTACAATGTTCCTTCCCTGGTTTGTCTGACGAATATCTTTAACATGACTCTCCTCTTGAGAGTTCTTTATATCCTGAAGGAATTGATGATGATCGTTTGATTAGGATATATGTTTGACATTGATGCCAAAATTAAATTTTTTTAATAATTTGCTAATCAATTTATATTAAAACATATTTTTTATTTTTTTAGTTTATTTTAAGCTATTTATTTATGGATAAATTTTAAATTTTTTATAGAATATCTTAGGGTTTATTAAAGGTAGGGCTGCAAATGAACTGAGCCGAGCTTTAGCATGTTTGAGCTCAAGCTCGTTTGCCAGTTACTTGTTCGAGCTCGGCTCGATAAGAATCGAGCTTTTTTAGCCTCTGTTCGAGCTTGGGCTTTTTTAAAAAGCCCCTACTCAAGCTCGTCTCGTGTTTTAATTTGAGCTATATTATTTAGGCTTATTGAGCCACTCGTTAACCAGTCCAGAGCCTCATTTAACAAGTCGGTTGTTTGGCTCCTTTAGCACAAAATAAATACTTAAAATCACAAATACAAACATCCAATTCATCCGCGCCCGCTACCCGCTTTACAACAACCACTATTCAGCATGTCTTTTCTTTTATAGAGCAAACTCAAACTAATCCAGGCAGTGTGGGACTAAATATCCCACTGTTTTTTTTGGAGCAGGCAGACATGAGAGTTAAAAATGGACACGAAGGAGAGAGAGAGAGGCAGGTGGGTTTGGCGGGAAATTTTAAAAAACGAAAAATTTTTATACTATTTTTTAAAATTAGTTAAATAGCGTGAGATTTAATCTCCTTATGAGGCATAATCTTATTTTTAATTAAATAAGACATAATCGAGCTCTAATAGAGCTTTAAATGAAGCCAAATACGAGTTTCTTAACGAGCATGTTCATAAGTTTTAAACGATGCTGTTCATGAATATAAACGTAGCAAATGACAAGCTGTTCAATCTTATTTATTTAGCGATCAAGTCTTTATCAAAAGTGTTCAAGCTATTTCATTTAGCTTATCAAATGAATATAAACGCGCTCCTATCGAGCCGAGCCACGAGCAACTCATCGAACACTCGGTTCGTTTGCAACTCTAATTATTGAAAAATATTGAATAAAATTTCCCATCAAATTTCTTAGTTTCTTGTATTTTCTTTTCTTTGTGGTGCTTCCTCCTCATCCCTCCCTCTTTACATTTTTCTCTCAATTGGAGCTCCTTTCTCGATCAATGATTTCTAGTGTCACTTTTTCTTGGATCTCTCATCATTTATGATTCCTTCTCTCTTTTTTTCCCTATGCCCTCTTTCCATCCACCTGCTGTCTCTCGTTTCCTTCTCCTTTTCCTTCTTGCTGCTTTTTTTCTCTCCCACAATCAACCTCTCTCTTATTCTATCTCTCATATCTTCTCTTTCCTTTGTCATCTCCAATCTTTGCAATTTGCATGGAGAATCAAGATACTTTGATTTCCAAATCCTCATTGAATCAAATTTAATGACATAGAGCTATTACGAGGAATGATAGTTACTTGTTTATCTCTTATGGTCTATGATGAATGATTGAGTCTTGCACTTGCGTTCGATCATAGTTGACTTTGAATTATGAGTGGTGTGGATTCATTGCACTAGTGGGCTTGTGGATAACATAAACATTAGTTATAGAATCTTTGTTGTGACTTCTCTATAAATTTGGGCTTTAGAGTAGTTGGTTGTGCCCTCTTTATCAAGCCCCCCTATTGCTTAACGAAAATAAAATAAATATAAATAAAGTATAATTAATTATTATGATAATGATCCTTTAAAATTGATCTGGTGAGAGGCATTATTGCTTTCCCTACATTAAACCTTGGCAGATATGCATGGATTGTTGTAACCCTTGTATTATTACTAGAGTTTGTTATGAAATTTTGGTATCTGAGGGTTTTAACTCTGAGGGTTTGTTAAAACCCTAATATTACTATTATAGTTTTCTATAAGACCATGATATTATTATTAGAGTTTGTTATAAAACCTTGACATACAAATTAGGTGTTAGTTTTGTCGTCATACCAATGTTTCATAAAAAAACTGCATCAGTAATATCAAAGTTTTAAAAATCCATTTATGTTTATCAAGGGTTGAAGAAACCTAGAATTTATTCCAAGATTAGTTTTCCTTATTTGTAAAAATATGATAAGTTATCATCCATATTCACAAAGGTATGAAAATAATTGGAGTCCTTTAGATTAGTATATACAGAGTCCTACATTTTTACATGTTCTTTAAACTTCTAAATCTGTCCGGTTGAGACACTTAAAATTGATGCATGCTGTTATATGTCCATGCCAAGCTAGTCAATATTTGATGATTCAACTTTTGTTTTCACTACAAAGCTTCATTTCTATAGGTAACTGAATTTTTAAAAGCACTTTTATAGGCTTTAGAACATGATGCTATGGATATGGAGATTGATCTATCAAATCTTGGTACTGTCAATACAATGTTTGCTGCTTTATTCAGGTGAGTCTTAAGATGTTAATGTTATTTCAGTGATTGGAATTGTTTGATATGCTCTATGCTCTTGTTTTATAAAGGTATTGGCATAGCTGTGCTATATTCTCTGTTTTGCCCATTACAAGTTCTTGGTGTTTTTTTTTCTGAATATTTACAAATTTTTGGATTTGGAAGCTTATATCTTACTCTTAAAAAATATAGTAAGCTAGGAGTTCCTATAAAGACATCAGTCTCTGCTACTGTACTTGAAGATGCTCTAAATGGAACTGTCACAATTAGACCACTTCCTCTTGGGACATCATTTAGTGGAAAGGTGTTTTGATCACTCTGTTTTCATTTGCCTTGAACGCCTCTTTCTTTTTTCTTCTCTTAAACCACCTACCTTCTTACAGGTTGACAAACAATCTGCCCAGTTTTTTGGTGTTACTATTGATGAACAGCAAGCACAGTCAGGGATAGTAATCAGAGTTTCGTCTTCTGCACAAAGTAAATTTAAAGTATGATAGTTCCTGGATAAATTTTCTCTATTTAACAATCACTTGATCTTTCTATTGCGTTTCCTTTGATTGTTCTTTCTGATACATTTCTCACTTCTGCTTTCTAGTATTAGATTTACTAACATGTTTTGTTATCGGTAAAGCTTCTTTACTTCGAACAAGAGACAAATGGCGGTTATGGCTTAGCACTACAGGTGACTATTGTGGATTCATGTGCTTCTGTTTCCCTTCCCTTATTTTAGATCTTTTGGTGGCTGTGTAAGAAGATTTTGTATTAGGATTTATTTGCTGCATTTATATTCTACTCACCTTTTTCATTTTGCTACGTAAATGAGGTTTACAAGGTGAAAGCTAAACAATTCTCTTTATTTCTTTTGACTTTCTCATATATATCAAATTGGTGACTTCAGGGGTGTTCTAGTGAAATTTAATGCAACATTCCTGTGTCTTGCTGGCAATGGGATGAATAGAACAATCATTTAATTTTAAAACTCTAGTCATTAGCTGCATTTAAAGTGGCCTCCTGCTTTACTTTACTGGTGATTGGCTGTGGAAGATATTAAATGACTTGGTCTTTGTGATGATTACAGGAAGACAGTGAAAAGACTGGCAAGGTTACTTCCGCAGGGATGTACTTCCTACATTTCCAGGTGTACCGTATGGACTCAGCAGTGAATGCGGTATATGATTCTGTATCATTTATTGAATTGTGGATTTTGTTTATGGAGTAGAGGTTATTTTTGACTTGAGCATTTTGATATGCAGTTAGCTATGGCAAAAGACCCTGATGCTGCCTTCTTCAAAAGGTTGGAAGGTCTCCAGCCCTGCGAAGTTTCCGAACTAAAACCTGGCACTCATATTTTTGCTGTTTATGGTCAGCACTAATAATCATCCTCATTAGCCTTATCCCAACTATTTGGGGTCAGCACTAATGATGTTTTTTTTTTGCTTGTCAGATTCTTTTCCATTAAATAAACAGCTAGTCTGTCTAATTTCGTTGGCCTGTCATTTTGTTTTTCATTTTCAGGTGACAATTTTTTTAAGCCTGCCAGTTATGCAATTGAGGCAATGTGTGCAAATTCTTATGAAGATACTTCTAAGGAGCTTATGGAGATTGAAGCACAAATTTTGGCAAAAAGAAATTACCTGCGCCAGTTTGAAACAGAATACAGAAAAGTATGAATTTTACGTTGGTTTGAATTGAGTTTATCTGCACTTTTATTTCTCACGAATTTCTTTGCAGGCATTGGCACGGTTTCAGGAAGTGACAAATAGATACAGCCTAGAAAAGCAAGCTGTAAGTTTTCTTTTTTTTTTTCTTACTAATATATGTGTTTAAAAATATTAAGTGTTTTTGATAGAATAATTCGACCATTGCCTATTTGGCTGTGGTTTGATCCCTCAAATGAAAAAAGAATAATTTGTGGCTAAAAGATCAGGTGAGGATCTATTCTACAAGACGTGAATTTAAGTTTGGCTGAAAAATAAATTGTGTAACAAACTATTGATAGACGAATGAGTTTTCATGTGGCAGATGAAAGATGGATATGTATATATCTTACATAAATATCAAATTTGTAAGGACGTCCGGGTAAGCAAGTTTACTTGGACACTTAATTCAATTATTTATATACTCTTCGAAAGTTTTTGGCGTAGCTCATTTAGAGTAAATTATCCACCTCTTTATATAAAACTTAAGGCTTCCCAATCACTTCTTCACTTATGAACACTTTTTGTGGTGCATAGAGATTGGAATGTGTATCACTTAGAGGGTGGGCCTAGAGTAGATATATTTACACGTATAATAAATTTATTTATAAAGGTTTTGAAAGCTAATAATTGTAATTAATGTTGCTTATTATACCTAGAAGACGTTTTGTTCAGAAAAAAAGTTTGTTGAAAAATAGTAAAACCAATTGTACCTGGCTGTTATTCAATCGCAATTATGCTATTTAATAAATTGGCGGTTCTATACGCTGTTGTGTGTTTTTTTTATGTCAATTCTCTACTAAAAATTTTTCTGTGCAATTGCACAGTACGATTTTCCAGTTCATATGAATTTTTTAGGTACAAACAATGAGGGGAGAAGCCAAGAGTTGTGGGAGAGAGATGGGCTGTGATGTTGAGGGTATAAGAGACGGGAGGAAGGGAGTGTTTGGGAGGAAGAACGGGCTGGAGGAAAGGAAGTTATAAAGTGATTGGATGTTTATATGTTCAATTGCGATGTAGATGGAATTAAATTTTTTTGTTAAAGGAGTTGAAATATTTTTTTTTTTTAAATTAATAAAGGCGATCTTTAATGTCTTAAAAAAATTAATCCTAGTAAAAATGTGATCTAGCAATTTTTTTACATTATGTTGTTTGTAGGTTGACAATGAAACTTAACATATATTGCATGCGAGTTGCACTACCGTCTAATATATTGATAAAATAGGCCACACATTAATAATACTTCATTCTTCTTTCATGTCACCCTCCTTCTTTGAGTAGGATTTTGAATAGCTAAAAAATACTATTATTTGATGTATCATTACATTTGCTAAAAAATATTTTTTTGATTTGATTTAAATTTGGTTAATTAAATAAGCATTGTATGTATATATAAGATGTTCAACTCATTGACGCTTTGCTTAGTAAAAGCACCATTTTGCTTTACATTTTTTGTAATGAAGCAGAAAATAACTATAGTGTCTCGCATTGCGCTTACCTCTAGGAAGAAGAAAAAGAATTCACTAACATGATAAGTGCTTAATCTAATTTCCTTCTTATATGAAGGTCCATTTTCAATGAGGCATAGATTCCACACAAATAGCCTAAAAGAAGGTCCATATACAACTAGACCTATGTTTCACACCAATTTCCGTACACGGCTACCTACTAATGCAGGTTAGTTGGTATTAAAATTTTTGTTAGAAGAGTTAAAAAGTATATTTTTATTAATAAAGACGTACTTTAATATCTTAAAAAATTTAATCCGAGTAAAAATGTGATCTAGCATTTTTTTTTTACATTATGTTATTTGCAGGTTGGTGATAGGAATCAATGGGAAAAATAGGAATTTAATCGCCGAAATCAGAATTTTAGCGATTAGATCTCACAGAAATTAGGGTTTTTTGGATGAAAACATGAGAAATCACTCTTTATTGCTTGATAAAGAAAGAAAAACAGCAAGATACAAACGATCTTCTATTCAAAAGGAGGATCAATCTCTCCAAAACTCTTTAGATGCCATGAGAGCTCAAGAACACCAAAGCACTTGGAACATTAGCCACCTAGAAGATGCCCTAACCCTAATGCCAACTCCTAATTAAAGCAAACATAAAAATAATAAAAAGGCCTAAACAACCCCTCTCTTTCTTCCCTAAGCCATGGACCCCATCCCCAAAGGGGCGACAATTTGAGCCTGCGAATTAGCAGGCTTCTGCTTGCTGTATGTTTTGAGCCGACCCAAGGGCTAGTCTGGCTGGACCAATCCCTTCTGGACCGGTCTAAGCATATCAGTACCCCAATCCCAAAGAACCACCTTGTCCTCAAGGTAGAAAGACGAGAATTGATGTTGCACCCTCTCATATGGCTCATATGTCACATCATAATCTAGAATGTCCCTCTACTTGATTAACACCTCCTTTACCCCTCCTCCCTGACACATCCCTTATAACTCATGGGGTTCTAATACCACCTCCAAATATTGAGTCAATGTTGCTGGAAGCTCTGAACTTGTTGTGTGGTCCCCTACAGCTCTCCTCAACTATGATACATGGAATATTGGATGTATGGCGGCGGTGGGGGCCAACTTCAAATGATATGCCTCTGCTCTAATTTTCTCTAATATCTCATAACGGCTAAAATATCTTGGAGCTAGCTTCTATTTCCTCCTGTTTGTGATTGTCCTCTATCTGTAAGGTTGAAGCTTCAGGAACACCCTATCCCCTGCTTCAAATTGAATATCCTTCCTGTGCCAATCCGCCCGTTTCCTCATAATTTGCTGCGCCCTCAACAAATGCCTCTTCAATTCTTTCAACACCCTATCTCTTTCCTCCAAATACTCTACGGAAAAAACTGGGTGCTACTATGCCCAAAATGCACCAGGTGAGGTCGACCCCGTTAGTTCAACACTTTGAATGGGGTCATTTGAGAAATAGAATGATATGAAGTGTTGTACTAGTACTCCGCCCATGCTAACCACTTTGCCCATAGCCAGGGTGTCTCCGACACAAAGCATCGTAGGTATGTCTCCAAGCTCTTATTGACTACCTTCGTCTGCCGTTCTATTTGCAGGTGGTATGCAATGCTCCTCTTCAGTACTGTCCCGTGTAGCCTGAATAGCTCCCTCCAAAAGTGACTGAGAAACACCTTATCCCTATCGGATACTATAGACCATGGTATCCCATGCAGTTTGACCACCACCTTAATGAAAGCTGATGCCACTGTTAATGCCGTGTAGGGGTATCGTAGGGGGATGAAATTAGCATTACTTGCTCAGCCTGTCCACTACCATTAAAATCACTGTGAACCCTTATGATTGGGGTAATCCATCTATGAAATCCATGGATGCCTCATCCCACACCGAACTTGGTAGAGCTAAGGGCTATAGTAATCCTTCTTGAGACATGTCCCTGTACTTGTTCCTCTGACATATCTCACATATGGCTATCTACTCCTCCACATCATTGCATATCCCCTTCCAATACAATTCTGAGGCAAGTCTCTTGTAAGTCTTCTGCACTCCTGAATGACCCCCAACAACACTCCCATGAAACTCCTGGAGCAGATGTGAAATGTGAACTGATGTCTTAGGTATCACAAATCTCCCCTAGTACAAGAGCCTCTCACCTTCTAAAGAATAACCTTGGTGGCTACTCTTCTCCTTCAGTAAATCAGCCCTAATCCTTCCCAACTCCTCATCTTGTGCACTCTCATCCTTAATGGCTTCCCAATCCAGCATCAGTGGTACTGAAACTACTATCATATGCAATTTCCCCATACACCTGGACAAGACATTTGCGACCTTGTTCTCTATCCCTGGCCTATAATGGATTTCAAAATCATATCTCAATAACTTTGACATCCATCTCTGGTGCTCCTCTATCACCATCCTCTACTCTAACAAGTACCCACTGATCCGTCCTGACAATGAAGTGTCGGCCTAACAAGTAGGGTCGCCACTTCTGGATGGCTAGCACAATGGCCATCAATTTCCTCTTATAGACTGATTTCATTCTGGCCCTAGTTGTTAACACCTAGCTGAAGTAGGTGATGGGTCGATGGCTCTGCATGAGTACTACTCCCAATTCATACCCCAAGGCATCTGTCTCCACTATGAAGACCTGAGTGAAATCTGGCAATGCCAAGACCGACATAGTGGTCATGGCCTTCTTTAGGATCTCAAAAGTTATTGTGCTTGCCTTCCCCCATAAGAATCCATCATTATTCAGCTGTTCTGTTGGTGGCCATGCAATGGTGTTATACCCCTTCACGAATCTTCTGAAGTAACCCGTCATCCCTAGGAATCCTCTCAGCTCCCTGAGATTCCTGGGCAATGGCCATCTTCTCAACATAGCTTCTATTTTGTCATAATCCCCTGCTACACCCTCCGTAGAGACTACATGTTCCAAGTACTCCACACTAGCCTGTGCAAAACAACATTTCGTCAGATTGTCCCTCAGTTGGTGCTCCTGTAGCACCTCTAAAACCTTCCTCAGGTGCTCCCAGTGCTCCTCCGCTTACCTTCTGTAAACCAGGATATTATCAAAAAACCCCAACACAAATCACCTGAGATAGGGCCGGAAGACCTTGTTCATTAGAGACTGAAAAGTGGTTGGAGCATTAGTGAGGCCAAAAGCATCATTATGAATTCATAATGTCATTCATAAGTCTTGAAAGTAGTTTTTGGCACATCCTCCCTTTTCATTCTGATCTGACGGTACCCTAACTTCAGATCTATTTTGGTGAAAATAACTGCCCCACTTGGCTCATCCAATAGCTCATCTATCACTGGAATGGAAAACTTGTCTGGCACATTTTACTTGTCAACGGCCCATTGTCCACGGAGAATCTCCAACTCTCATCCTTTTTCTTAATCAGTAACACTGCGCTGGAAAAAAGACTCCCATTGGGCCTGATAATCCCTGCTTTCAATATCCCTCTGATCAGCTTCTCAATTTCATCATTCTAAAATTGAGGATAGCGGTAGGGCTTGACATTGATGGATGACACGCCTTCTCTCAAGGTGATAGTGTGCTCATGCTCCCTCGGTGGTGGCAATCCTTGTGGTAGTTGAAAAACCTCACTGAACTGTTGATCAATGGTTGCATTGAGACAGGAATATCTCCTCCATTCTCCAATCTAATCCCCTCCAGCCTATGTAGCTCTACCATATAACCTTCCCCCACCACCTGTATGCTTCGCACCATGGTTTTAAGTGATACCATGGCTTTGGAGAGCCTTGCATCTCCCCTGATTACTACCCCTTCTCCCTTCCACTACCAACTCCATCGTCAATGTCCCCCATTTAACCTTTGTGCCCCCCCAAGGTCTATAGCCACTTCATCCCCAGGATGATATCAGTGCTCCCTAACTTCAATGGGAGAAAATCCTCCTTCACCTGAATCCTATGTATGGTCAACACCACTCCTCTACATATCTCCTGCCCCGTCTACACCTTCCCTATACACATCATCACTTCATAAGATCCTGTATTCACTAATGTCACCCCCAATTGATCCACGACTTGGTTGGAGATGAAATTATGGGTAGCCTCACTGTCAATCAGCACTATCACCTCCATTTCTGTTATTACCCTCTTCACTGATGCAGGCAAGCCATATCCATATTTGGGCAATTAAAAGCTGGGCTGAAATTAATTAAATGGGCTTGGCCTATTTTGTTTGGTGCTTGGTATTTTTTGTGTTGTAGTTAATTGGAGATGGCTTTTTGGATTCCTGAACTGTGAATTCCCCTTTGTGCCTCTTTGGTTTGCTCCCTGGCTGTGTTCCTGTGGCTTCTCCTTCCAGGTTTCTGTGTTGGCTCTTTGGGTCCCCTCCCTGGCTGCTTTCCCGTGAATTCTCCTACCCGTTTCCTTTGCTGATTTTTGGAAATTGTTTTGTGTTGCCCGCTCTTTTCTCGTGGCTGCTTTTCTCTATTTTTGTGTCTTTTCAGCTGCTGTTTTGAAGTGAATGTTGCTTGTTTAGGTGCTGTTTTTGGACAGCCTCTTGACCTTCTATTTTATCTCTTTTAATTGGTTTTAATTAGGGTTATTATGGGCTGTTTGACTGCCCTATTTTCTCCTATAAATAAAAGGTGTTTTGTATGTTTTAAAGAGATGATATGTGAGTGATTTTTGGAATAGAAAGCCTATGGGTTTTGTTGGAAAAGCTTGCATCATTCACCTTCATGGTATGGCTCAGAATGAATCTTTCCACCGAGTTAAAACCTTTATCACATTTAGATGGAGCTTGTCCTCCACTCTCTCTACCTCAATCTCACCTCCCTCCTCAGTTTCCTTGTCATCATAGACGGTGAGAACCTGAAGAGTTTGGTCCCTACACCTGTGCCCTACAGTATACTTCTGATCATATCTGAAGCATAGTCCCTACACCCTCTTCTCCTGCAGCTCCGTCTTAGTTAGTCTTTTAAAGTCCCCCCCCCCCCTTCCTCTTACTAGCTTCTTATTGGGAGTCTCATGAATGTTGCTTGATGCAGGCCCCTTAGTTACTAGAAGGGTGGTAGTCATCCTGCAAGAGCCACATGAACTGCTGTCCATGACTCCCCTCTCATGGTACTTTTGATCCTCTACTAGTTGTGTCAGCTTAATAGCCTCTCTCAAGTCACGAGGTCTCATGACCCTCACAGCTGTCCGGATCTCTGATTTGAATCCCTTCATAAAATTCCCCTCAAGAACAGTCTCTGATAGTTGATCCAATTGACTTGCCAGGTATTCAAATTTCTCACGATAATCTGCCACTGAACCTTCCTGCACTAGTGTAAAGAATTGCTCATTGAATTCCCCTCCCCTGATGGTTTGGAAACGTTCCAATAAGGATTCCTTGAACTTCCAACTCTGTATTGGCCTCTTCGTGTCTCTCCATTTGTACCAAAACGTCTTCCCTTCCAAACATAAGCCAATTGTCGTCAATTTTTCCTCCGTCAACCTATTGATGGCGAAATATCTTTCCACCTTATAGATCCACCCATGTGCATCATCCTCTTAAAAAAATAGGCATCTTCAGCTTCCATACCTTCGGATCGCCCCCATTGATTAATTAGTTTAAAATTTAAAATTTCATTAATGAGCTGAGCGGTTAATGTAAAAAATAAAATTTAAACTTCATGTTAATTAACTAATTGATTAACGTAATTAAAATTAAATTTCGTTTGGTTAATTAATCTAATTAATTAATGCAATTAATTCAAAATTACAATAAAAGAAAGATTATAAGTGTTTGCACTAAACAAGCCTTAGTAAGAAGTCACAAACTAAAGCCTAAACTACTAAAATTAAAACACCAGAACTCTAAACAAACAAACTGCAATTGCTGAACAAAAACTCTAAACACCAAACTCTCAGCTCCTGGCAAACTGTAGCTACAAACTCCAACTCCTAGCAAGCTCAAACTTTCATGCAAGCCCTGAACACCTGCAAACAAGTAAGCAAAATTAATACTGAAAAAGAGAAACTAGTACTGTAGGCAAAACTATGACTAAAACAAAACAAGTGAAAAGAGCTAGTATTGTAGTCAAACATTACTACTAGGGCAAAAACTACACTGCACAATATTAGAAGCAAGGTGCTAATGTAAAGTTGTTACAGTTGTAAATAAAACGCTAGTATTGGTGTCGAAACAATGAAAAGTATAAAACTAAGTGTCTACAGCTAAATCTCCACTAAGCTAAGTTTGATAGACAACCTCTAATAGAGGCCGTAAGTCCTGCTTTAATCATCCAATCAGGGTATTGGTGAAACTTTCTAGGACATATCATGTCCTTGATAATATACAGGCTACTTTCAATGAAAGAAGTAAGTCCTACAATTAACATGCTAGGGAAACTTCCAAGTGAAGTAAACCAGCCCTAAGCTAAACCTAAAACTTACGGGCAACTTCTAAACGAAGTTGTAAGCCCCGACCTAAACTTAAAACCTACGGGAAACTCTTAAGCGGAGTCATAAGCCTTGACCTAAACCTAAATCTATGGGTAACTCCCAAGTAGAGCCGTAAGCCCCAATCCAAACCAAACCGCCATAACACTAAAACCCACATTAATAACTTCAGTTTATTTGGGATCCTTGAGAGGAGGTAATCCATGATTGCTAATTAGATTTCTTGGACACTACGATCAAGGATTGTTAGTGTTGGTAGACTGAGATCTACGGTATTCCCGGGATGACGAAACCATTTTGATCGGGTCTACCTCCATCCCTCACAACCAAGATTAAAACACTTGCACATCTAAAAATTAATTCTTCCTTAATCGTGGGTTCTCTTCTATATGATAGGAGGGGTAATTAACTATGGAGGCTTGCCCTCATAAGTAGGAACCCATAACTAAATAAATCTCGATGTAATTATCATGGGAAATCTGGTTCATTAACATCCAATCTACCTTAGGGAAAAGTGGAACCTTAAGCCCACGAAGCCGGATTCGTGCCGTAAGCGCCATCTTTTCCTAAGCGAACATAAAGAGACATATTCTTGATACAAAGCATGCATATTTGATGTCTCAACTTTATATCATTTTGAAAAGCAAGGTGTGTGTATTAAACAATCAAATTGAAATTTTGAGTTTGATTTCTATTCAATTTATTTTAATGGTTTTTTTTAATAAATTTCTTGTTTTAATTTTAGTTTCGCTATGCCTATGATGTCAGGCATTAAAAGAGAAGCATAATATTAAGTTAAGTGTTGCATAGATGAGTATGCTTAGGTGATTGAGTGGCTTTACTCTTAGAGATAGGATATAAAATGAGCATATAAGTGAAAAAGTTTAAGTAGCTCCAGTGGAAGATAAGATTAGAGAGAGTGGCCTTAGATGGTTTGGTCACATAAAATGGTGGCCTTCCGTTGACTTGGTTAGGAAAGTAGATGTCTTAGATTTAACTTATTTAAGAAAGGTTGAGGTAAATCTAAAAATACTTGGTTAGAAAATATTAGAAATGACCTTTCTTATTAGATTTAAATGAGAATTTAACTCTTAACATGACACAATGGAGAAAAAAAGGATTCATGTTGCCGACCCCACTTAGTGGGATAAATTCTTGTTGTTGTTGTTGTTGTTGTATGCCTATGATGATGTCGAGGAGAATGGGTTTTTCTTGCTAACTATTCTCCCATCTTCAGGTTCAATTGAATTCATTATGTAGTTTGGTTCATTGTTGCTATTAGGTTGGTTCACTACTTTTATTGCATTTATTCTCTATTTCTTTTTGGGTTCCTTAAGGTTCATAGTTTATTGCTACTGTTGGCCTGGTTAATTATTGTTTAATTCTTTGCTGGTTTGGTTGATGGGTGTGACTCGCAATTTCCAATACCTATGTTGTCGCATTTGGTGTGAGGAATTTGGCTCCCTTACGCTTTTGGGATTGTAATTACAACTTGTGGCTTGTGAAATTGTGATTCCTTGTGATCCGAATGATTATCCCCATTTTGACCCTTCAAATAGGAAACATGATAGAGGTTGGCAATCCAATTAGACACAAGTTCAATCCACACCTATTTTGATTTTACTATTCATAATTAAGGGACTACAATACTTGTTTGCCTAGATTTTCTCAAAAAATTAAAATCTTTTCATGATCATCTAAAAATCCAACTCAATCATTCATATGGAAACACATAATTAAATTCATTGAAAGAAACTATAAAACTTTTAGTCAACATTATGGATGAATTATCACATATTAGATTTCTTTAATATGCATGATACTTGTTCGTCTTTGGTACATCAAAATACAAAGATGAAGGATAAGTCTGATCACGATGCAATCAGCTTTTTTTTTTCTTACCTGAAACAATAATATTTGGTGGGATAGAAAGCTCATTCTGATAAACAAGTTAAATACAGAGTTTATAATATGTGGGAAGTAATATAACATGTTATGTTGATATTTTAAAATAACATGAGTATTCATAATCATACATAATTAGCTTTAGTACAATAAGCCCTAAACCAATGCATGCTTGGATAACTGAATAAGTAGAGAGCACAATTATAAGTAATAATCATGGGTATCTATAATGAATGAAAATATAATTGGTAAGAATCCAATTATTCAGTGCATTATGCCACTCAAATATTAAGATCAAAATACAATTTACTCAAATATTTCTATTCTTATTTTTATTTGTTATAGTTTTAGAAATGTCGTATAAAGATTGTCTAGATTTTGACATATTTTTAAGTTATATGATCATTATTTAGTCCATCGGTCTATCATAACTGTTGATAAGTATTGGACTTAACTCCAACATAAAAATTATCAATTGGCTTCTTAATAATGCTTGGACTATTTCATATAATTATTGAGTAGGTCTGTCTTAGAGCCAAACTTATGACTTGCTACATAGATGTGATGACCTCGAGAGTTTACATTCTGAAAATGAATTTTCTTAATAAGAGTCTTTGAAGGCAATAGAAAATGAATTTTTTTTTTTGTGAGATTCACAATTGGGTATTTAGTTCCAAATCTATGGTGATGTATAGTTTCTTGATTAGATTGTTAGAGGAGATTTAAAATCATCATTTGATTGCAATTATTATAAACTTTTGCATGGGTGTTTGTCATGGGACTCAAGTCTTAACGATTATAGTATTTGGGATGTGGAGGATTGAACTTGAAATTTGGGACTTTTAACTCTACTATGCAATCAAGACAACCTAATTGAGAATGCGAGTTCAACATGATAAGGATTTTGAATTTGAAAGAGGTTTGTAAGCTTTACATGATAAGGATTTTGAATTTGAAAGAGGTTTGTGAGCTTTATGATAAGGATTTTGAATTTACAAGATAATTGCACATCTTTTGAGACATATGTACGCTTCATAGGGCAAGTTGGATTTGAAGTTGTACTATTTTTAGTGTGTTTAGGTTTAAGAGCTGGTTTGTTTATCAGAGCATATACGCATGAGTTTGTGTTCTTTTTTATCTTTCCAATGAGACATGCTTCTCATTTTAAGTTTTCATTCATTTTTATTTTTTAATTTTATACTTTTTTATCACATTTGTAGTCAAGGTTCTTTTCATTTTATTTTTTTTAGTATTTTCACTAAATATTTTTGCACTCTCTTGGCTTTGCTCTCGCAGGGGGCATTTGGGTGAATATTGGTCCAGCCTAAAAGCATATATAATCGAAGTCTTAAGGCCTCATGGCTAAGGACTTTAAACCCACCACGCTTAAAAAGTGTGCATTAGACTTAATATACCTCCATGAAAATAAGTATGACGCGTGATGGAGTATTCTCATTGAGTTGAGATAATATCATAGGTCTTTAACTCATCATGCTTAAAAAGTGTGCATATGTTTTTTTTATATGCATTGGAACATTACATCGTAACATGGTTTCTGTGCATCAAAATGATGCTTGCAGGTAGTTATACAGATCGGCGAGGATGCTTTTGACGTTATACTGTGTTGTAAGGCGAGTATTGGCGATGAGGCGAAGAATTAGGATTAGAATTGAGAGAGAGAAAGAAAGAGTGGTAGAGAGGGTGGTTGAGAGAAAGGGATAGACAAAAATATAAAGAAGAGGGAGTGACAGCGATAGGGGGTGGTCTAGAGGTGGTCGAATGACAATTTTTGCTGGCATAGGTTGGAGGTTGGGTGGCTTTTTGGTAGCATAACTTGTATAGTCCTTAAGCAGAATTTGACTTCAATCCTCATAAACAAAAAAAAATGTCAACTTTAAATTCTTCATAATTTTAAATGCCTTCTCTTTACTATTTAACCTTAAATTTGCACATCTCACGATCCCTTATTCCCCTTCACACAGTGGTGCTCTCGTTAGTGCCCTTGCCAGTGACCTTTTCGTCACATCGACTTTGCTTTAGTCTTGTCGAGAGTTTCAAAAACTTGGAGACTAGCGGGACCGGTGAGGTGAGGTTAGGTCTTTGGGAGCAAGCTGGGCGGTTAAGGTAGCAGTTGGTTTTTGGAAGTCTTTGGTGAGAAGTGTTAGGAGATGAGATTGTGTATGATTAAAGGTTTGGAGAGAAAAGCGGGTGCAAGTGAGAGAAAGTCTATGAAGCACAAACGAAGATGAACATGTATGGCCATGCCGATATGTCAGAATTTTAATAAGTAAAAAACGATACACCATCGACACAATTATAGTTTTTTTTTTAAATTATTAATATTATAATATTTTTTTTAGTAAATGCATCACCCGATAAGTATAATATAGGGAGTTGTTTAGAAAGGTTCTTAATTAAAAATAATTAATTAGGAGATGTTTTCTCATTTAAGAGAGCATATTTGGGGGCTGATTTAGAGGGGATTAATTAGGAAATATTTCCTAATTGAAGAGGGCAGATTTTGGGGCTGATTTAGGGGATGATTTGGAGGGGATTAATTAGGAAATATTTCTTAATTGAAGATGACATATTTAGGAGCTGATTTGGATTGGATTAATTAAGAAATGTTTCCTAATTGAAGATGACATGTTTATGGCCTGATATGGGAGCGAAATAATTAAGGAAATATGAGGGAATTGGGAGAGGGATGTTTGGGTATTTATTGTTTATTGTTTTCTTTAAATAGGTGATTTTCCTAGGATTAGGGCAAGGTGTTATTTGCTGAAATTAGATTGTTCTTGGGCTGTTTGGACTCTAGCCAACGGCTAGAGATTTGGTAAAGCCTGATCTTCCTCTCTAATTGAAGATTCACTTATATATTGTCTTTTCTTTCATAAAACTTAAAAAAAAAAAGTTTTCATGTGTTTTATTCTTGATTTTCTTAGCATTGGTTTTCTGAAATTGCTGAAATCAGATTTTAGCTAAGGCTTTTCCTAAATTTCCGCAAGCACTTCCTATCAAATTGGCATCAGAGCAGATTTTGGGATTGTTTTTGAGCTATTTCTACGAAAACCAGTAGCTGTTTTTTGGCCGGAAGAGGGATTGTTTGTTGTTTTTTTGTGTCAAGATCCATAGAGTCTACAAAGATCTGGATATTGATGACGGTCAAGAAAGTGGATATGTTGGAAGAACGCCTTGAAGGAGAGATGAGCCAAATGAAAGCAACGGTGGATGATAGAATTCAGCCATGGAAGGCCAAGTTTTAGATCTCCACGAGATGGTGAAGAAGTTATTGGAAAATGAAAATCAAACGGCGGCATCAAAGGCAAGGGGTCCGGTAGGGAGAAATACAAATTTTGAAATTCGTTGGAGAGAAAATGATGTGGAGATCATTGAGGAGAGAGGTAGGAGGTATGAAGAGTGGTTTGGTTATGGGGGGGGGGTATGAAACAAGGGGTGCTAATTGAGACATAAAAGATGGGGATTATGGTGGGAGGGGTGCTGATTTTGAAGGGAGGAGAAGTGAAAGTGAAGAGGGTATGGGTATGAGCGTGGAAGGGAGGATCGGCACACTTGGGGTGGATCAAAAACTTGGGAAAGGGGAAATTATGGAGGATTCAGGGGAAATGGAGGAGATCCAGAGATACAAAAGCTGAAGATGCCTATTTTTGAAGGGGAGGATGCACATTGGTGGATCTACAAGGTAGAAATGTATTTTGTCGTTAATGGGTTGACAGAGGAGGAAAAATTCATGGTAGCCTGCTTATGTTTGGAAGGGAAGGCGTTATCTTGGTGCTAGTGGAGAGATATGTGATGACCCATACCGAATTGAAGGGAGTTCAAGGATTTGACTGTTAGAACAATTCCGAACCAGCAAGGGAGGAGACTTCTACGAGCAGTTCTTCGCTTTGACACAGGAAGGTTCAGTGATAGAGTACTAGGAGAGGTTCGAGTACCTTGCTACCTGATTGGACCGCATTTATGAGACAATGCTAGAGGAATTTCTTGAAGGGACTGACACCAGAGATCATGGTAACGGTTAGAGTAATGAGGCCTCGTGACTTGGGAGAAGCTATGGAGATGACATAACTAGTGGAGGATCAGAAGTGCCAGGAGAGGGAATCTAGAGGCAGCAGTTCAGGTGGCTCTTACAGGATGACTACTTTTTTAGCACCTAAGGGGCCTGTATCAGGCAACATTCGTGAGACTCCCAGGGAGAAGAAGTCAGTAGGAGGAGGAAGTGGGGGGAACTTCAAAAGACTAACTGAGAGGGATATGCAGGAGAAGAGGGCGAAGGGACTATGCTTCCGATGTGATGAGAAGTATACTTCAGGGCACAGGTGTAGAGATTGAACTCTTCAGGTTCTCATCGTCTGTGATGACAAGGAAACTGAGAGAGGTAAGAGTGAGGTAGAGAGAGGTGGAGGTCAAGCTGCATGTGAATGTAGCAGAGGTCTCCCTGAACTCAATGGTAGTATTCACTTTGAATCATGTCATGAAGGTGAAGGGGGAAATAGTAGACATGGAGGTAGTGGTGATGATTGATAGTGAGACTACTCACAATGTCATCTCTAACTAGGTCATGGGCCAATTGGGGGTGACATTGATGGATACAGGGTCATATGGAGTGATGATGGGTACAATAAAGGTGGAGACAATTCAGGGGATAAGTAGGGGAGTTGTGTTAACCATATCGGGGGTTCAGGTGAGGGAAGATTTTCTCCCATTAGAGTTAGGGAGCACTGATGTCATCCTAGGGATGAAGTGGCTATAGACTTTGGGGGAGACCAAGGTCAACTGGGGAGCATTGACGATGGAGCTGGTGGTGGAAGGGAGAAGGGTAGTGATCAGGGGAGATGCATGGCTCACAAAAGTCATGGTATCACTTAAAACTATGGTGATGATTCTACAAGAGATGGGGAATGTAATCTGGTGGAACTTCATAGGCTGGAGGGGATTAGATTGGAAGAGGGTGGAGACATTTCTCTTTCAGTGCAGCTATTTATTCAACAGTTCAGTGAGATTTTTTGGCCGACTCAGGGATTGTCACACCTTCGGGAGCAGGAGCATGCTATTATCTTGAAGGAAGTAGTCTTACCTATCAGTGTCATCCGTATTTTTATCCCCAAAGATGAAGGATGAGATCAAGAGATTGATTAAGGAGATGCTGGAGTCAAGGATCATTCGACCCAGTGTTAGTCAATTTTTCAGTCCAGTACTATTAATCAAGTGCTTTAGCAGCAATTTCCTTCATTCCACCTTGAGGACAAGATGCACTTTAGGAGGGGAGTATTGATAGACCGGTCGATTTGATTGGGAGGGAATTAGGAAATTTCCTAATAAAGAGGGAGTTGTTTAGGAGGGTTTTTAATCAAAAGGAATTAATTAGGAGATGTTTCGTAATTGAATAGAGCATATTTGGGTTGATTTAGAGCGGATTAATTAGGAAATATTTGCTAATTGAAGTGGGCAAATTTGGGGGATGATTTGGAGAGGATTAATTAGGAAATGTTTCCTAATTGAAGAGGACATATTTAGGGGCTGATTTTGAGGGGATTAATTAGAAAATATTGCCTATTTGAAGAGGGCTGATTTGAGGGCTGATTTGGGAGGAAAATAATTAAGGAAATAGGAGGGAATTGGGGGAAGGGATGTTTGGGTATTTGTTGTTTATTGTTTGTTTTAAATAGGTGATTTTCATAGTGTTAGGGCGAGGTGTTGTTTTGCAGAAATTAGATTGTTCTTAGGGTGTTTGGGCTCTAGCCGACGGCTAGAGATTTGGGAGAGCCGGATCTTCTTCTCCAATTGAAGATTCACTTATATCTTGTCTTTTCTTTTGGAAAACTTTCAATAAAAAAAGTGTTCGTGTGTTTTATTCCTGATTTTCTTATCTTTGATTTTCTGAAATTATAGAAATCAAATTTCAGCTAAGGCTTTTCCTAAATTTTTGCAAGCACTTTCTATTACTTGATAATAATAGTAATAAATGAAAAATAAACACTTATAATAATAAATGAAATTCTTTATAACATGTGATGATTGCCATTTGATAGCAACACTAAAATATTAGTATTCATGAATTTTCATTAATTATCACAAATTTCACACTTGTATTTATATCTTTCAGGCGAGTCGTCCCTTATGCTCAAGTGTTTGTGCATATTTGGCTTGTGTCAGATCATGTTTAACCCATATAAGAATCTAATTTTGTCTTAAAATGCTTTTGACATAATTTTGAGCATGTTAGACATGTGTTAGGGCGTGGTAGAGACAGGTTGGAGATGTGTCGTGTCCAACATATACATGAAAGGAGCTTGAACATGTTCATGCTTCCTTGGAGAAAGTGCACGAGAGAATTCAAGAATGGGAATAGTTGGCTTGTGAAGTATTGAGGAGAGTGGAGCGTGTTGATGTTTGTTGCATGAATGGGAGAGAGGGCTCGTAGGAGAAGTGAATCACATGATGGGCTTTGTGAGAGCGTGATCAAGAGCGAAAAATAAGGACCGCAGTTTATTGAAAGTGCAATCGAGTGAACAGTTGGAGAAGGGACATTCGGTATACCAGACTGGATGCAATTTGATTATTTTGGATTTTTTAATAGGATATATTTATAAATGAATTTTTTTAGTTATTATTATAATTTTTATATGTTTATTGGATTGCCCTTTGCAAATTTTCAGGTCACTATCACAAGTCTATTTTACAATCATGAAGCATGTATTATATGAAAATAACCATAGATTGTCTTTAAAAGATAATCATAACAAAATTTAACTAATTTAATGAGATGCGATAATGAGGGAATAAAATTTTAGATTACTTTTGATCTTTTAGCTTTTGATGTTTTTGAGTATTAAATGAATGCTTTAGCTTCCACTCATATATATGTTGTCATTTTTATCATGTGATGTATGCTGGGAAATTGAATAATTTTCCACTCTTCTCTTAGGAATTTCATGTCGAGTCTTTAATTTATACAAATCTATAACTTTCTACTATACTATATTAAATTTTTTCCGTAAAATATAGGTCGATGATTTACTTAACCAGAGGGACCAAATACATTCCTCATTCACGACAATGCGTGCAGTCGCCAACTCCAGTGCAACCACCATCAATGGTGGCAGTAGCAGTAGTAGTAGAACTCGCACTGATGACATCAGTATAGATAGCCAGTCAGAGGATGGAAGTTTGGATGGGAAGGACAAATCAAACAAGAAGAAATGGTTCAATCTTAATCTTGGCCGGTCTGATAAAAAATTGTAAACCCTCCTACCTATACAGATCATCTGAGACAAAAATGGAATAGCAAGGGCCACATATTCTTTTCGGTAATTGCTTGGCGTTCAGGTACAACTTTTCACTGCTATGTTTGTTCTCATTCGTTCATATGAGCCTCTTGTAGGTTGCTGTAAGTTTTGTTACCAGATCTTAGATCTATCCACTTGGTGGCAGGTCAATTATGTTTGCCAATTTGTTTGTAGGGCTGTAAAGACATTTCTCACTGTTGATAATCCTCTCATTATTCTTGTTTCATAAGTAAAGCCAATTATAAGGATTTGAAACGGATTGTTGTACATAACAGAGACTGCAATAGCTTTTGTTTTCCTATCTGTTTTAAAATATATAAGATTTTATGTTATATTATGTCGAATTGAACCTGTACAACCATGTCTTGGGAACTTCTTAAATGAACTTTGTGAAAGGCTGTATTCATTTTTGCTTCCCATTTTTGACATTTTGTGCTGCATTTCTGATGTTTGTCCAAGCAATAGACTTCATGTTTATTTTTGTGAAGGGCTGTTCTCATTCTTTTTGGCATTTTATGCGGCCTTTATTGAATGCAAGGTTACCTATCTGAAGAACTGGAATTGTGTCTATTGTTTTTTTTTTTGTTTTCAGAATATTGAACGAAAAGTTTCACAGATATATGACTTTGAATTTACAATCTTCCGAAAGAGAGTGAAATTCTCAACCATTGTAGCAATGGAAAGCCACCCCTTGTCTATTTTTTGGGTTAGGAGCTATTTTGTTGTTTGGAAGGGGAGGACAACCGCCATTGGAAGTGTTATACATATTGTTAATAATATAAGCCTTAGACTCTTGATGGGATGTGGCTTTGTGTTCCCATGTTAAGGCGTCGTTTGGAACGATTTTCTTATTGTTTTTTTAAAACAATTTTTTAGTGCACAAGATTTTATCTCAAAAAAATTTGTATTAAAAGGTTGTTTTAAAAAGCAGTAAGAAAGCTGACGTCAAATCAAGCCTAAATAAGGTTTTGTTTGGGACGGTTTTCTTACTGTTTTTTAAAGTAGCTTTATATTTCTAAATTTTTAATTTTTATATTAAAATTTGTTTTATGAAGCGTTAAGAAAGTTGCCGCCAACGAAGACTAAACTTTTTAAATATATCAAGACCAATTCCTCTATCCTATGACATAGGTCATCATTGGGCCGTGCAAATCCTATTATTCTTCTATTTGTTCTATTTATTAATTCATAATTTCATTAGAAGTTGAGTACAATCCTCTTACCTTGGAACTTTTATTACGTGCTCTGATCGGATGTAGATCTACGTTCGGTCAAAGGATTATTATTCGATTTTTGCTCGGTATTTGGTCGGTATCGTTTGATAATAACGAGGAATATCACTATGAGAAGATCAATACCGAGCAATACTGAGCAATATCGAGTATTACCAAAAAATATTGAGTTTTTCTAGAAAAAACTCGGTATTTTTTGGTATTACTCAGTATTGCTCGGTATTACTCGGTATTTTGTCTTCCCATAATGATATTTCTCGTTATTATTGGTATTGCTCGATATTTTCTCGGTATTTCTCGTTTTGTGACTGCGATCTTAGTGTCGGCTGAACGTAGCTCCATGTACGTTCACCAGACCAAATCAAAGTCCCTTACCTTGGCATTTTATTCTAATAGATCAAAATGGAATTTTTGTATTGATTAAATAGACTTTGCTTCCCTATTTCATGTGAAAAGTAAGATTCAATTGCTATTTAATGAATTAATTTAGCACGGTAATAATATAATTATTAATTCTCGAATGGAATTGTACATTTCTACTTATGAGCTTGACAATATACTAAATTTGATTTGTCTTTTAGAGAAGAAGGGTACTTCAATATTTTTTTTTTCTTGCAATCTCATCACTGTAATTAAATTTAATTTCAAAAAAGTAGCATAAAGTTATGCATGCAAACATGCCATACAAATATCATTTTATATTACACGATATTTACACATATATAACGAAATTATTAAAATTACATTTGCATTTTTTTTTAGTATTCCATTTTTTAAAAAGATTTACATATCATAAAAAATCCATCTTATTTATAAAATTACAACAAAAATAAAAAAATATTTGGGCTTGCCAAAATTATATTATAGAGAATTTTATGAAAGTGAAAAATAGAGTTCGATGTTTTATGAATTTTAACATATGAGTGAGAGTAACAAAATAAAGTAAAAGGATATTGATTTTATGAATAGTTAAAATTTGAGGACTATGTATGAAATTATAATATACTTCTATTAAAAAAAATCTTCTTGGGTGTATTCATATATTTCATAAAATGCGAGGCAATAGATAAATAGTTTATCCAAAATTTAGTAGTAGACCGATTCAAAATCAGGATGTGTCATGTCACTCGGTACACAATACCGGTACACAATACCGGTACGCAGTTAAAAAGTGATGTGACGCGTTCTGATTCGCCTCCAGACGATATCTAGTGACCGCACGGAATAATTTTACCTTTTTTTGACCCATAATGAGGTTTGTCACCTATTGTTGTAGGACAAGAAACAAGAGGAAGCAGATAGGAGTTGAAGTGATGAAATAATTTGTAATACTCAAATCCAGCTTTAGAAACAAATTGGATTTCCAATAGGCATGTTATCTTGATCTTATTAATGATAAAAGGTCTTCCAAAATAAAGAGAAAACCCCAAATATTTGATCAGAAGCATCGAAGTCAAATAAGATGCTGTTTATTTTTTAAGATATAAAAATAAAATAATATACTGCTTCAACCAAAAATCTTTTGACAATAAGAAGCCTTTAAAATTGCCACGGGGCAGAATCAAATGACATAGCTAAAAAGCCTCAAAAACAACTTTCTTCTAAGACCGTTGAACCAAATAGCAAGCCTCAAAATAATTGTTCATAACCTATGACCACTTCGAAAAGGAGAATTATATAATATAAAGGTTTCGCTTGCGACAAATTTTTTATTGCTTTCTAAAGTAACATTTTAATATAAAAATTTTTAGTTTAAAATTTTTTTGTACTAAAATGTTGCTTTAAAAAACAGAAAGAAAGCTGTTCGAAGGACAACTTTCTTACTGCTTCTTAAAACAATTTTTTAGTACAAAAATTAAAATTTTTGTAAAAAAAAACTGTTTAAGAAGCAGTATGAAAGTTGTCCCAAACGAAACCTAAGAGCATACTTGGATTGGAGCTAACTTCAAGAAAGAAAAAGCTGTCTTTGGTAAACTAAAGATTATTAATTTGGGAAGCACCATTGGCAGAAATGAAAGCCTTTGATGATTTTTTCAACCCCATTCATTTTGCCCATTGGAAAGACTCTGATCAACCTTTATTTTATATCCTTCAATGTTTTGTCAACTCTATTAGTTTTAGGCCAAATTCCTCTCCAAGTTTCTACTTGATAATAGTGTTCTTAGACCATTTCTTCATGAACTATAGCCAGCTTTAACAGCAAAAAGAAGAAGCCCACCCTTCAGTTTATCTGCTTAAGTAATTTGACTCTATCAATGTCTAATGATGCTTTGCTGAATCAAAATATATTAAGAAATGCTTTATCTTTCACTGTAGTGATTGATTAATTTAAGCAATCAGTAGAAGCTGCCAGATTGCTGCTAATCAACAGTGACCAAATCATAATTATATATAATTACACCTTTTATTTATATTCTTATTAATTTTTCAGTATTTTGGACCATTTTATTTATAATTTATTATTTTGTACATAAATATTTTTTATGTTTATGGAAGTATATATGGAAAATTTTTATTTTATGATATAAACTTTTTTATGAAGTTAAATTTTTATATGAATATTAAAAAAAAGTAAATTTAAAAATAAAAAAATGTGCCATTTATGATCTTATGTTAGATTCTTTTAGGGAGGAGTGAGGGATTAAAGTGTCTATTGGTTCATATGTGAGCCATTGGGAAAATATTCTCTTAAAAGAGAATCCATATCCTTCACAAATTATTGGAGTGAAGAAGGTGAGGTTCAAAAGGATAATTTGTGTGCTAAAAAGTTATTTTAAGAAGCAATAAGAAAGCAATCCCAAACGAAAGGCTTCATTTTGGACGGCTTTCTTCCTGCTTCTTAAAGCGGCTTTCTAGTAAAAAAATTAAAAATTTTATACTAAAAAACCGCTTTAAGAAGCAAAAAAAAAAAAAAAAAACGTCCCAAACTTAGCCTTAGTCTCAAATGGTTCATTATTTCATTAAGTAAAGTTGAAATAAATAATAATACAAACCGAGTTATGTAAAATACCCCCCCCCCCCCAGCAAATTATTACGTTCGGTGTCCGGATTCGTCCGGACACCAATCCAGACGCGCCACATCACCAAAATACACCGGGTCCCAATGTATTTGGCTAACGTGGCACATCTGGATTGGATATTAGGACGTCCGGTGACCTGACGTAATAATTCGCCGAAGCCTAAGCATCAATGCAATGTAAGATAGCTTGGGTTTTTTTTTTCCTTAAGGAAACTAATGGAATCAATAGATTATTTGGATTGATACTTCAACAAGAAATCCCTAAATTTATTATTTGTCTCATAGTATTAATTCCTCCCCATCTCCAGTTCAGAGCATTTGTTTTTTCACACAGCTAAGTCAAATCAAAGACTAAGCTAAACATGCTACTTGCAGAACTATAATATCTTTATTTTTATTGTCCTCAATAGGTTCTTTAATCGATTATTAAGTAGAGGCCCAGTCGCAGAGAAAAAAACAATTATATTATTTTTTTTCTTTGGAGTTTTTTGTTTTTTTTTATTCATCCAATGATTTTATTACAAAATTGCCACTTAGTAATAATCCAAATGAAGGTGACAACATGAAGACAAAATTAGAGACCAATGTTGTTGTTGCCTATAATTAAATTCAATATAAAAAAAATTAATAATATATAATGATATATTCTATGCTAAGCTATTTCTTTTGAGTAAACCTTAATTTACTGCAGTTAAATTATTCTCTTATCTCTAACTTTCTTATTTTTTATTCTTCCCAAAGGTTTATAATATTTCATTTTCCACCCTTTAAATTTATAATTTGATTTAAAAGCTCGTCATACAAATGAAAAATGTGCAATTTATTATTTAACAAATTAATTGCTCGTTAGGAAATCGATAAAATATTTATTTAATGTTGGCTTAATTGCTTAGGATCCATTTGAGATAAATTTTATTTTTAATAGGTTATTTTTTATTTTATTTTATGTATGTTTTGACATAAAATGAAATGTATTTGGCAGCTTAAAAAAATTATTTTATTTTATTATTGAATATCAAATAAGTTGATTTATGTGATAGTTATGGCGGTCGTTGGCGGGGTAGTGGTAGCAGCTAATGTCTTAGGTTTATACGAAGATCGAACACATAGAAATGAATTAGAGAATGTATGAGTCGCCATAAATTTTACGAAGAAAATTTCGAAAGGGACAAAATCATGGGGTTTGACGTCATTGAAAGGATTCAACAAGTGTTTGTCATTAGTTCTAAATGACATCTTTCCTCGTGATTGAAAAAGATGTTGATATATTATAGTGAACGAAAACTATATAGAATATATTTTATGATGGAATTTGAAAAAAACTTGAGGCATGGGAGTTATTTTCAAAAGTTTATTTGTTGTTTGTTGATCATTCTCTTTTGAGAAAGGGAGATTTGAAATCAAGAAGTCCAACATAAAGGATGGGGCTAGTGTCAGGAGTTAGAGTACGTTGACAATATGCATTAATCTTATTAGTGATGACATACGTAGATGATATAAAAGATGAAGGGCAAAAAAGTTAGTGGGAATCAGTGTAGTCGAGTAAACAATGGCTAGGAGCCTGTAGTGAGATGACAATGATTAAGAGATTGTGTAGTCAGGTTATGATGGTTAGGGAATTATAGTTATGTGATGATGACTAGATAGTCATGGTCAGACAATGGTGATTAGATGGCCATAATCGAATGACAATGATAAGAGGTCTACATTTAAGTGATAGTGGTCAGATGATTGTAATCGAGTGACAATGGTCAAAAGACTATAGTAAGGTGACAGGGGTTAGAGGACCAAAGTTGAGCGATGGTGGTTGGAGGACCAAACTCAAGTGGTGGTCCGGCGGAAGTTCGGGTCTCAGGAGGTGGTCTGATGGAGCTCAGGGAATCAAGTGGTGGTCATGCGGAACTCCGGGCATCAGGTGTTGGTCTGATTGAATTCCGGGTGTCAAGTGGTCGAGGAGGCAAGGAGGCAAGAGCGATCTTCGATCTCTTTCTTTTCTCCTTTGGCTTAGGGGCCCGCTTTCAAGAGGAATGAGGGGTCTATTTATAGATTTTCTAGAGTGTCATGGCATGTAAATAGGAGGAAGATCAAGGGTAAATGGGAAGTGGTTTGGATGGATGACCGATGTTGAATCTCTTGATCGTGGACCGTTCGATAAGCATTTGAAGGTTTTAGTGATGTCGGAATTCCACAATCTTGGGCTTGTTGGATTCTTCTCATCGAGCCGCTCAATTTGACTATAAGCATGTCATGTTTGGAAACCGTTTGGTAATCCAAATTGTGGTTTAAACCTTCAAACAATGCTTCAGGTCCTCGAATCGGACCCATTTGGGCTCAGATTGAGTCGAATGTGGTGTCGTTGGGTTCGTATTTCCGAGACATTAAGTTTGACTATAAGTTTGCTGAAATTTGAGTTTGGATGGTCCCAATTTTAATTTTAGAAGTTTCTAACTTGATTTTGCCTCGAGATTTGTGCCCGATCAAGATAATTTTGATGATGTATCAATTTTCTTGTGAACAAAATCTTTTATTTATGATTAAACATTTTATATGTTAACGGGAAAGTTTACTTCTAAGTAAATAAATATTAAATATTTGTTTTTTTATTGTGATTTTACTTTTACTGTTATCACATCTATACTCCCTGTGTTAAGCTGCTTCTACCTTAGACCAAATCTGTATCAAACATATGATTTCTTCCGTAACAAATTAACAATCCCCATTACAATGCTTTGGAGAAAAATTTCTTTTTTTTTTCTCCAATTCTGTGACCGTTTACTTTATCTGGAGGGAACGAAATAAGTAGAGGTTTACTAATACTTGGGATAGTCCTTCTATTGTTAAAGATGTTATTCCTAATGCTATTCGGGCCAAAGCTAGAAATTGGAAGTATAAGGATAAACTGGAGGTTCGGTTTAGAGAAATTATGGGTTAGTTTTCTTTTGCGCATTTGTATCTGGCCTGGTGACTGGTATTTTTCTAAGAATTTTTGTCTGGATGGTTCTGTCTTGATGTCAGGTTTGCTCAGCCCCATTTTCTGCGTATGCAAGATTGGCTGTGTTAGTCGTTCTATGGTTTTTTGCTGCTGGTTACTGGATTCGTTTTTACTGGTTGCTCTATTATGGTGGAAACTGATTGGGTTTTGCTGCCAGTTTTTTGAGGTTACAGACAATGATGAGCCAATGTCTACACCATCCATTGATTCCATTCCCTTGGATGTCGGTTTTTTTTTAAGCAACCAGGAAGTGCTTTTGCTGTTTTGGTTTTTTGGATTTGTTTAGGACGCTGAGATGGTCCTCTGCCATCCTTTTATGGCTTGCGGCAACCGGTGTTCTATCTTGCTGCTGGGTGATATTTGCGGGTGCTGGGTGATTGCTTTCTTTCTCCATGATTTCAACTATGATGTTATTGGTGTAGACCTTATTTTTCCGAGTCCAACCTTTTTTGATACTTCCTTTTGTACATGGGGGTATAGAGGTTTTACTTGTATTTTGTTTTTGCTGTTTTTTTACTGATTTGTAGTATTTCTTGATTCAATATATGGGCTTTTGCCCCCAATTTTTCAAAAAAAAAAAAAAAATTAAATTAATGGTAAACAAACTGCCCGTTTATTTCGCAATATTTCGCTAGTGGTAAAATATCATCAGTTTGACAATCAAAACTTTTCGCTATCCAATGAAATAATAATAATTATAAATATTTTGTCTTTTGTTGTCGGCAATTAAAAAAAAAAAAACTATGGCAAACTGAGCGCCAAATATGAGGTGTAGCTTCAAAGAAGGATAAAGTCAATAAAATCCAATTTTTATCCTCTCATAAGATGTGTCCGTGCCACCAACCATTAATTTAAAAAAAAATAATTTAATTTATTATTAAAATTAAATTGAGTTTAATATATTTAAAATAATTGAAACTTCAATGTCAATCCATAATAATAAATTATAAAAAAAAAACATTTACATTTTTTATGCATTATTAGATAATAATAAATAATAAAAATGAAGATCTCACGCATCAACTTGTTTAGCTATACTCTCCTGACAATCTCTCGTATTAAGAATATATGCGAGTTAAGCTAATTCGTGAGCCGACTCGAGTTAGGCTTGATAAATAGCTTGTGAGCAAAACACGATCTAATGAGTCAAATTTAAGTCAGTCTCAACTCGAGCGAGCTTGTTTAAAAATATTAAATATAAAGCATATATAAAAATATATTAAAATTTATGAGTAGTTTATGTATAAAATTATTCAAAATATTTTAAAATTATATCTCACACAAACGCTTTTTGTCAATCCATTTGGATTCAGATCAATTTGGGTTGACCCGAACCCAACACGTTGACCAATTTTGATACTCCTAATCATTCTAATGATACTTTGAAGTTTTTAATTATAATTTTGATAAATAATTTTTTTTATTATGATTAAGATATTCTTGAAATCATTAAGATCCTCTCAAAAAATTAATTATAAATTTACTATAAATATTGTTGATATGATCTAAAAAATTAATTTTGAAGGTTATAATTTAAATATTTGTTACTATAATCTAAAAAAATTGTATCAAAATTCATTCTATATTAAATTAATTTTTTTATAAGATATCAGAAATATAGTTATGAATTAAAATATTCATTTTCTTTTAATTACAAATTTCATGATTAATTCGTTTGGATTCAGATAAATCTAAATTACGCCAAGAACAAAGTCCAGAATCGTCCCATCATATCAATTTCTGTATTTTAAAAATAGAATTTCAACGGCAATTGATAAGAACCGGTCTAATTTATTCCGAAAAGGCTATGCATTGATTCCTCGGGTATTTTTTTCAACAGCCATAATCACATCAGTGGAAAATTTCACTTCAAAAAAAAAAAAAAGTGGGGAAAAAACCGGCAAACCGGCCTTCCGGTTCAAGCCAGCGAACCGGCTGGAGCAAGGCTGAGGTGCAGGTCGAGCCCACACACATCTTCGCCGCCGCCGGACCGCTTCGGCCCAACCATCGATAAGCTACGGTGACCGACTCCGGTGAACTGCGCGGTCGAGTCTCGAGAAGAGTGGAAGTGAGTCCGGGAAGGCTGGGAGAAAAAGACCCAGTTGCTACAGGCAGTTGAGGAGACCGGAGGCGGGGAGAAAGCCGTGAAGAAGAAGTTATGGCTGGCTGCGGCGGCAGCTTCGGCGGCGGCGGCGGCAGCTGCCGCCGCATGAGCCCGTTTAAGCTGTTGGCGTTCTTTCTTGTGGGCGTTCTGGTGGCCTCCCAGAGCTTGGGAGTTGATAAACTCACGTAAGCAGTACTGGCATTCGTACTTTCGGGAATCGGCGGCGGCGGCGGCGCCGTCTGTGAAGTTGGTGGAGTCTGTCGTCTCTGTGGCGAGTTTGTCGGTGACGTTGACTCCGAAGAGCTTAAGCCCTGGAACAGCAGTGGCCATCTTTCTTTGTGTAATAATTGCCTGTCTTCAGCTTGTTAGCAGAGAGAGAGAGAGAGATGTTTAGAAGAGAGAGAAGAGAAAAGAAATATGAATAAGCATGAGAGGAGAAGATTGCCGGAGTGTCAACTTATTTATTGAGATGATATACAAGTTTGGGAATAGGAATGAGTCAAATAGAGCGTCCGAAAGGGTTGAAAATGAGAGAGAGAGAGAGAGAGAGAGAGAGAGAGAGAGAGAGAGAGAGAGAGAGAGTGTGTGAAGTAGACTGGGTGAGATGCAACAGGGGGACGGCCATGGCGGAGCTGAATTTTTTTAGATACAAACAAAACTATGTCAAAATTAGATTTATTATAATTCGGTAATATCAAACGTTTAACAAATTTGCAAATAGAATGAAATTATCATTCTCTTGCCAACCGATGCCCAGTTGTACTCGATGTTCAGAATAATATTTTATAATAAGATTCATATAAATTTTATTATATTATTGAGATTTATAATTAGAGAAGATGAAATTTTCTTAAACAGATGATTAAGATAATAATAAAAACAAATATGTCTAATTTATCCACACATTATCATTTTGTCCTAATTCGAATTTATTCATAGACGATGGTTAGACCTTAATTACTATAATATTGATTTTAAAAATTCGGGAGATAGAGAGAAAAAATATGAGAGTTAGGAGAGAAATTTTGTGTTTTCTCTTTGCCAGAAAGAATATAGAGAACTATAAACAATGAGTTGTATTGTACGTATCTTGAGCTTCCTTTTTTACTCCCAAATTTTTGAAAAATTATTCTATGCGGAAGCTGGATGCAGCTCTACATTCAGAGGCTAATCAGGTGCAGCCATGTCGGCGGTACCAAACTGCGGTACACAACGAAGAGGTGGCGTGGCACATTCTGGTTGGTCTCCGGAAGAAGTTTGGCGTCTGCACAGAATAATTAATCAAATTTTCTTGGTAGGGGCATAAACATAGTTCTACTGAAATTAACACATTAAAAGAATGAATAAATTGAAGAGTAGAGCCGCGAATTTTCCATGACTCAATATATTGCATCCTGGAATAATCATGGTGGTAGAGAAATATAAAATTTGACGTCTTAGTTTTGTATGAAGATCCATCATACAATCAGATAAAAAGTGAGGGTGCATTATTGATAAGAGACACTAAGATTTTTACGTGGAAAATCCTGAAAAGGAAAAAAAACACTGAAGGATTGTAGTCGGCGGGCGACGGAGGTCGAAAAGACCGTTGTGTCATGCTATGGAGGTCGGAAGAACCGTAGTTGGCGGGCGACAGTAGTTAGAAAAATTGTTGTCTGGCGACGAGGTCAGAAAGATTGTTGTCTGGCGACGGAGGTTAGAAGGATCGTTGTGTGGCAATGGAAGTTCATCATTAGTTAGTGGACGGGCTAAAGTCCGGCATCAGTTTGCTGACGATCGATGGCAGGGACGTGGTCGAGGAAGAGCTTGACGGCAAGGATTTCTCTTGCTCTTGCTTCCACTTTGCTTGGCCCCCTTTCCATGAGGAATGAGTAATATATTTATAGTTTTCTAAGAATGACATGACCAGTAATATGAGGGAGATCCAGGGTAGGTTGGGATTGATTTGAATGGACGACCGATGTTAATTCCCTTAACCGTGGACCGTTTATCTGACATTTGAATGCTTTAGTGATGTCAAAATTCTGCTATCTTAGGCTCGTTGGATTTGTCTCGTCGAGCCGCTTGATTCGACTATAAGCATGTCACGTTTAGAACTGTTTGTTCATCCAATTTATAGTTTGAACCTTCCAAATGCGCTTCAGCTCTTCAATTTGGTCCCATTTGGGCTCGGATTGAGTGGAATTTGGTGTCGTCGGGTTTTTTTTTCGTGGCGTTCAGTTCAACTGTAAGTTTGCTGAAATCGGAGTTCGGATAGTCTCAAAATTAATTTCAAAAGCCTCTGACTTGATTTTGCCTCGAGATTCGTGCCCGATCAAGATATTTTTTGATATATATATAACTTATCTTTTGATGAGTTCAGTATAATAAACTCATTAGTCTACTACTCTTATGATTTTTTTTTGGAAATCTTTTTTATTGGTTTTTAAAACTGTAATTTCTAGAATAAATATTTTTTGAAAAAGAAATATTTGAATTAAAAAAAATACTTTAGAAAATAAGAAAAAAAGTTGTTTCAAACGAAGTTTTAATCAGTTAACTTGAACTTGCCCACTGATTTGAGATGTACAATTCTACTAAATAATTATTTAACCATATTATATCATAAATTAAAAAAGTTCCACAATTTTGGGATAGGATTATCAGTTGCAGTAATATTTAACCGTAACAATCAAACTCCATCACTCTTCTCCCCATGAAGAACAGAAGAAAGCAATTAGAATACGAGAATATGTAGTAGCAACTGTAATCCATTTTCCAGTTATAGTTCTCAAGTTTCAAAGGAGTAGCTGTACATCATGCATATATATTTCATGTTATTTGAGCTTTTTATATGAAAATACTTCTTTATTTCCTTAAATTCAACACTAATATTGTGTGTGTTTTTTATTTTATTTTATTTTATTTTTATTGTGAAAGATGAACAAAGCTAGTGATTTGGGTTTTCCTTTAGATTAGGGGTGTCAATTTCGGGTCACGGGTCGGGGTCGGGTTCGGGTCGAACCCGAACTGACCCGGGTGGAAAACGGGTTGACCCTAACCCGACCCGAGTAGAAAAATGGGTCGAAAATCTGAACCCGGACCCGACCCGGCGGGTTGCCGGGTTGACCCGACCCGATCCGCGAGGCAGAGAACCCGACCGCGGCAGTGGGCGAGCGCGGCATGGCAGCGACCGCGGCAGCACGCGGTAGCGGGCGAGCCCGAGCTCGAGCGCGGCACGCGGCAGCGCAGCACGCGTGGCAGCGGGGCAGCGGGCAGAGGGAGGGGGCAGCGGTCAGAGAGCCGGAATTTGATTTTTTTTTTAAATTAAACGGGTTGGCGGGTTGACTCGGCAACCCGCCGGGTCAACCCGAACCTAACCCGTTTTTTAAACGGGTCAATTTCTGGAACCCGAACCCGACCCGTTTTGAAATCGGGTCGGGTCCAACCCGGATTTTCCGGGTCGGGTCCGGGTCGGGTTTTCGTCGTGTCAAATATTGACACCCCTACTTTAGATACAATGTCCAGATAGAAATTTTCTAAAAAAAATTAATATAAATTTTTAATAGGCATATCTGATTAATCATCACTTTTATGCATTTATATAAAAAAGTTTATTAGAGAATATTGTAATATAAATTATATCAACTTAGAAATCATTAATTAAATTCATTTAAAATTAATGAAATCATTTAATTTTCATCACATGGTGAGAAGGCTTCAGCCAGCTTCCAAATAACAAATCAGCCATCATGATAATATTAATAACTTATGAAAATTAATGGAATACAAGTGCAATTAATGCAATTGCTAAGGGGCTGTTCGATTTGAAATCAAAAGTGTAAAGTATTGCATTTATTGTTTAGGGTTTAATATTAAGGTTTGATCTAAATTATAGAAAAAATTTTAAAGTATTTAGAATTCATCATTTATATTTAGATCCATTTCAATTTATTTGAAAATCGTTAGATTTGATGGATTACAAAATTCACTATAAATTCAATCATTATATCATCGCCGTCCACCATAACAGTAGCCTTCAACCCACCAGCCGTCGCTCATCGCTGATTATCATCGGCTGCATCCTGCTAGTTGCCACTATATATTGACACCGACCACCACCATGCTATCACCTCCGGCCACCACACTATCACCACTGGTCATTAGTTGCCTGCTGCTAAAGACACCCCCAGCCATCACCCACCCTTGACAACAAATCACATGCTACCAAAAGCACTACAAGAAAATCGTTCAATGCCGGCGGAAATTTCCGGCGGAACAGGCCAAATACCGGTATTTTTTAAAATTTCCAATAGTTAACGCCTAATCGGAAAAAAAACCTCTTAGAAAATTGAAACCGACAATCTTTTTCTGCCAAAGATATTTTCCGGTGGTTTTCCAACAGCTATAACCGCCGGTATTTAGTGAATTTCCTGTATTTAAGGTTATCATATCCCGTCATTGTAGCTTTCCATTATTGTTAGATCTTACAATATATTCATTTTAATTTAAATCAAATAAAAATAATGACTTTTATTTATTTTACACTCATTCAAATACATGTACACTAAATTTATTATTCTATGTATATAAAAAAAAGTAATTAATAATAAAGAAGCATCATCATTAATCATAGGGAGATTTGAGGTAGCACATGTCGTTCTCTCTCAAGCCCTCAATTCCGTTATTATTATTATTATCATAATCATTTTTAATTAATTGGTTTAATTAAGGACTCAGTACCTCGTCAATTGTTTGGAATAATATTGACCATTTCTGAATTGTTCAAAGCCATACTCCTTTTAGCCACTTATGCCGGCTTTGTTATAAAATATAATATCGCCTTAGTTAATATATATATATGATTTATTTGAATGGGTAATTAAATTGGCGTACTGAAAATTAATTGAACACATTTTTCGTCTCTGTGTTTATTGGGAAGTAAACAGCTTCACGTACGGTTAGCCTCTCTGTCGTTTTCGGGTAGACCGGGTGTTGCTAGTAATATTGATGGCTCGGGTATAAATAAAATTAATATCCGACATAAATCTTAAAAGGCCAGGTTTTATACGAGAAGATTTTGCACGGTTTCATCGTTTATATAAAATAATAAGGCTTTGTCGGATTGCTGATTGTAAAGGGCATGCGTTAACGGCGATAATGACAGACTGATGCAAAGCCATTTAATCCGAAGAACGGTTCTAGGGAGTTGTTATCGTCATAGGGTTTCTTAGGGAGTTAGGGCATCTCCAACCGAATGCTAAACGAGTGTATGGAGTCGATCCGTTGCTCCAACGGAATGCCAAAATTTCCGCCATTTAATTGCAGGTGAACAGTGCGACGCCAATATTGGCATCGCACTGTTCACTCACGCCATTTTCTGCTCTCAACCAGAAAAACGCGCGAAAGGGAGAGCGATCGTTACCTTCCCGAAACACCTAAAATGGCGTTCGATTGGAACATCTTCACGTCATTTTGAAGTTTTGCGTTACTTTGCCGTGAAAAATGAAGTTTTCGGTTGGAGATGCCCTTAGACGATATATGTATATATATACATTTTTTTTTAGAAATGAAATATTATTGGTAATTTAGCTTTAAAGGAAGATAGGATTTTTTAGGACCTTTTTCATATCAAATTTTTTTATTTTTGTTTTTAAAATATATTTGATTACCATTTTGTAACTATTTTTAATTTCTTAACATTGTCGGCAGTTGTCTTTCTGCTACATTGCTACTACAGCCACCGTCATCTGTGTCGTCTTGCCGCGACTGACACAGCACTAGCATTGCATAAATTGATTTATGCGATATTCAACAAATGTAAAAAGAGTTTCTCCTTTAGATATCAAATATATATTTTTAATTTCATAACAAAATATAATTAAACAAAATAAAAAAAATTTAAAAAAATTTGAGGGTGATCCCAAACTGCCAAAAATATTATTATTATTTTTTTTGTATTTGTGAAATAATAAAACAATTAAAAAAAATCTATTTTTTGTGACAAAAAATTAGAATATATATGCCACATAATGCATATAATTGATCAAATATCTTTATTGCTTGTTTTCTTGTAAAATTTTTTTTGAAAGTTTCTTTCAAACAAAATTATGTTTAATGAGGGATAGCATCTTAAATTCAAGGACTCCTTAATTCTTTTCCTTTAAGTAAGGGATACCTCTTGCTTCAAGGCTAAATCAGGCCAAAGGGAAATATGAAAATCACTATATCACACCTCAAATCCATTTAACCATAAAGGTAGTTGACCAAACTTGGCCAAGAACTTCTTACCAACAATTATGAATTACATCCAAGAAAAATCTATAGACAGACTCGAAACCAAAGAAAGAGATTGAACCATGATCGTATGACACTATTTAGGTAAAAAATGAGTAGACTATAAGCGGATATCCAAGGAAGGAGAAGGAGCTAGTCCATGATAGTTTAACCACAAGGGCTAAACTACTATCTCTATTAGCCTTACATTCCTATTTGAGTCAGAAAAACTACTAAATATTTCATACTGCTTTAAACATCCAACTAAGGCGTCGTTTGGGACGGCTTACTTACTGTTTCTTAAAGCAGTTTTTAGTACAAAAATTAAATTTTTTCTATTAGAAAGATGCTTTAAGTTGCAATAAGAAAGTCATCCCAAACGAAGCCTAAGTAAATAACATCATGTTTATAGCCAGGTGTGGATGCATAGGATATGAAATGATGCTGTGTTATCCTTCCTTAGTATGAAGACCCTATTGGTGTGCTTTTAGGTTTAAGTTATATGATGATTTTGCCCCAACTTTGGACCAATATTGGTTAGGAAATTCTAAATTATAAAAGGAAAAGAAGCCACAATATGTGACCTATATATCCACATTCACAAGAAAAATTTATATTTATTTTATTTGAAAAAATGGCCACAAGTTATACAATAAATAAATAATTTTCTTATGAAGAACATATTTTTCTATGATTTATTTTTAAGTTATTAAATTTATAGAAACATGTTTTACCATAAATGCCAAGCATTAAATGGCGGGTTTCAAACAAACAACATATCATAAAAGAAATAATCAAAATCATCGATGAACCAAATAAATACATGCACAATTAAAAAACAAAAAAAATAAGCCAATTGTAGCTAGATTTGCAATACATTACATAAAAAGAATAACAATAGTAGTTATGACTCATATACGTATAACCCATCCTAAATTTATACAATAATATATCTTAAGCCTAAGTATATATATGATATGAGCACTCTAATATTTATCCTTTTCTTCCACAAGACAAATGCTCATATCTTAGTTTCATATAGACTCTTTATAGACTCAAAAAAAAAAATAGATGATGGAAAAAAAAAAGAGAAACTTAAACCTATATAAAATGAACATTAGTATTCACATATACAAATAAAATATGCAATTAGTAATCAGTTACTCTGTGATGGGAGGTTAAGCTTAACATAAAAGTTAACGGAAAAAATATGCTACATATTCCTTATTTACTTACACTCCCCTATTTTATGGACATGACTCTCTTATAAGAGACCGCATATATCTCTATTAATTCTAATATAGATACATCACACTTTATAAATATAATAAAAATACATCTAAGGGTTGTACCTATCATAGTTTTTAGTATGTGTGTGCTAGTGTAATAGAATTGTTCTATAATATTGACTTTAAATATTTTTATGATGTTAAAAATATTCATAACTTTAGATATAGATTTTCTTATAAGATGAAAATAATATTTTTGAGGAGAAATTTTGACTTTAGGTATGCTCTAAATATTCAATATGACACATTCTAGATTATTTGTATCTTCAACACATTCATATGATATCTGTTTATGAAAAATTAATTATCACTATACAATAACTAAGTTATGAATAATGATAAATAATGATAATTAATCTATCATAATCATAGGCTAAATCTAAGAATAAGAATCTCAAATGTTGAGGTGACACCTCCTAACTTAAATTTATATGTTTATGATATGATTGTGTTACCTAGAGAAATATAACTTGTATAACTGGCTCAAGTACTAGTATATAGGATATTTATATGCCTTAATAATTTAAGTGAATTAAGTTCACTTGAATATTAAAGGACTTTGAGTGGTTGAATTGAATATGTGTTCAACCACTCAAAAGATGTACAAATATATGCATGATATTATAATACATTGACGAATATATATGATATGATCCCGAGCACCAAACTAGCTTTGTACAATATGCTATGATTTCTAGACACTAATATGGCTCTAATATCCTAAGACAATAATCAAACTTTAAGGTTCCAACCACTTTAGGAAAATCTCTTATTACTTGTTGCCAAAATCCGCCAGACATTGCAAAATTCAGCCGGAAAATATGTATTTCCGGTGGAAATGTAGTTGACAGTAAAACACCCATCGAAAACCTTGTTCCTGAGGAATTTTTCTGCCCGAAAAATTTCTAAAAAATTTACAAACAGAATTCCGTTGGAATTCCAGGCAATATTCATCGTTTACGAGGCATTGGTACCGGCGGATAAACTGTTCGAAATGTCCAACAATTTGTCCACTAGAACTTCCGGCGAAATTTTCCGTTGGAAATACGATTCATTTCCATTGTATCTTCAGTTCCGATTGATATATTTCTACCGAAAATTTCGTCGGTATACCAAGGTTTTTCTACAGTGAACATAGGTGTAGCCATGAAGACCACAAAATATTGAATGACCTAATTAAGTCTACTAAGTTAATTATCCATTGGACATGCATGTTTAATTTATATCACAATTTATATTAGTCACAATATCTAACATATAAATACAAAATGAATGCTACGATGAGCTTAATTAGATTAAAATGATATATATAAATACCTCGACTCAATGATATATGATATGATCTGGTGTATGATACTAGTCTAATAAATTATGTTAAATATTTTTGTAGAGATAACTTATCATTCGAAATCCAAACCAAATAAGAATTTATAAATTATAATTAATATAGAATATATATGACACTTAGATGAAACTTATTATTATTATTAGATATTTTTCCTTTTTAAAATAACTTTTTAGTATAAAAATTAAAGTTTTTTATTAAAAAATTAATTTAAGAAGCAATAAAAAAGCCGTCCCAAATGAAACCTTAATTTACATACAATGCAAAGGAATGATCTATGCATGTATATGATCCCTTACCTATGACATCAGTAAGCTAAGCATTTTTAAAACTTCAATTTCAATATACACAAAATTAAAATTTTTTAACTTTAAATATATTAATTTTCTTTATTCATACTAATTTAATAATCTAAAATTAAGATATGAATAATTATAATCAAAATATTTCTCCCAAAAATTCTAAGCAATACCAAATTATCATATAGGTTAATTTATATCATTTTTTTATAATCAAATCGTGGCTTATAAAATTATAATATTATTTAAATTCTATTTTTATTCATAAAAATATAGTAGATATTAAATAAATATCAAATATTCAATAAAAATCATGAAAAAAAATCTGTTTATCTATTACGACAATTCAGAGCTAAAGCTAAGAATCATAATCTATATTGTTACAACATATATATGAAGCAATTAATTTGATTTATTAGCCATTAAATGAATATATAATAAGTAATCCGTTTTATATTAATTCCAGGAAAAAATAAATATGTTTCATAATTAATTTTTGAAATAGCAAATAACATACAAAATTATTATAGTTTTGCAAAAATTATTATGGATGACATCTGGAGACAAATCAGAATACGTCACATCATTTTTTTTCTCCTCAGTACCATTATGTACTGGGAGATGTGACACATTTTGATTGGTCTTCGGACTGTTGGAGGTCATCTTTATGATCAAACCAATAACACCATTAAATCTCTACAGCAAGACTTAAGGGAGCTTTAAGAAGAAGGAGAGTTGGAAGAGGGGGGTTATACCTTCGTGCGGTTGGGAAGGAGATAGCGTCGGAGAGGCTAGATTTCGCTGCTCTCTTTCTTTAAAGCCTTAAGAAATATGAAGGAAAAACTCCAAGAAGAGAAGATGTATTAGATAGAAGAGAGCTCTTCTCTATTTTTTTTCTCCTTATTCTCCTTCCATTTAATTAGCCCAAATGGGAGTTTGGACATTGGGGATTTCACCCAAGTTTTTGGCTACCAAGGGAGGTGTTTGCCATCTATTGGTGGAGAAATTAGAAGTTCAAATGTCAACCATAATTTTTTTTTAATGATTAGTCATAAATCAGTTTGACCATTTAGGATAGGAATTTGATGAGAAATTTAATTGAAATGAAACAAGGGGATAAATATTGCTTACTTAAAATTAAATATATACCATAATACATGTGATTACATAAAAATTATCAAATAAATATATATAAAATTTTATATATACTTAATCATAACAAGTATACCTAAGAACATATAGTTATCAATATTATTTTAAATCATTTAACCATTCGATGCATGTCAAATAATGTTCAATAAGGATGTGCATGGGCTGGTTTAATCGAATCAACTCAACTATTCATATTGTAATCCATTTTGCCAGACGACCCTTTGAAAAAATTTAAAAATTTCACCTCGGATTCGACGGCTGCAACAAATTAAATTGGCTTCGGACGAGCAAATTGTTCGTGATTGCTCGCGAAATGGTGCTCGGGCGGACGAAGCAACAAATCGAAGGAGTGAATGCGCGGAATAAAAAGAGAGACTATGCTGAGCTAGGACAAGACTAACCTCTACGGCCTATTTGCGCAAGTGAAATGGAGTAAATAGGTACTAGCATCGGTTATAACCGGTGCCTAAATATATTTAATTTGGGCGATTTGCCAATCGCTGTTATTAGTTACTGCTAAAAACTCATGTTTTTAGTAGTGAGTACTTTGAAATCTTTTTATTTTTGCTTAAAAAAATACACATGTTAACTATTTTGTCTACTTTCAATAAATGCATGCAATTGCTCAAATTCTAAGAAAAATTTCTTTTCTATTTTATACATAAAATTATATATTTCATAATCCTATTTTTCCTGCCTTCTAAATAAAAGCAAAAGAAAGATTATAATTAATTATGAAAAACGTGTAACATCTGATCTTCATGGTTTTTAAATCACACCATAAATGACGATGATCTTATTCAACTATTTGAACGGACGTCGTCTAACATTTTTCAATAACCCTTCAAAGACATTTTTAGCTTTCTGCAGTAAAGCCCTCTTGCAAAATAAAGCTCTTCCGTACAGCTAGCTATCTTGAACATTTTCTCCCAAAGTCTGGAAACACCAAGATGATCCTCTTTGTCCTTTCTACGTAGACCTGGTTTTGCTAGTTCCATTGATGACTCCTCCATAAATTAATATTTGACATTTGTTATAGGTGAGACTCAGTATATTCTTAAGCTCGTTCTTTGACATCATCAATAAATTTTTAAAAAAGAAGGGACGAATATATTGATAAATTAGCCGTTGCAGTACTATCATAACATGTTCACTAATTATGAATAGCTTAGAATATTATAATGGGAGGAATTTAACAGCTTCTATTCCTATTGTTGGCCTTAGGGGTGTCAATTTTAGATCATAGGTCGGGTTCTATACGAACCTAAAACTAATCCAGGTTCAAACGGGTCAACCCTAATCTGACCCGGGTATGTAAACAGGTCCGAAATGCGGACCCGAACACGACCCGTCGGGTTGCCAAGTTGACCCGACTCGAAACAGAACGCGCTCAGGTGCGTGTGGGTGCATGTGGGTGCGATCGGGCGCGAGCAGGTGCACGCGGGCAGGCGCGGGCTCGCGCGTGTAGGTGCGCAGGCGCGCGCGGGATCGTGCTGGTGGCGGACAGGCAGACTGGCAGGCACGGGCGGCAGGCGCGCGAGCTGCGGGTTTGCAGATGCGGTCATGGGGGGCGCATGGGTAGGCAGGGATCGTGTTCTCTCTGGCAGCCGGAGCAAGTTCGCCGGCTGCAAATTTAAACGGGTTAGCGGGTTGACCCGGCAACCTGACGGGTCAACCTGAACCTGACCCGTTTTTCAAACGGGTCAAATTCTGGAACCGAACCCGGCCCATTTTGAAATCAGATGGGGTCAAACCCAAAATTTCTGGTCGGGTTTGAGTCGGGTTTTTGTGTCGTGTCAAATATTAACACCCCTAGTTGGCCTCATTTTCTTTATAGTGAAAAAGGGTTGTCTCTCTTACCAATTTCGTAATTAAGCATCCTCATAATGAAGAGAAATTATTCTATGCGGTCACTGGACGACATTTTGAGGCGAATCAGGAAGCACCACATCACTTTTTTATATGTACTGGGTGACGTGCTGCATTCTGATTCGCCTCCGGACGATCAGTTGACTGCACAAAATAAATTTCCTATAATGAAGCACCTATAAAAGAGAATGAGTTTTTGAGAAGTTAAATAAAAGGGGATAAAATTATGATATTTAATTTATTTATGATAAAAATAGTAAGTCCATCATGATGAAATGTCACAAGTGAATATATTCTAATGTTCAATTAATCAACATGTGAGGTTGAGATAGTCGAAGTCTCCAAAATAACCCTAGGGGTATGATTAGGTAAATGGACATTATTCATTCCATTTCAATTCACAGAAAAAGGAGAAAAGACCGTTTAGAGATGAATGAGAGCGCATCATGTCATCCATGGGAGGATCCCCATGGTGGTGAGGGGGGGCAATTTGCCCCCCCTCAAAATTTTTTTTTAAATTTAGAGGGTATTTTTTAGAATATTTTGGGTATTTTGCCCCCTCTTAAAAAAATTTTTTGACCTAATTTTATCAATCCTAATCATTTTTGCCCATCCCCTACAAAAATTTTTTTTTTGCCCACCCTAAAAAAGAAGCTGGATCCGCCCCTGATGTCACCCAGTACAAGACGGTATACAGTATTGATACACATGGTGCGCTCTCATTCTTCTCCGGACGCTGTCCTGTATCCGCACAGAATAATTAATCTGAAAGAAGATTTTACCCAAGTAAGGTGAATGCCAATTTGTGGATGGTTTCTCCGTGTCAACTTTGAGATACATGTTAGGCTAAATACCATTGAGTTAAAGGTATTTTGGTCCATCATAAGATCCAAGGATGATTAGTAAGCCATATAACCATCATGATCTGAACCATATGGACAAATAAATAGAGATTACAAGTCTCAAGATTAATGTTGTTGGAGATTTTATAGGAAGCATTGAGACCAGCGTTGAATTTTAATGAAATTAATGAAAAGTTCATCATAGATATTGATTGATTCAATAGCCAAAATATAGAAGTATCGTTTGCTTTATCATTTGCTATTGTTTGCTTTATCGTATGCTCATTGTATGGAGAAATTATTATGTGCAGAGTCTGGATATAGCTTTTCGTCCGGATTTCAATTACATGAAGATACATGATTTTTTTTTCTTTTGTATATAGAGTGTGTATAAGATAGAGAAAATTCACATATCTTTATGTATCCGGACTCTACATGTAATAATTTTTGCACTATATGAAGATATTAAAAAATGAGAATTTTGAAGTATTGAATCAGCTTTTCGTCTAGACTCTAATCACATGAAGATATGTGGATATTTTCTCTATCTTGGTACGGGAAATTATTGGGTTCAGACACCGGACACAGCTTACTATTTGGTACTTCACAGTACCGAGTAATACTGAGCTCTATACTGTGAAGTACTGAGTTCGGTATTTCACAGTACCGAGCAGTACTGCTCAGTACCGAGTAGGGAGTGATGTGACGCATTTTCATTGGGCTCTAGATGACGTATGGTGTCCGAACCCAATAATTTTCCATCTTGTACACACTTTGTGTACAAAAGAGAAAAAAATCCGTAATCTTCATATGATTGGAAACTGACTGCATCCGGACTATGCACATAATAATTTTTTCATTGTATGAAGATATTAAAAAAAAATGAATTTTGAAGTATTTAAACAGATTATTCAGCATTCCCCACCCCAAAGGCCTGATTTTGGTCAAATTAAAAATAAAATATATTTTTTTTCTACCCTTCTAGACAACTTTGTTATAGGAATCTCGAAGAACTGCATCTGAATGATAATTTTTTTTAATATTTTCTGATACTTTGAATAAATATACAATTTTTTTTAAGGGATTTTTACATACATACCACTTTATTTGTTACATATTACATATTTAACACCTAATTCTTAAATATTACATTAATACCACCTAAATACTATTCTCATAACAAATCTACCACTCCGTCAAACGCTTCCCTCACGCCTTTTTTTTTTTTTCTCCTTCCCGCCTGTGATTTTCGCGGGAGAACAGAGGTTTCAGCGTCCCAATGATGTCGTCGACGAGGCAAGGTGGTATCCGTGGCTCGAACTAGAACATACCCGAATCTCTTGCCTCCTTCATAAGCTTGGCGTCGTTCAAACAGAAGAAGGGATTCTCAATGTTGTTCACCCAAGGAGTATCCGCCGTCGCCGTCTCCTCCTCAAATACCTCCCATTCCTCAGTCACCACAGTCTCCGACATTTTCCTGCTCTTCACTTCTTCTTCCTTTCCATAATTTCCGTTCTCAGCAATTCCGCCACTCACGAGAGCAGAATGTCTTCCTCAGGTATAGACTCCACTGAAGGGATCTCGGCGGCGTTCATCACGCTGAGGCTACGACAGAGGCTGAAATACGAGGAATTGGAAGTATGCACGAACGAAGGCGGAGAAGCCGTAGGAATCACGAAAGTCGGAGAAGTCGAATGGGAGGCGGCCGATGCTCGGGGCGGCGGAGGAGCAGAGGAGGACGCCGTGAGTGATAAGGAGGGTTTTGAGGGCCACGGCAGCCTCAATCTCAGCTCGATGCCCACCGCCGCCGGCAATTCTGCTCAGGTACACGCTCTGCTTGTCTTTCATTGCTGCAGTTGCTCGTCTCCACCATTGCCTCGTCGACGACGTCATTGGGACGCTGAAACCTCTGTTCTCCCGCGAAAATTACAGGCGGGAAGGAGAGAAAAAAAAACAGCGTGAGGGAAGCTTTTGACGGAGTGGTAGATTTGTTATGAGAATAGTATTTAGGTGGTATTAATGTAATATTTAAGAATTAGGTGTTAAATATGTAATATGTAACAAATAAAGTGGTATGTATGTAAAAATCCCTTTTTTTAATTAACGTATTATGCATATTTTTTTAATACTTTGACCAAATATGCACAAATTTTTAACGGCTAGCGGTTTTCTTCTGACGCACACAAGTTTTTTTACTTAGCTAATTTCCCCCCTAATGGTAAGGTCTTAATCAACAGGTGTCCTAAATATATATTTAAAAGAAAAAGAAGCTTTTGTGACAAAATCCAAAACCAATCATTTACTAATTCATGAAGGAAAATTTGACGTTAAACGGCTATGTTAATAAATAAATAAGCTATAAATTATTTTAATTAAAAATAACATAGAACATATTTAAGTAAAGCTTCAAAGAAGAGAAGAACTCAACTAATAGGAATGTTGATCAAACTCTATGTGGCTCATAATTTTATTTATTAAATTAATAGTTCTTATTTTAATTTGAACTTTGAATCTCAATAAATAAGCCAATAAATAAATATATAAATAAATAAATAAGCGTTTGATATATCAAAACTTGATTGAATCTATGTATAAATAAATTTATATTGGTTTGATTGGCCTCAAGATGAACTTAGGGCAATAGAGATTAGGAATGTCAAATCAGTCAAATCGAGGCCTATATAGATCTAAGTAGGGGTGTCAATATTTGACACGACACGAAAACCCGACCCGGACCCGACCCGGAAAATCCGGGTTGAACCCGACCCGATTTCAAAACGGGTCGGGTTCGGGTTCCAGAAATCGACCCGTTTCAAAAAACGGGTCGGGTTCGGGTTGACCCGGCGGGTTGCCGGGTCAACCCGCCAACCCGTTTAATTCGAAAAAATTCAAATCCCGCCTCTGCCCGCCGCGCGCCTGCCCGCGCTGCCCGCCGCGCGCTCGCCCGCGCTGCCCGCCGCGCGAGACTGCCCGCGCCTGCCAGCGCCGCCCGCGTGCCCGCATGCCCGCGCCCGCCGCGCGCCCCCCAGCGCGCCCGCGTGCCCGCGACTGCCCGCGCCCGATCGCGCCCCCGCCGGACCGCGCCCGCTCCCGACCGCGCCCGCCTCGCGCCCGCGTGCCCGCGACTGCCCGCGCCCGACCGCGCCCGCGCCTGACCGCGCCCGCCTCGCGCCCGCCTCGCGCCCGCGTGCCGCGCCCGACCGCGCTCGCGCTGTCGCGCTCGCGTCCGCCCGTCGCGCTCGCGTCCGCCGCCGTCGGCCGCCGCGGTTCCGGCGCCGGCCACCCAAACCGGGTCGGGTCGTGTCAACCCGGCAACCCGCCGGGTCGGGTCCGGGTTCGGTTTTTCGACCCGTTTGTCTACCCGGGTCGGGTTAGGGTTGACCCGTTTGAACTCGGGTCAGTTCGGGTTCGACCCGAACCCGACCCGTGACCCGAAATTGACACCCCTGGGTCTAAGTTACTTGACATGTAGCCCTTAGTGACTCGAACTAAGTCATATTTTCATCGGTTAGGGAAATCGTTTTCTCGTTTGGGTTAGTCATACTCCATGTTAAACTCGCTGAGAATCCCGCCATTATGACTCATGATTAGGATTTATTAAGTTCTTGAAAAACAAACTTCTTGATATTTCTTTTTTCTTTATTTGTTCTTTTCCTTCCCTGCTTTCTCTTCTCAATTTACTCTCAACTCATTGACTTGGGTTTTTTTAGACAACTTTCTTACTGCATCTTAAAATAGTGTTTAAGTATAAAAAAATTAATTTTATATTAAAAAATTGTTTTAAGAAATAGTAAAAAAGCCGTTCCAAACGAAGCCTTAAACTTCAAGATTGGCTTATAATTTTCCGCAAGTAAACTTCCATATATCAACTTATATAATTATCAACCAATGTAAGGCTATCTAACTTACGCATAATCAACGAACTTATCACTAAGCTTTCGAACGAGAAATTTAATTCCTATCTTATCATATGATTCTTACATAAATATTGAATCAACACCTAACAAATATTGAGATATTACCTACTAAATTTTATTTATTTTGATTTTTTCTACTTTATTTTTTATGTAAAATGATTAAAATTTATTTTTGTGTATTAGAAAATTTTAGTTAGTAGAAAGTGTTTTGCGTCTTAATATTGTACAAAAATTCAGCACGTATAATTTTTGGTGAGGTATCACTGCTGTATAGATTAGTGTGTGCAGATCTCAAATTAAAAAATTAAATAAAAATAATATGGTTTGATTTGAAGGAATTCTTTCTGAAATATGAAAAGGTTTACTTAAGAATGTTTTACCTGTTTAGAATATGATCATTATGTGTGAATTACATAAGAAAATTTCCATTTATGTAACTTGGCGGGTAGTATTTTTTTTTACCTTCTCTTGAGGAAGTCTATAAAAAATATATAAATATTTGATTTCATTATTTGGTTGCTTGTAAATAAAAAAAAAAATAAAAAACAACTTTGAAATTTAACACTGATAAACTTAACAACATTAGAATATGTATCTAGGGGTATAAACAACTCAGCCGAGCTCAAGTCACGTCAAAGTCGAGTTCAGTTCATGCCAAACTCAAGGTCAACCCAGCTCATCGGCCAAATTATGAGCTCGAACTTGAGATTGACTTGTGGTAATAATGACGGGCTCACGAGCCATTTGTGAAATTGTGGTAAAAAGTAGCGGCTCTGTGAAGAAGGCATTAACATGATCCTCCACCAGAGAAGTTGAAGGCTTGACATGATCCTTCATTGGAGAAGAAGAATGAGGTGTCGAAGTTATCATTTGCCAAAGAAGACGAAAAAATCGAGGGGAACCTTTGCCAAAGAGGAAGAAGAAGCCATCAACATGAATCTATCCTAGAATAGAAGAAGATGCCATTGACGTATTTTTTTGACAGCCTTTTACCCATAGGTGACTACAACCCTATTAAAAAATGATGTAGGTGCATTTTAACGACTGCCTGAAGAAAAGAAATTTTGCCACCCTACTAATGAAAAAACCCCTATCAACTACCTCATTAACTAGCAAGTCCAGAACACCTGCAAAATCAGCTCGCAAGCTGAGTTTGGTCATTGTCAGATTCGAGCGTGTTTAACATACGAGCTCGAGCTTAAGTCAAGCTTGTGGCCCGATGAGTTCAGCTTGGTAGCCGATTTGACTCGCTTGCATTACATGAAAAAATGGCTTCGACAACACTTAAAATTGACCGCTGCCTAGCTAGTTCTGCTGAAGCATCACATTCTTGAGAGTGTTGCACCCTATTTGTATAAAAAAAATTTAAATTTTGATAGTTTTTGTTAAAATTTAACCTATAATCGGTATAAAAAAACCTTAGGTATTGTAGTTATTAGATATTGAAAAATGTGGTTTATGAGGTAATAAACTATTTTACATGTATTTAGAAATGACTAGCAAAATGGTGATTTTCCTTGATTCAGCTATTCAATTGAGTATAATCAGAATTTAGTATGAGAGTTCTATGCTATTAGTATTTTTAAAATTGCAAAAATGATGATGTTATTTTCGCACTTAAAAAAAATTAAATAAAACAGCATTTATTTTACATATATGGTAGCCGACTTGACTCGCCGCGCACACCCGCGAGCGCCCGCTGGCGCACTGCCTCACCTGCTTCGCCTGCTCGCCCGCGCGCGCACCCGCTTTGCCTGCGCACCTCGCTAGTCCCGTGTCGAGTCGGTCAACCCGGCAACCTGCTGTGTCAAGTACGGGCTCGGATTTCCGACCCGTTTATCTACCCAGGTCGGGTTAGGGTCGACCCGTTTGCACCCGGGTCAGTTCGGGTTCGATCCGAACCCGACCCGTGACCCAAAATTGACACCCCTAGTTGGCACATTAGCTTGTCTCACCAATAGATGGCCCTTGCCTAGTTGATTGGGGAATGCTGTTTGTAGCATTTCCTAAGTCCATCTGTTAGCTTGCCTTTTCTCTGGTTTTGTTTCTTTATCTGCTTCTATTGGTCTGTTGCTGTACTTTCACTTCCTTTTGAATAAAATTTTTTTGTTAAAAAAAAAAAAAGCTCTTCTCCCTTCTCTCTTTCCTCTCTCTCATCCAAGATCAAAAAGAACCTTCTAGTTCCTCATGTAAGAAACGTAACACAATTTATGGGATGAATTATCCTATAATTAAACAAATCATACTCTAAAAATTAATTATCTATTTGATTATTTATTTTCTATTATTATTTTGTTTTACATATTATTTGAGATGATAATATAATTTAAATATCAAATAAATAGTTAGTTATATAGAGTAAAATTATTCATTAAGAAGATTTAACTATCATCAAATAATACAAATAATAATCACTGAATTAGGTTAATCTTAATTGAAATATATATATTCGATTACAGGTCAAATTCTATATAAAACGTTTTTGAACAAAATTTTAAATGCAGGTCTTATTTAAATTCAGTTCAAAGTTTATAAGAAAAATTCTAAACTGAGATTCTATTTAGTATGACTATAATAAAAAATTGGTTCTAAAGTTACTATGAGGAAAATAACTTGGTTAATTTAGGTTTTATTCGGGACAACCCTTCTGCTTAGCTTTTTAGAACAAAAATTTCTAGTTAAAAAACTTTTGTACTAAAAAGTTATTTTAGAAAATAATAAAAAAGCTGTTTCAAACGAAGGCTTAGGCTTCGTTTGTGACGGCTTTTTTATTGCTTTTTAAAACGGAGTTGTAGTACAATTTTTTTAATTTTTGTACTAAAACTCCGTTTTCAAAAGCAATAAAAAAGCCTTCCCAAACGAAGCCTTAATTTGAGAAACTTTCTAAGAAAGTTGTCTCAAACAAAGCTTTAGTTACAAAAGCTGATTTCCATCAAAAAGTTTATGAAAAATAATGAGAAAGTAGCCGCCAAATAAAATTAAGATCATTATAAGAAAATAAAGTAGTTAAAAACTGTCCACCTTATAAAGAGATTAAAATTATTTTGATTATGATGCCCGTTTCATATAGACATATTATCAATAAAATAAAAAGAGCTAGCATTAAAGGTCATTAGCAATCCAATGAGCTACTTGAGCCCATTTAAAAACAATACAAAATTATGTTAGTTCTATCATGGGCTTGGGCTTGAAGGGCCAATCAAAATGTAAAGTTTTTGTTTTTATCTTAAATTTTTTTTTATTTGGGAAATTTGAGGGCGAAGTCCAACTTAATTAACTATGAAAAAATTTTGAAAGTTACAAAAGTAATAAAAAAGCTCACCAAATTGCAATTAACACTTGCGTAATCGAGCTGTATCAATAATTTCAATATTGATTATCCTAGGTTGTCAGGTGGCCATCTTGAGGCAAATACACAAAAAAGGAGACTCCCCATTCATCATTATTCAGCACAAAAAAGTTATGCCACCATCCATCAAAAATAGCAAAAATTGTTAGCAAAGACCCATGAACAGGATTAATTATTCTGTATGGACGTTGAATGTCGTCTGGAGACCAACCAGAATATGCCACGTCATCTCTTCGCTATGTATCGCGGCTCGGTACCGCTGATGTGACGCATTCTGATTGATTTTAGGATGATGTTATGCGTCTGGCCTCCGCACAAAATAATTTCTCCATGAATAGTAGATGAAAAACCGAGGCTTGGTTTGCGACTGCTTTCTTCTTGCTTCTTAAAGCTGTTTCTTAGTAAAAAAAATAATTTTTTATATTAGAAGTTGCTTTAAAAAATAGAAAGAAAGCAGTCCCAAACGAAGCCTAAATCACCAAACATATTACTTCCTCCAAGCATCAGATCTTACAGTAATAAAATTAGAAATTACATATCTTGGCAGCTATATTTCTTTCCCTCCACAGATAATAAACCACACAGCAGATTGGAAGGAAAATAAAATTTTTATGTCTAACTTCCACATTCAATAATTCAACTATTAACTCAAAGAATTGTGTGAGATTCGGCCTAAGTAAGGAACTTTTATTACATCCAGTGAACGTACGCTCCTCTACGTTCGGTTTTAGGCCAAAAATGCGCAATACCGAGTACCGAGTACCGAGTACCGAGTTGTACCGAGTTTTTTCAAAAAACTCGGTATTGCGCTGTTTTGGTCTAAAACCGAACGTAGAGGAGCGTACGTTCACTGGATAAAATAAAAGTTCCTAAGTAAGAAGGCTAAAACAATTGAGCCATGTTAGCAGTCAATGCTGGATTGTATAGTCAGATACAGAGCTTTTTTCTTTTCTTTTTTTAAATAAGAGTGAAAATGAATAATATTAAAATATCATCAACTATTTTTACCTGAATTTAAGAGTAGCTTTTACAATATAAAAGAAAAAATTCTTTCTTTTTAATATAAAATGATAAAATAAATGGTGATAAAAAATATAATTAAGAGTGTTTACATTTTGATTTATAATGTTTGGGACGGCTTTTTTCCTGCTTCTTGAAGCAGTTTTTGTAATATCTCGTTCCCTTACTGTTCCTCTCTGAATTGGATTTCCCTCCCAGAATCGGCCAGGACGAAGTTGAGATCGTCCAGGCCGATCAGTGCATGGAAAACAGCTGATTTCTGGAGTGTTTTCTGGATGATTTCTGGACAGGATCGTCCGGGCCGATCGTGAGATCGTCCAGGCCGATCTGTACTGTAGAAATTATCGGCCAGACAATAGCCCTGGGTGAGGTCCAGGACGATCAGGATTTGGTCTGATCGTCCCGGGACGATGTGAATATCGGCCTGGCCGATCAGTTCACAGATATAAGAAAATCAGCTCGTTTTGAGGAGAGAGAAAATCATTTTATAAAAAACGAAAATATCTGAGGAGAGAGAAAGAGAAAAGGAAAAAGAGAAAAGCTGGTTTTCGGAGACCGCGGAGCGCTTTTCGTCCGACGCTGCTGTTGGGAAAAGTGAAGATCTCGTGGTAAGGACTCCGAATCCTATTTCTGTTTTCAAAGAAGTTGAGTTTTGATCGAGTTGTGATCTGTTTTGTGTTTTCGTAGTCGATTTTTCGACATGATTTTGATTTGACACAACTTTCACCGCACAACTTTTAGAATGTTATAGATATGATTATTCTACACGATTTGACTGTATTCTACGAATTTTCTTCCGGTTGGAATTGGTTCTACGTGATTTTAATCGAATAAAAAATTATCAGGATGTTTTCTGACTTGGTTTCTATAGAATAAAAGTCTTGCATTGATGTTATAGATATTCTATTGTAATTTGGTAGAATTTGGAAATCGTGTCTTTTTGCAGGATTTTTGTGTAAATTTGACCGACTGCCGTTACGCTGCCCGATTTTCGTATGATTTCCGAATTGTCTGAGATTGATAGATTGAATCGATATGAATATGATTATTGATATGATTGCTTTAATATTGACTATTGAATTGCTTATTGATTGAATTGACTATTGATACTGGAACCCAAGTGGAACCTGGTTGAACGTTGGTGAAGATTGATATTGACCTGTACAGGATGGTGGGCCGACGGGCTTTCCTTTAAACCATTGATCATTGATATAACGATTGGGAGTTATAAGGAGTTTATATGCCGACGGGCGGCCGACGGGCAAAAAGAGTGACGACTCTTATTGATAGACCAACGTACGGACTACAACAGCAACGGATTCTACAACAGCAACATGACCAGTTGATTTTACTTGTCCAGTATATAGTATTGAATTGCATGTTTACTGTATTGATTTACGGATTTATTGCTTTATCGATTTCTGCCTTATTGATTGATCGGATTTACTGTATCGTACGATTTTATTGATTTCATTGATTGATTACCGAGCATTGATTACTGAGCATTGATATGGATATTGATAGATATAGATACTGCATTGATAGCATGGACATGGACATCGTATAGATTCATTGTATTGCCGCCTAGATTTTGTAGACTCGCTATTGCTACTGTTCCACACCGTATTGACTGTTGTATAGATTTCTTGTCAGAATGGATTGAAGTTTATCGTATTGCTTTCCTCGATTGATTTCATTAAATGGATCGTATTGATTTGACCGTATTGATTTGATTGACGGATATTGATTGATTGCGTTGATTTATCGAATTGCCTGCCGCTGCATTGACTGGTTTTATTGACTATGGATTTCCACTGCATAGTATTGATGATCATTGATTCATGGATTTCCGGATTGCATAGATTCATTGACCATTGACTGATTCAGATTGATAGATTGACATGCATATTGATAGCATCGCCGTGCTTTGATTTCAGTTATAGGTATTAGGTGACCTGCTGGGCTTTGTAAAGCTCATTATATGTGGTTGATATTTTCAGGTCAGGGTTCGGGAGCAGGAGATAGGAGTTGATCCAGATCTTCAGGTTTTAGTTCTTTTGATCGATAGATGATTCTTTTGTACTCAGGACAGGATAGATTTCTCTACTTGTATTGATAGTTTAGTTCCTGAGTATTGTACATGATGTTTTGAGATATGAATCGACTGTTATATTGATGTTTAAATTTTATAGATGTTTGATAGATTGCTTATTGAAGATTTTAGATAACTCTGGTAAATTGTCTGAGTAATTGATTGACATTCTTTCCAAGTTAGATCTTGGGGCATGACAAGTTGGTATCAGAGCAGTGTTATTGGAAGAATGGATTGTTACCAGAGTTGTAGGTTTGGATTGAGAGATTGGGTAGATTGGGTAGCTTTAAGAGCTTCATTGGCATACATCGTTGCATGTGTGTATCATTTGTTTTGAATTGTGCAGGTGAAAAAGATATGGATCCTCCAGCAGAATCCAGTGTACCAAATGAGCAACACAGCGCAGCTCCAATGCCTTCAGAGAGTATGATGCAGTTGGCTACTGCGATTGCACATGTTATGGGGGATGCCCAGAGCAAGATGAGTGGAAGCAAGGAAGAAGAGGTAGACAGACACTTGCAGATGTTCCACAAGCTGAAGCCTCCGTTGTTCAAAGGGGCTGTAGGACCACAGGCTGCTGAGGATTGGATCATGAGGGTGGAAAAGATTTTTGATAGCATGCAGTGTCCGGGGAATAGAAAAGTACCATTGGCAGTATTCATGTTGGAGAGTGAGGCAGAGAGATGGTGGATCGGACAGCAGAGAGAGAAATTCCAGGGGAAGACAAATGCTGAGATCACCTGGGATGAGTTCACTACAGTATTCAGGATGTGGTTTGTACCACCGTCAGCTCAGCGACAGATGCAGGAAGCTTTCATGAGATTGGAGCAAGGCCGCAAGTCAGTGATGGAGTACGAGGCCGAGTTTACTGCTCTTGCGAGGTACGCTGCTCATCTGATTCCTACGGCCGAGGAAAAATGTTATAGATTCCTGCACGGATTGAACAGAGAGCTGAGGCATCCACTAGTACCTTTCCGGATCCATGAGTTTTCTGAGCTAGTGGAGCGAGCTCGATTGATAGAGATTGATCTGGCGACACCGGTACCGAGGTACGAGGATACCAGAAGGAGGAGAGATGAGGTACGACGAGATGATTCTGGTAGAGATATAGATAGAGAGAAGAGAAGCAGATATGAGAGTTCGAGAGGATCTGCATCGGGATCTGTACCGCGATCTGCATCGGTAATATCGTCTGGTAGTTCTGGAGCATGTGTTCACTGTGGTAAACGACATGCAGGTCGATGCTACCTGTTGACGGGGCAGTGCTTTCACTGTGGACAGCAAGGGCACAGAGCAGCAGCTTGTCCTCAGAAAGGACTGGGTGGACGGACTGATTCTGGCACGGGTTCAGGACAGCAGAGGACTGTTGGCCCGAGGACTTACAGTGGGAGATCAGGGAACCGGATAGATGATAGAGCTGTCAGAGATCAGAGAGAGACAGTTGCGCCACGACCTCCTGCACTTCCTCCAGTGGTGCCACGCATCTACAGTCTACAGAGTTTACAGCATCAGGATCAACAGCGACCAGAGAGTTCTACTGGTAAGATTGATTTGACTAACCGATTGATATTGACATATGAACATTGCATATTGACATTTGATTGATTGCATTGTGTGTTTTGTATGGATTTCGACGAGTTTTGTTTTGGGATTTGGATTTCGATCGATTTGGTTTGCTTCGTGTTTTGCTTCGTACCTTTAGGGAAATGTCGGGACGACATTTTTCTAAGGTGGGGAGATTGTAATATCTCGTTCCCTTACTGTTCCTCTCTGAATTGGATTTCCCTCCCAGAATCGGCCAGGACGAAGTTGAGATCGTCCAGGCCGATCAGTGCATGGAAAACAGCTGATTTCTGGAGTGTTTTCTGGATGATTTCTGGACAGGATCGTCCGGGCCGATCGTGAGATCGTCCAGGCCGATCTGTACTGTAGAAATTATCGGCCAGACAATAGCCCTGGGTGAGGTCCAGGACGATCAGGATTTGGTCTGATCGTCCCGGGACGATGTGAATATCGGCCTGGCCGATCAGTTCACAGATATAAGAAAATCAGCTCGTTTTGAGGAGAGAGAAAATCATTTTATAAAAAACGAAAATATCTGAGGAGAGAGAAAGAGAAAAGGAAAAAGAGAAAAGCTGGTTTTCGGAGACCGCGGAGCGCTTTTCGTCCGACGCTGCTGTTGGGAAAAGTGAAGATCTCGTGGTAAGGACTCCGAATCCTATTTCTGTTTTCAAAGAAGTTGAGTTTTGATCGAGTTGTGATCTGTTTTGTGTTTTCGTAGTCGACTTTTCGACATGATTTTGATTTGACACAACTTTCACCGCACAACTTTTAGAATGTTATAGATATGATTATTCTACACGATTTGACTGTATTCTACGAATTTTCTTCCGGTTGGAATTGGTTCTACGTGATTTTAATCGAATAAAAAATTATCAGGATGTTTTCTGACTTGGTTTCTATAGAATAAAAGTCTTGCATTGATGTTATAGATATTCTATTGTAATTTGGTAGAATTTGGAAATCGTGTCTTTTTGCAGGATTTTTGTGTAAATTTGACCGACTGCCGTTACGCTGCCCAATTTTCGTATGATTTCCGAATTGTCTGAGATTGATAGATTGAATCGATATGAATATGATTATTGATATGATTGCTTTAATATTGACTATTGAATTGCTTATTGATTGAATTGACTATTGATACTGGAACCCAAGTGGAACCTGGTTGAACGTTGGTGAAGATTGATATTGACCTGTACAGGATGGTGGGCCGACGGGCTTTCCTTTAAACCATTGATCATTGATATAACGATTGGGAGTTATAAGGAGTTTATATGCCGACGGGCGGCCGACGGGCAAAAAGAGTGACGACTCTTATTGATAGACCAACGTACGGACTACAACAGCAACGGATTCTACAACAGCAACATGACCAGTTGATTTTACTTGTCCAGTATATAGTATTGAATTGCATGTTTACTGTATTGATTTACGGATTTATTGCTTTATCGATTTCTGCCTTATTGATTGATCGGATTTACTGTATCGTACGATTTTATTGATTTCATTGATTGATTACCGAGCATTGATTACTGAGCATTGATATGGATATTGATAGATATAGATACTGCATTGATAGCATGGACATGGACATCGTATAGATTCATTGTATTGCCGCCTAGATTTTGTAGACTCGCTATTGCTACTGTTCCACACCGTATTGACTGTTGTATAGATTTCTTGTCAGAATGGATTGAAGTTTATCGTATTGCTTTCCTCGATTGATTTCATTAAATGGATCGTATTGATTTGACCGTATTGATTTGATTGACGGATATTGATTGATTGCGTTGATTTATCGAATTGCCTGCCGCTGCATTGACTGGTTTTATTGACTATGGATTTCCACTGCATAGTATTGATGATCATTGATTCATGGATTTCCGGATTGCATAGATTCATTGACCATTGACTGATTCAGATTGATAGATTGACATGCATATTGATAGCATCGCCGTGCTTTGATTTCAGTTATAGGTATTAGGTGACCTGCTGGGCTTTGTAAAGCTCATTATATGTGGTTGATATTTTCAGGTCAGGGTTCGGGAGCAGGAGATAGGAGTTGATCCAGATCTTCAGGTTTTAGTTCTTTTGATCGATAGATGATTCTTTTGTACTCAGGACATGATAGATTTCTCTACTTGTATTGATAGTTTAGTTCCTGAGTATTGTACATGATGTTTTGAGATATGAATCGACTGTTATATTGATGTTTAAATTTTATAGATGTTTGATAGATTGCTTATTGAAGATTTTAGATAACTCTGGTAAATTGTCTGAGTAATTGATTGACATTCTTTCCAAGTTAGATCTTGGGGCATGACAGTTTTTTAGTATAAAAATTAAATTTTTTGTACTAGAAAGCTGCTTCAAGAAGCAGTAAAAAAGCCGTCCCAAACGATGCCTAAGACGTTAGTGTTAGATTGTATAAAAGGAAGCCAGCTCTCACTAATTATATATCTTATTACCAAGTAAAATTTTTGTTCTTTTCGCTATTTTCATTATAAGCAACATAGTGAAGTGATGTTTGCTCTTTATCACCTTCAAGGAAGTGGTACTTGAAGCATCACATTTTTTAATGACATCAAACAAGTATTTATCATTTAGCTTTATATTGCAAAGAAGTCACTTAAGAATTCCAAGCTCACTTGAGCATGAGAAAGTGGCCTAAAGAATCACTCTACCATTTTGTCACTCAATCCTAATATAAGATGTTGGATGTTTAGGATCTAAAACATGTTGTCACATAGGTAGCACAAACTCAAAGCCTCTATAAATATCATTTTTATATATTCTTGACTTATAACAATCAAATACATTGGATGAATTATTGTAGTTGGACAAGAATCATATCAATGCAAATGAATTTAGTCATGCGACTTTAGCTTCAAAGCCCTTACTTTCCCAATCCATCATGGATTCATAATGCTATTTCTAATATTAGCAAGAAAAGTCATGTCAACATCAAGATAAGTTAACTTAAAAGCTACAACAACATTATAGAGGGCACCACTCAAAGAAGCAAGATAGGGGCATGATAACTTGTGATCCGTTAAAATAGAGAGGTCACCTCAACATTTATAGTACTTGACCTATACTCCTTTATAAGTGTCATGGATGTCAACAATAATAAGTAGTATTTTTTTATCATGAATCTCAATATAGGATGTGCCATCTGCTTGTAACATATCAAAATGTTATGTCTTCCATATAAATCACGATCATGACATGGAGGTTTACTATCAACATAATAGTTTTATTAAAGAAGTTATTAACACTGAAAAACTCAAAAGATTTATTTTTCTCAAATTATGTAGCATGGATATGAGGTGCCAAATAAGAATAACATAAATGCACCTATCCTTGTAGCAAATATGAATAATCCCAACAATTATTGTAAGAGCTAGGGATGAGGCATCAATATAGATGAGCCTAAAAAGAATGTGATTGGGAGACGTTCATCTCATACTTATCATCATCTTTTGTGGTTCCCATTACCTTCATTGATACAAACTAATCATAGGCCAAGAATTCCTATAATGATGCTATTATGCATTATTGCCATTATCATTAACTGATATATTAACAATATTTTTATCAGCACATGTACATAGAGTTTTGTAATTATTATCTTTAAATATATTTTTAATTAAATTTTTTTTTATTATTCTAAGTTGCCACCCATAATTGATCTCTTTAAAATTTTCCTTGCTAGCATAGGGAGATTGAAGGCTCAGTCAACCTAATAATTACTGAGAAAAAATTACTTATTGTATACTACAATGGCCAACTTCATCATAGTTGATACATCTACTACCTGAAATGATATCATTTTCTAAACTATGCTGACCACTTTTATGTCAGTCAACTTGACTTATCTTGTCATGGAGAAGTGAGAGATCAAATTCACATTATTTAGGGAGTTTTATTAAAATCTCAAGCATGTTACCTTAAGATTGTCAAATCCACCTAAGATGAAGTTTTACTTTTGAAGGTCTATAAGAGAGTTGTTCTTGCGGCTTCTAATTCTTGAAGAGGTCATCTTCTCAACTAAAAACACAAGTAGTACTTTGCACATTAATGCTTCCTTAAATATGGAGCAACATGATGAACTATCTATGTCTAATCAACATTGACTTTTTGTTTGGTTTGTATAGTTAATGTAATTAATCAACATTAATGACACTTGTCATTGGTTGAACATTGATAAGTTAGATAGGCCAATTAGATATTGAACACTCCTCAAGCTGAGGCTCGTTTTGGGTGAGCGCTCCTCTTAGCCAAGCTTCTTGAAGAGAAACCTATTTCGAACTTGGGAGTTATCCACATATGCATGTACAAACATATAATTCCTCTTGAAATTCTTACTAGACCTATATTTTTTTTTTCTCTAGCATCTTTTACATGATTCATTTCTCTGAAAAAAATTTAGTATCTTTGCACAAATAAAATTGGACCAAACAATTTGCATTGAATACCTTAATAGATAACAAAATAAGGATAAATTGGAATGCTTGAACTCCATAAAGTTTGTTTAAAATTTTGACTAATTGTTGTTAAATAAGGTTTTGTTTGGAAAAGCTTTCTTATTGTTTTTAAAGCAGTTTTTTAGTACAAAATTTTTGTACTAAAAAACTGCTTTAAGAATCAGTAAGAAAGCCGTCCCAGACAAAGCCTAAATCTATAAAAAATTGCGATAATTTGCCAATAATCTTGGATTTCCTATTAATGAAGGCAAAGAAGATGGGCTTTGAGAAAGGTTGTTATTTCACAATTGCTTGAAAAGGAAAAATTCATGAATAGAGGAATGCTTCAGATTTAGCAACCTTATTTGAATTTTTATTCATGGAGCTTAAATTATTAAAGCGACAAGAGTTTTATGGCATAGCACCCATTTTAAGAACCAAATCAAAGCAGAAGAACTCAATGATTTTTACCTTTTCAAAGCACAAAATCTTTAATTTTTTCAATTTTTCAATGTTAGATGGTTAATGGCATAACAATCCTAAGTACAATAAAACTAAATTTTAATGACTGTTCTTTTATATAAATGAAAATAATTTTTTTCGAAATTCTAAGCAAAACTTAACTATTCTAATAAAATGATAGTGAGAGTATACTGAAAATAATTTATTATTATTTTTTTTTATTGAAGTTTAGGGTCTATTTGGGATGGCAATATTTTATAAAGGGGGTTGCCAAGTTATTATGAGAAAATGATTTTTATTGTTATGATTGCAAAAAACAGCTTTTCAAAAGCGGTGAGAAAACAATAAAAAAATAATAACCAAACAAAAATTGTAGTTACTCCGTCAAAAGAAAGACAACCAGAAAATTGTCTTAAACAAACCTTTAAGCTTGACATAAATTTAAACTTCGTTTGGAACGACTTTCTTGCTGCTTCTTAAAACAGATTTTAGTACGAAATTTTTTTACAAAAAGCAATAAGAAATTATTTTAGAAAGCAATAAGAAAGTTGTCACAAACGAAACAGTATCTGAGATTTTGTTTGATAATACTGTGTAATTATTATAGACTTATAGTTCTTAGGGAGACAAATAAAATGCTCTTCAAAATCAATACCTAATATCATGTAGTCATGAAGCAAATTCTCATTTAATAAGGAGCTATTTGGTAGTGTTTCATGGAAATAAAATTTTCCTATTTCAATTTCTTTTGTGGTGAATGACTTGTGGTTTGATGGATAGAACACATAGAGGAGGAGGGTAATAAAATATTATTCATCACAAAGCAGTGAATCTGCTCTCATCAAAATTACCACTCCATAACCTCCCGTCGCATATCTCACCCCGACCCTGTTTTTCGGAAACGCCTGCATCGCTTCCATGACATCTTCTGGTGGATGAATTCACCCGTCCGCTTTATTCTCGTGTTCCTTTCCGCCACGCTCGCAGGTTACTGAAGACCGCAAGCTAATGGATGTTGTTTCACGGCCAGTATTTTCATCCTCGACTTCGTCTTCTTCGAACGAGGAAGGGGAGATAAAGGAAGTGGCCGAGGCGATTGAGGACGTTAGGGAGCTATTCTTCGAGGATGGGTCGGAGGTCGGAGGAGGCCATTGTTTGCGATCTGGGAAGCTCGTTGGTGGCCGTCATGGTGCAGGCTTTGGCGCACATAGTAGGTTATGTTTGGGTAATTGAGGAGGACTATGGCCTTGTCGGCATTGTCGTGCTTCGTGACATTCTCAAGGTTTTTAGAGACCAGTTTGCTGAGCAATTTCTTATTTCCTGATATTGAAGAACAAAGGTGGGAGAAAGGTCACTACAGGAAAAACGTCGAAATCCGGCGGTTTTTTCCGGCGGTTACGGAGTGGTAACTTTGATGAGGGCAAAGGCTTTTAGATGGTATAATAGTAAATAGTGAAGTTTGGGTGTTAGATAAGTAAATAGGGTAGTATTAAATGTTAGGTACGTAAAAACCCCTAAATATTAATGATTTTTAAGATTTTAATTTAAGAATTCAGGAATAAAGTATTTAACTTAATTACTCGAGATGATCGAGACATTAATATATGTGGAGATAATTAATGTTTAGAAGAAAGTTCATTAGAATATTGACTGACACCTTCGTAACAATAATAAAGTATTATTAAGAAAATCTCCTCTAGTGACATCTTACAGTATCACTATATATAAAGGACAGTTTTATCAAACATAGTTGTATTTTAGGAACTCATCGTATCATTATCATACAATATTGCTTTCTAAAGCTTATGAAAAAATAGGAGTTCGCAAAGGAACAAATTTTATTTGGGACTATTTTCTTACTATTTCTTAAAATAGCATTTTAGTACAAAATTTTTTATTTTGGTATAAAAAAGCTTCTTTAAGAAGCAATAAGAAAGCCATCACCTTTTTGATTGCTTTCTAAAGCAATTTTTTAGTACCAAAATTTTTAGTTCAAGAATTTTTTTTATTCAAAAGCTGTTTTAAAAATAGTATGAAACACGTCTCAAACGAAGCCTTGGGCTTGGTTTGGGATAACTTTCTTACTGCTTTCTAAAACAATTTTTAGTACAAAATTTCTAATCTAAAAATTTTATGCCTGGCTTTAAAAAGAAGTAAGAAAACTGTCTCAAATAAAGCCTTATACTTTAGGCTTCATTTGGGACGGCTTTTTTATTGCTTCTTAACATAATTTTTTAGTACAAAATTTTGTACTATAATACTGTTTTATGAAGCAATCAGAAAGTCATCACAAACAAAACCTTAATCTCAGAAGGCACCAAACCTTTTTGCCACTACTTCCAGCTTGAAACGAGATAGCTAACTAGCGCTTCTAGAGGAAATGCATGCTTGACTTCTCAAATAATCTGAAGACTGAATCACCAAGGTGCCAATGGAAGAATTTTCTCTGAGCTGAAGTAATCAAATCTATTCCTTAAACTATAGAAGATTTTTCTCTCGGTGCCTCATCCACCATTGATGCTTGCACTATCTATTCAAGAGCTGCCACTGGTTCATTTCATGTAGGAAGAAATTGCACACAAGAAAGATTTGCTATGCAATCATAATATCTATTTGTCATGAATATCTACCACTTGCAAAAATTATAACTAACAATCAATGATGTGGTTCTTTGAAGCCAGCTATTTTATCTTTGTGATTATTTCCAAGTCTGTCATAGAAATCATTTGTCCACTATCATTGTTGTTGGTAGATTTAAGTTTCATTTGGGATAGCTTTTCTACTAACTTCTAAGCAATTTTTTAGAACAAAAATTTATAGTTCAAAAAAATTTTGTGCTACAAAATTGATTTAGAAAGTGCTAAAAAAACTGTCCCAAACGAATTCTTAGGCATGCATAATTTTTTGTTTATTGCTTGAAAATGATATAATAAAAAACTTAGGAAATAAACTAATGGCTTATATTATCATATTTCATCTTCAATTGATAAATTGTTTGCTTGGAACAATGATTTTGTTATATTAAAAGAGAGATGAATTATATATCTTTTGTCCCTTCAACCACTTATATCTCAAGAGATCATAATATAGATATTTTTAAGGTTAAGATAAAAGCTTAATTAGAAATGGAGATTGCTTGTCTTAGTGTTAAATTGAATGGTATATTATTTCCTTTATTAGTACTTATGACTTGTTCTATTTCTTGTATGCATATATTCACATTGCAATTTATAAGTGCTGAAGTGCATACTATAAAGAATAATAGTAAGTCTAGAATTGTTTCTATTTCATTATTTTCCGCACCTTATAATCCGCGCATCTTATCATTCTTTTTACTTTTTTTATTTTAAATTTTTTTTTATATATATATTTTAATTTTTAAACTTTTTTAATAATATTTTTCCGTGCATCTTATCATTCCTACCTCCAACATACGAAATGTTAGGGTTGATGATTTTTGGTTTCGGGTTGAACACGGAACTAACCCGTGATCAAACGGATTCACCTGAACCCAATCGGGTTTTGCAAACATGTCGAAATATGAACAAGGATCCAACCTGTCTGGTCACCGGTTTGACTTGACCCAACACGATTTTGTAAACCCGGATGCCTTAATCCCAGACGTGTCAAAAGGTAGGACACGGACGGTGAGTTGATGGTGGCAGCGAGGCCAACGCTGGACAGCGGAAAAACGGGCATACACGACGCCCGCCAACACGGTCAATCAGATTTAGATTTAATCTTCTCATGACAATGACAAATTGATTTTCTTTTGTTCATTTACGTTCATATTTTGCCCACTTCCATACGTTTTGGACTAATTTCTTCATATTTTTTCCGCAATTTTTGTCTATTTTGCCCAAGTCCATTCAACAGGTGTTCTTAATTAGCAGCAATTTTTACAACTGGAAGCAATTCATCCAAATCTACTTCGTCAGTTACGGCACCAATTTTAAAGCAAAAATTAGTTAAATATATAGAGCTCTCCTACTTTTAATAATAATCCAGTCATTAATTAAAGCCTTAAAAATAATATTACAGCATTGTGAACACAGGTGGGCAATTTTAAATTGGTCATTAAATGCTGGAACCCACTGCGAGTCTTACCAATCTATCCCATCTCTGCTGTGTCAATACAAGAAGAAACGAAAAGTACGTGCAAAGATTAAACAAATTACATAGGTTTCTTATTATAAAGTAAATAATCAATGAAATATGATATAAACAGAAGTATTATACATAGAATTTTATCAAACACATCGCATTCACATTGTGAAGGGCAATGAAACCTCCCATTTAGTTTGTTCTCCATCAGACAGCTAATAAAGCTGTAAATAATGGAAGGCTGCAAACCAAAAAAATACTTCTCTTTCAGTTTGCCTTGTACTCCATTGCTATGTGCTCCTGATTCTAAGGGGCAAACATATATGGTTTATTTGAGCTGTATAGTGGTATATTTTAAATTTTCTTCAAATTTGAAACTTCATGTAACAAAATATTCTTTGATTTTTCATAGGGGTGTTAAAATTTGACAGGACCCGAAAAATCGACCCCAATCTGACTTGAAAATTTTAGATTTGGGTTGATCCGAACCCGAACTGGGTTAGGTTCAGGTTCGGGGTTTCAACTCGTTTCAAAAATCGGGTCGGTTCGGGTTAACCCGGGTTAACAAAAAAATGGCTAATTTTCGGGTCAAAAATTTGGTCAATCTCCTCTTTTCGGGTCAAAAATGGGTCAATCTCGGGTTGCCTGGTCAAAATCGGGTTTTCGGGTCACTTTCGGGTCAAAGGGTTAACCCGACCCCATTTTTGAATCGGGTCGAAATGCTGAACCCGAACCCGACCCGATTCGGGTTCGGGTTGACCCTAACCCAAAATTTTCGGGTCGTGTCAAATATTGACACTCCATTATATACTAATGATCAAATTTAATTTTGCCGAGAGCGCAGCACTCAGTATTACTCCCTAATAATTTTTTTAATACATTTATTTATAATCTTTATTTTTTCACTTTTTGCACATTTTTTATCTCTATGTGCCCCTAATGAGGATCAATTGATAATTTTTAAGAATAAATTAAAAATCAACTGAACCTATCAATTCTATTTGATTTAATTTTTTGATAAAGTAATTTGATTTTAATTTTACAAATTTTAATTTAATTTTAAAGGTAAAATTGGCGATAGAGATTCAAAATTTACACATTTTTTAAATTATTTTCTTTTCAATTATTTTTTTTTTCAGTAAACAGATTGTAATATCCATTATAAGAAAAAACTTGAAAGATGATATCCTGAATAAATTTAATTCAGGATATATTTGTAAATATTTCTTAAATTGTGCTATTTCATGTTCAAATTAAAAGCCATTTTATTAGACAATAATAAAAAATATTATCTTGAAGAATTGAAACAAACTATCAAATAACTTTTACTAAGAATTGTTTTACATTCTGAATTAAATTTAAATTAAATAATTTTAAATTATTTCTGTTTCATCCTTTTCTTTGGGGAGGGGAGGAATGAAATAAAATAATTCTATCCTTTTCAGATTTGCCCAATCGAATCAATCTGCAAAGATAAAAAACCTGAACTTATGTGGTTATGTGTGTGAAATGAATGACAAATTTGTAAGGCTCATTGACAATTTTGGGTAAGAGACAATTCTTTAATTATTATTTAACACTTGAAAGGCAGAGATAAGGACTACGTTACGTATAAGTGCAAGGGATTTTCAGTGTTATGTGAAGCCATCAGTACGTGCTATAATCCAAAGTTAAAGATAGAAATGATTGGTTAGTATTGGATTCTCTCAATCTATAGAATTTGACTTAATGTTAGGTGGATTAAATGCTAAATTGTTCCTACATATATTTTAGAAGAAATTGGCAAAAAAAATCATTTCATATAATAAGTTAATTAGGTGGACTAACAAAAATTTCTTCTATTATGATTGATTGATCCATCTGTAAAGGCGATGCCTAAATAAAAATTAAAAAAATAAATTTATTTTTGTTGAATACTGAGGTTTCAGTTGGGACAATTTTTTTATTTCTTCTTAAAATAACTTTTTAGTACAATATTACAAAGCTGCTTTAAGAAATAATAAAAAGACATCACAAACAAAACCTAAAATTTCATTTAGGATTGCTTAAAACAGTAAGAAAGCCATCCCAAACGAAGCTTAAATCTCATTTTATAAAAATGTTTTTTTTTTGGACAAAACAAAAACCGCTAATCTTGGATTGTAGATTACGCCAACACATAATAATGGTCTTTGCCTAACTTGGGTGCACTACTAGTTGTTGAGAAAAATGCATCGTCTCGTAAACTATGTTGTCTCTTTTAAAAAAAAAATAGAAATTTTTATTGATAAAAAAAGGACGGAGTACAAAAACAACAGACCCACAACCTGGGAAACAAACAAAAAAGACCCAAAACAAGCAATCAGAGCAAAATAATCATCGATAGAGGACTTAGGAATAGAGGCCCCCAGCACCAACCTAGCAGCCGAGCACGAACCATTCATAGGTGACAATAACCTATCGCAATCCATCCAACGCTGAGACACACAGGTTGCCAACCAGCACAGCCACGAAGGGGCAGCAGGGGCCTCCTCATCATCGTCCATTAAACCGCCAAAAACCATCGACGAAATCGCCCGAGCCAAATCACATGTCCTATATTTTTTTTTGCCTTTCCTTCTTTGCCTATTACCACTTGAAATTGAAATACCACGAATAGCATGACGGTCCTGCTCGAGAACAACAGTATCATCCTCACTATAGGGGGAAGAGAGTGAGTCCTCTAAAATCAACCAATCATTCTGAACCAACACAGAGTTTTTCGTTGAGTTAGCCACATGCTTTTTCAACTCACTATTAGACAAAATCGAAATAGGAATGTCTTAGCATTTCTTTTGTTAGGAGATTAGGGCTTCATGTGGGGCGGCTTTCTTGCTGCTTCTTAAAGCAGTTTTTAGTTAAAAAATCAAAATTTTTTTTATTAAAAAGTTTTTTTAAGAAGCAGTAAGAAAGTTGTCTCAAACAAATCGGGACGGGTTTTTTATTGCTTCTTAAAGCAGCTTTCTAGTACAAAAAATTTAATTCTTAAAACAGTAAGAAATTTGTCCCAAACGAAACCTAAATTATATGATAATACCTCTTTTGAACAAGAGAAATTGTTTAACTCAAATAAATCTCATTTCCCTACCAAAAGTTAAAATTATATATATATATATATATATATATAAGAGGGGCCCAAGTGTAACTCATGAAATATAAAGCACTCCTATTGTGCAAGCACTATGTCTTAATGGATGAGGAGACAAAAAATATATCAATAACATTTATAGATGATCCCCATCTGGCAATAACATATCAATATTTTCTGATCTTCTTCAATCATTCATCCTTATTATTGAAAGATTGATGCTCAATTAATGCCGGAGATTATATAAAAATTTTATCAACCTACTAGAGTCTCATTACATGATAATGAAATTTGAAAAAGATTGATTTATATGACTAAAACTAATTCATTACATGGCGTCTCAGCAAACAAAGGTTTCTTGTTTGGCGGGAAAAAAGATTTCTGACATGTGTTCGAGCCGCTCCAATCCATCACCGAGAAGGCTAGATAATCCAATCTATTGTCATTGCAATATGCAATCTAAAATCTATACTTGCTACAAAGCTAATAATCATGGAAGAAAGTTATATAGATGCACCCGAAATAGATCGAAAGATGATTGTAGATTTTTTAAGTGGTTTGATGAAGAAAATGATGACGAGGAAGATAGAATCACTTAAGGAGTGCAAATGGATCAGAAGTTCATTCAAAGCATGCAGTCTCAATTACATTTGAGTTACTTCAAATTAAAATGTTATTGGTTATCCTGATATTGCTTGTTGCTGTTGTTGTTGCCACCAATTCTCTATCGAAGGCTTGTAATTGCAAATGAATGTATCTTCAAATGTTGTTAAGAAGCACTTGTGTCTTATGTTTTAATGAAAAAAATTGAAGTTAAAAAAAAAAAAAACTAATTCAAAATTATTTTTAGGGCCATATCAAAACAATTGAAATCAAGGCTAATTAGAGGTCATTCAATTATATGATTTATATTTTAAAATTTTAAAATAAAATACAAATAAATTTCTAAAATTTTTTATATAAATTTAAATCACAGTAAAAATATCGGTTAAATTAGAAATAGTATTTCAATAATAATGAAAACAATTTAGTATAATTTTGAATTATCTCATATTTGAAATCTAAAAAGATATTAATGACATTAATTATAACAAAAATATGATAGATGTTACAATAGGGAAAATTTTTTTGATCTAAGAGAATTTTTTTTTAGTGGTGTCAAAATGAATTTTTCGGATTGGGTTCTAGTACAACTCAAAATGACCCGTTGTCATCTAGGTCAACCCGAATTGACTTGAATAAGAAAATGGGTTTCACATTTAGACTGGAACCCGATCCCGTTCTAATTTGGGTCAACCCGACGCCTCTGCCCTCTCTCATGTGCATGTTTTGAATAGGTGCCAATAGCAAAACAATCCCGCTATGTTTGGATTCCATGCACGGATCGGAGCCTCGGAGGTAACAGGTGAGGACGTGAGGTGACTGACAACACATGATTGCATGACAGCGTGAGGTGTGAGCAACGGCCGGCGATTGGGACTGCCGATTGGCTAGCTGGCGCGGAGGGAGGGATGGCCTGACGAACTATGAAGGAGGTATGGCTGGCGAACTACGCAGGTTTCGACTTACGAGCGGGCTAGGGTTGCTAGGCGCATTCGCTCGTGCGACATTGCGACCGACAACTGCAGTCTGCGGAGCTGCCAAGCTATGGAGGCTGAGAATTGGACTGTTAGAGGCTATCCAAATTCGGACCTGGGTCAACTTCAGGTTGATTTCAAGTTTTCGGGTCAATCCAAATCCGACCCGTATAACAAATGGGTTGACCAAAATCTGAAATTGTTCATGTCAAATTTTAGGTCGTGTCAAATATTGACGCACTTAATTTTTTCCTTCTAAGAAAGATAAATTAAATAAAAATAATTTTATAATAATTTTAATTTATCTATATTAGGGTCCAACGTTGGACCACCCGGGTGGCCAAATCGTCGAGAACCTGATCGAACCAGCCCGTTGCTATTTGTTATAAATTTTTTGTATGCATTAAAAAAAAAAGCCTTATGGGACCATTTCCCGCTTCCCAAGGCAATCTGCGATCCATTCGTACCAGCATGACAATCCGGACGCGGCACATCATCGTGCATACTTCCATCCAACCGTCCGATTCCAAAGATATATCCGCTGAGAATGGTCAATTCACCGCAATTCCTGACCAGCAAATACCTTCATTAAGTAGTTAATTACTACCATATCCCCTTCCAGGCTTCCACTCTTTGTACATAAACTATCTTTGCTTCTCTTGCGTTCCGTTCCTTCTCAGCAATCTCTATGTGAAATTCGATCTCTGCTGTGCTTATTTAACGATCGAATCTCCTTCTTAACCGATCGCATTGGATCCTGCGATAGGATTTGAGTTCGATCAGATCAAGGCTATTCCTTCTGTTTGCTGTTTGTTGGAATTGAGGGTTTATAGTTGTTGACTGCTTGAGTTCCAGAAAATGTCAAGGGCAGTTTCGCAGTCTAGGCGGGTGGGCGTGGTGGATCGGTTCAATGGTGCAGCGAGGGTGCGACGAACACAGCGCTACGTTCCTCGCGCAGCGCCTGTTTCTCTGTCTTCCACGATTAGCGAGCCGCACGGCAAGGCCGAGGAGACTGCCGGTGAGTCTGCTACGGAGGCTTTTGGCCGGCAAACGACTAATCCCAGTAACTTGGAAAGGTTCATGGAAGCGACGACGCCGAGCGTTCCTGCTCATTATCTCTCAAAGGTATCTGAATGCCTGTTTTCTTTTTCATTTCGGTCATTTTGGTGATTGATGAAGTATATCTGTTTTATAGAAACATAGGGATTGGAGGACGTGCGATGAGGAGTGTAGAACATACTTTAAGCTGGAGGATTTGTGGGAATCCTTCAAGGAATGGAGTGCCTACGGCTTGGGGGTCCCTCTTATGCTTAATGGAAAGGATTCTGTTGTTCAGTATTATGTACCCTACCTTTCCGGCATCCAATTGTATGCGGATTCTAGTACTCAGTCGCTGGGTCCCAGGTATTCTTCTTTTGCCGCTAGTTTTTTTTGGGCATTTTTCTTTAATTTGTTCATGTTTGCTTTTCTGCAATGTCGCTTTTTCGCTGCTTTTAGGTCTTAAAAACTTTTTTATTCGTATTTTGAAATCTTTATTGTTTTATCCATCAAGTTATCCACTGCTTTGCGTTTTTTATTTTTATATCCTTCTTAGATTAGAAGAGGATGAAAGTGGATTTGATATTCGCGTTGAATTGATTTTACAAACTGGAAGGTTTGATGTTAAATTGATCGTAGGGTTGAATTGGACTAGTGAAAGATTGATTGTTATGTCCGATGTAAATAAAATGGAAGTTCACATAAACCCTAAACACTAATTTGATGATGGCATTCTTTTAAGATCTGTAGCTAAATTCAATTCAATTAGTGATTGTCAGTTATATGTTTTTAAGGTTATGGAATCTGCGACTGGTTGACTGAAACTAATTGATACTAGAAATGACTAAATGTTTATTGGAATTAGCTCATTATAGTATTTATCTCAGATTAAATGTAACACTTGAAGAAGCTGTACTTCCCTAATTTGGTTCAGCAATGTTGTAATCTTATATCAACCTTCTTGTTTTCTATTCTTTATTTTTAGATATCATTCAATTGCATCAAATGCTAGTATTTATTTTTATGATCAATTTTAACAGTTTGTAATAAATTAAATTTTTTTAGGTTTTATACTTTTTATTTTCATTGGTAATCTGGCTCCTGATTTATCATCCTATTCTCATTCTATTGATTTTGCTCTGGGATTTTTTAGGGTATTCTTTGTCACTACGAGTGCATTGTAATTCTAAGATCTGCTTGGTGCTTATGTGGTGTCCTTTGTCAAGGGCCAGTGAAACAAGCCTGACACAATTGATTGTTTTCTTAAGATTTATCTCCTCTATTTGTTTAAAAGGACTTCCACCTGCTTGTGCCAATTTTCACCCCTCATGTACTTAGGATTTCTACCATTTGCTGCATGTTTGTCTTATGGAGAACCGAAGAAATGTGTGCAAGAATGACCTGGTTATTTATTTATCAATAACAATATTTTCTTTTGCTAATTTGTCTGCTCTAACAGGAACTCAGCTGGAGGAGGTGATGCTGACTCTTTTAGAGACATCAGTATCGATGGAAGCAGTGACTCTGAAATGGAAAGTGAATCTAAATATTCAGGGAATCGGTCTAAAAACTGTATTTCACGCCATTACATGATTGGGATGAACAAACCCTCCTCAGATGGTAAACATAGAAACTTGCGAAATGAGTTTTCTAGTGATGACAGTAGTGACTGTGGAGATTCTCAAGGCGCGCTCATCTTTGAATACCTTGAGAATGACCGTCCATATTTTCGCGAACCTTTGGTTGACAAGGTAATATCTTTCTTGATGTATCATATTCATCACTAACTAATATTATTGCTTTAACATAACTATGTTTGGTTTAGATTGTGGATCTTGCTAAACAATTTCCTGTTTTGAAGACAATTAGAAGTTGTGATCTTCTTCCAGAAAGTTGGTTTTCTGTTGCATGGTGAGATTTCACAAGTTTTGAATACATGTGTTATCTTTATGATACTTGGAATGAAGTTACAGATCTTTTAATCCTTATGCAGGTACCCCATTTATAGGATACCAGTTGGACCAACTCTGACTGATCTTGATGCTTGTTTTCTCACGTTTCATTTTCTTTCTACTCCTATGAAAGGTATTTTACCATTTTTTCATCATTCCTTATAAACTTATGTTATTCCTAGAGTAATGAATTTGCAAATTAGAAAAAGTCATGAAATGTTCATGTAATTTGAAACTTATTTGCGCCACATACATGATTATTGATATGACTCAGGGTCATATCCAGAGCATTTCGATCCGCTCGAACTCTAAAATAAAGAACAAAAAGAGAAACAATTATAGAAACTGAACATTATTCATTGATTTCCCTCATCTTACTCTCCAATTGGGGTTATTTATAGGCTTACTAGATATTAGACTAATTGCTCTTACTAATTAATTCTTTTTTAACTACTAAACAAATTATAATTTGTGTTAACATCATTACCCCTTTCACAACGACCTAGCTCTCAATGTCGAACTCCTCAAGTTGTTCTACTGGAGGTGACTATCCATTCAGCTACAATACCTCATACGGGTCCTTGTGAACTGGATTAACAAAGTAGCTAAAGAAAATATTGACCACTAGGCACTAAAATACGGGTCCTTCATAGGATGCGGCTATGCGCTCATTATTTCAAATATCAGAGGGCAGAAAAGCCCGCTCTTTTGCTGGATGTCAGTTTAAATCAATGTTTCTTTGATTTTCCCCATTCTAGAAACCATTATGCCAACTAAAACCAATTACAGGGCTTTTTAGGCTTCATTTGGGGCAGCTTCTTTACTGTGTTCTAAAGCAGCTTTTTAGTACAAAATTTTCTAAAGCAGTAAGAAAGTCGTCCCAAACGAAACCTTAGTTTGCGTTCCAACCGTTCTATGAAATTCCATTTTAGTTTTCTTTTTTTCTTTTGATTGAATCTCTTGTTGGTTGAAATGTTTGAGTAAGTTGAATATGCTATAATTTTGTTGATTAATCTTCTATCATCTAAATGCAGGCACTGCTCGTAGACCTATCATAACTAAACAAAAGATCTCTCTTCCAGTATTTGGCCTTGCATCCCTCAAGTGCCATAGCTCCTTATGGACTTCTAATGGTGAATCTGATGGGAAGCTTGCCCATACCTTATTCCAAGCTGCAGATAAGTGGTTGCGACTCCTTAAAACAAACCTGCCAGATTACAGTTTCTTTGTATCTCGGTACTGATTAGAAGCCTTCTTGAGCTTCTTTTCCATCTCCTTTGATGGAGCCTTCTGGTTATACATGACCTGCTGCAAGGGCTCTGCACATTCCTCATATATAAAAACCGTCTTTTTATTTGCTAAGTTTCTGTCATTTATGAAGATAAAAAAAAAAAAGTTAAAAAAGGATTAAAGCAAAAAAAAAAAAAAAGAGGAAATGTTAATTCTCACATTATTCAGGTCGAGAATCTGAAAAATAATTGTACCGTCGGTGCAAATTAAGAGGAGGATTGCACGGCAGTGATACTGCTGGTGAGCAAAACCATGGCTAATTCGTTCTGTTCTTACTTAACCTTTTCACCATATAAATGGGCATTTTTTTTTCCAATGTCCTTCCTAGCTTGTTACTTTATTTTATCTCGTTGGTTACTTTGATATGCTTTTATTTTATTTTATTTTATATTATCTTCCTGGTTTGAGCTTGCAACAGTGGAATTTTTCTATTGAATTCCTGATGTTATTCATATTTGTTTCAGGCTTTCAGACGATGTACTGTAAATGGAATACTTCAGTTATGAAAATTTGATTTTCTGAATATTCTGATATCTGCATTTTTTATCTCTATTTCTATATGGACTATATGTAATAAACCAAGCCTCTTTTTTTTGGTTAAGTTTTAGCAATGACTATGAATAATGCCTTATGAAATTAGGCAGTGCTAAGGAAATTAGGAGTTTGGTTGGATGATAATTTGAAGTTGGTTCTTGAAATCAGTTTGATTTAAGATTAAGGCTTCGCTTGAGACGATTTTTTTACTGCTTCTTAAAGCATTTTTCTAATAAAGAATTTTAATTTTTGTACTAAAAAGTTACTTTAAAAAGCAATAAGATAGTTGTCCACAACGAGAAATTATTGTGTGCGGAATCTGAATGCATTTGGATTCCAATCACCGCATGCCACGTCACCGGATGCACTCCGGGGCCTAGTGCATCAAGTGACATGTTACATGGTGATTGAATTCGGATTCCGCACACAATAATTTCTCTTGTTTAAGATGGCTTTCTTGCTGCTTCTTTACAAAAGTTTTAATTTTTATACTAAAAAGTTGTTTTAAGAAGCAGCAAAAAAATCTTCCCAAACGAAGCCTAAATTAACTCGATAGAAAATATGCACATATATTTTAGGTGGAGATTGTAGGTAGAGTTGTCACTCAAGTGAATCAGGAGCTGAAGTGTGTTAAAGCTCAATGAGCTAATGAGTTAAGTTTGAATTACTGATGACCGACTCGTTAACTTGTGAGATGACTCATTTAAAAAAATATTAATGTAGAATAAACTTAAAATATTAATAAAAAGGTGTTTAAAAAATATGAATTATGCATTTTTTTTTTGTTTCAAGTGATTTTTTATAATTTTATTTCTAATTTCTCATTATATTACTTAATTATTTATAATAATTACTTAAATCAAAATTATTTTTTTATCTTTAGTAAAAAATGAGCCAGCTTGTGAGCTGATTATAATTCATAGAATTAAATTTGAGCTCAAGAACAAACTCGATTAATTAAATAAACTCAAAATATTGGTGAAATAGAACTCATTTAGACTCATTTACAACCTAGTTGTTAGAGTAAATAGCATTTTGGTTTTCATGTATTTTTAATTTTAGATGTTTAATTTCAAGTAAAAGAAATTAAAAACAGAAGTTTTAGGGTTTTAAAATATTCTAAAATAATTATTTTTATGCGTCAATCAATTTCTTGGTGCTATATCGCCTATTATTTGAGAAATTATTATGCGTGGAGTTCGGAGGTCACTTCAGTCTGTAAATAGTCTGTATATAAATCGTGCACGCTCACAAATAAAGTGACTTACTCTAATTGAAGTCTGTACGCAAGTTGTGTCCGAACTCCACGTATAATAATTTTTTCCTGTATTGACGTATTGTCCCTATTGTTGCTTCATGCCGTCTAACCCATAGCAGAAAAACGAATATAGTATTTCTAAAACATATGAGTTTTAATATATATCTATCTAAATTTTTTTATAAAAAAAAAGTTTTTACAAATTTTTATTTAATTTATATTTCATGAGGATAACTTAGCAATAACAAAACTTTTTTCATATAACTTTCTCTATACTATAAAGACATTATTTCTGAAATTAAGACATTTTCCTAGAAATTTTACACACGGGGTTTTGAAATTTATACCATTTTTTATTTAATAGAAAATAATATGGACTTTGAAAAATAATGTTGTAGTACAATTAAAGTATTATAGTAATATTCTGCACAATCTCAATTAATTTGGATTTGTTGTAAAAATGTAAATTTTTTGTTATGCGAGATTTTCTCTTACCTACCATTATAATAAATTGAGATATTTTACAATGAGTTCCTTTATGCTTTAATTTGTATAATGTAATGAATTATGTGTTAGTTATATTGATTGGTTTATACAAGTTTTGATGTGAAAAAATATCCGCTGGGAGATATAAAGGGGCATAATTCTTTGGATTTTGTTTGATGTAAGGAATTTGAAACTCTCTGAAATTATTTCTGTTGTGAGTAATAAGAGGCCAAAATCTTGAATTTTATTTGAAAGAGGAGAAAATTTGTCTGTTGTGAGTTATAAGAAAACATAATCTGTATGGGACCGAATAAATATATTATATTCTATTATGTAAAATAAAGTTTATATAAAATTTCAATTTATTTAATTTTTCAATAGTATTATTTAAATCTTTGGATAATTACTATACTGCTATGATTTGCTTAGGGCTGCAAACGAACCGAGCCGAGCCGAGTATGTGAGTGTTCATGTTTGTGTTTGTTTAACATTAGCTTGTTCATGTTTGGTTCGTGTTTGATTCGAGCTTTATTATTTGTGTTCATGTTTGGTTCGTTTAATTTAAGGGTGTTCATGTTTGGTTCATATTCGTTTGTTTAGTGCTTATCGAGCTTTAAACGAGCTATGTTCGTGAACATATCTCGCAAACAATCTATTGAACAAGCAAACATTAAATTTGTTCATGAACATTCTAAACAAACAATCTAACAAACATGGACAAATATGAAATATTTCTTGTTCATGAAATAAAATTTCTAAAATAAAAGCAGTTGTATATTTAAAATGAAAATATGATTAATTTATATGAACATATGTTATAATATTTTATTACTTTAAAATTTATTAATAAAAAATAATTATATTATATTATGGTATAATTAAAGTTTTTATATTTAATCGAACTCGAATCGAGCTTTTTATCGAGCTTGTTCATGAACATCAAGTGATGTTGTTCGCGAACATAAACGAGCTGAACGCATTAGTGTTCAAGCTTATTTATTTAAGAATCGAGTATTTAAAATATTGTTCAAGTTTGTTTGTTAGTTAATTAAACGATCACGAACGAGCTTTAATCGAACCGAACAACGAGTAGTTCGTTGAACGTTTGGTTCGCTTGCAGCCCTAGATTTGCTCATTATATTGTGTTTGATCTTTTTCGAACATTTTTAATAAAAGAAATATTTTAAATTTATATATATATTTGTGGACTACTGAGCTATTTTTAGCTCATCGTTGTTTTGCATTATGTTTTCATGGTCTAGAAAATGGAAGGAGCTGGTTGAATAATAATTTCAGGAATCTAATATGAGTCTGTAGTTCTTTCTCTATTCGATTTTTGCACAGTCATGACTAGTTTTTATTCTTTTATTTTATATCTTTTGTATATAGCCATTCACTATGATTGTATATATGCATTTGGATGATAAATGAAAAATAAAAATTTTTTATGAGTTTATTTTTAATATTAGATGTTACTAATAGTTTTGTGTTTTTTTATTTTCAAATAAATTTGATGTTGATTTGGAATTACTTCCAAATTTTTTTGGAATATTACTGTGCCGGATTGGTGCAATTCCGTTGTCTTATGGAAGTTACAAATTGGTGAAAATGATGAGATCTTATGGAGCCATGGATACATCCACTTAGGGGTGTCAATTTCGGGTCACGGGTCGGGTTCGGGTCGAACCCGAACTGACCCGGGTGGAAAACGGGTCAACCCTAACCCGACCCATGTAGAGAAACGGGTCAAAAATCCGAACCCGGACCAGACCCGGCGGGTTGCCGGGTTGACCCGACACGACCCGGCACCGCGACGGCGGCAGCGCGCGGCGGCTTGAGCGGCACGCGGCAGCGCGCGGCACGCGGCGGGGCAGCGGGGCAGCGGGGCAGCTGGGCAGCGCGCGGCACGCTGCACGCGGCGGGGGCAGCGGGGCAGCGGCGCGTCACGCGTGGCAGCGCGTAGCGGGCGGGCAGCGGGGCGGGCAGCGGGCGGGCAGCGGCGCGTGGCAGCGGGGCAGCGGGGCAGCGGGCAGGGGGCGGGGGCAGCGGGCAGCGGGCGGGATTTCGAATTTTTTTGAATTAAACGGGTTGGCGGGTTGAACCCGACCCGTTTTTGAAACGGGTCGATTTCTGGAACCCGAACCCGACCCGTTTTGAAATCGGGTCGGGTCCAACCCGGCGGGTCCGGGTCGGGTTTTCGTGTCGTGTCAAAAATTGACACCCCTACATCCACTTCATCATTAGAGAATGTGTCAATTCATCAGGTGGTTAAACACCTCGTTAAAATTGATGTGACAAAATGGAACTTTAGCATGTGGTAATGTGAGGTGATGGATGTGTTGTATTCTTTAAATTAATATGGAGGAATTTTTGAAGAGCGGTGAACATTCCAAGGAGATTTCAGATAGAGATTATCTCAAGATGAACCAGAGTGCTTGTGGCTTGATCACAAAAATTGATACCTATCGGTGCAAGTAAAAATGTTGAGACGGTCAAGTTTCCATTAGCAAATCAATTTCATCAATATTTTTAAATAAAATAATTTTATGAAGAATTTTCTATAATTTTTAAAATAAAAAAATGAATTTTATATTAAAACTTTGATTAAATTCTATTATTATATATTATTATTTTATTATAAAAGAAAATATCCTAAGTCACTAAGAGTCATTAAAAGTTTTTTAAATCCATTTTTCCAATTATTTTTCGACAACAGAGATATGTAGAGGGAAAATGAGAATAAAACATAAAATAGAGAAAATAAAAAGCTAGACTTGAAGGTCGTGAGCGATTTTCGTCAGTCAGCCCAGTTGAGAGATTTGCTTGTCTCATTGCAATGTATATTACCTTATTTCTGATTTCAATAATTTTATATTTTAGTTTTTAATAAAATTTTTATTTCTATTATAAGAAAATGAGGATAATTTTATATTGGAAAACTTTTACCGTGTAATATTTTATATATTATAAAGATTGAGATTATAAACATTTTGAGTATATTTTAAAATTTTTTTGCATGGTGATTATGAAAATCATCGATTTTTGCCAACTAAGAAATTTATTTTGACATCTAAAAATAGTACTTTAATTCAATAAAAACTTCAGAATGTTATTATATACAATCCATGATAAATTAATTAGTTTTTGAAAATATGAAATTTTGCGAAGTAGAGCTTTCTGTCGTAAAGTGTCAGGACATTTTGATACTTTCTGAATTAAGCTTAATTATATTTTATTTGATTCAATGTATTAGAAATGAATGTAGATATGTGATTGAGATTGTTTTTATAATACTATGATAATAATGTATGTGTAAAAAATAAGTAAAGACTGGTTGACTCATTAGTTGGAAACTAATTGATCTGTACAGGATGGTGGGTCGACGAACTTTTTTTTAAATATTATGATTTAATGTTATCCCCTAATGATTCACATGATATTGATTGAGAGTTATAAGAAAATGATTATTGTGTCGACGAATAAAGAGTGATGACTCTGTTTAATGAGCTAACGACTTATTAATACTAATACAATACTAAAAAGTATCATAACAGTCAGAATTCTTACTTATTTAGTGTGACTACTGAAATAAATAATATTGAGACATTGTTCATATTAATTTACAAATTTATTATTAGCAATATTACTAATTTATTAATACAAAAAACATTATTATATATATATATATATATTATATATATATATATATATATATATATATATATTGAGCACATGATATACATGATATACTAAGTATGTGATTAAAATACTAATTTAATATTAATACTGATATAAAATAATTGGATTGCATGTGTATACTCATATATGATTTTACTATATTGATTTAATTCCGATAGACTTTTTTGATGATTTAAGTTTATCATTTTATACAATTTTCTACTAATTATAGTATTAATATAATGATTTGACACTCGTACCGATTTGATGTCTTCCACATCATACAATTTTATTATTTTTGCACTGATTCAATGATCATATGAATGCAACTACCATAATTTAACTGTTGATAAGTATATTGCTCATTTGCCTTGTGTTGAGTCAGTTATATGATTTGGTTGCTTATTGAGCTTGTGAGCTCGTTAAATGTTGTTAAATATTTTCATGTTAGGGAAAATGATCAGGAGTATGAGATTGACCAAGATTCCTCAGGTTTTATTTCTTTTTTTGTTTTAGCTGTTCTTTTGTACTTAAGATAAGATATATATGGATGATTGCATAGATTGTGAGTATTATTTATAATTTTTAAGAATGAATAGATATGTGTATATTGATGTTTTAAATTATAAAATCTTTTTTATTATTATTACTAATAGATGAGATTAGATAACTTTGATTGTTATTTATTAAAAGATAAAAGAATAATTCTTCCGAATTTGATTTTAGGGCATCACAGGCTCTACACGTTTCAGATGAGATATGGGATTATAATTAATGAGCATTTGAATGACTTTACAAAGCTCTTGGTAGATCTTTTGAATCAAGACGAAGATGTCCTGCTGAATTGGCTCCTGGATGAGTACGAAAACATTATGATGATGCTTATTCATGGAAAGGAGGTCTTAAATTATGTTGAGGTGACTGATGCATTGTAGAATCATGAGTTCTGACATTAGGACAAATTGTCTTCAAAGATGGATTCAGCTGATGCTCTCATACTCTAACGAGAAAGAATAAAAGTTTTATTTGATTGTGTGTTGAATCTTCATATAAAATTAAGATGCAATTTTATATTTTTCTATCATCACGAATATTCCAGAACGCAATAATATATATACGCTAAAGGCGTGGCATCATGCCGCTTAGCAACGTGCCATGGCTTAGCCCAAGCTGACAATATGGCTCATCATGAAAATTTTATCTTTAGCTACGATGTTAACGCTTAGCTCCATCTTCCTCTGATCTTCCATCAGAGATGGTTGGCCATTAGCGAGTTTCAGATCCACGTTTCCAACAAATCCTAGCCATTGAATCCCCTGAGCACAGCGTGGATGCATCTCAGCCTCACTCTGCAGCAGAGTGAGAACGACGGGTCGGTCCCACCTATCTTGTGGCTTTCGCCTCCTCGAAAGCTGATAACCTTACCTCGCCGGCAAGCAAAACCAGACATCTTGTGCTTGAAAACCCCAATTCTTAATCATATAAGCACGGAATCTTTGCTCTGTATGATTCTGAAGAACTTCATCTTCTCTGTAATCCAAAGCTCTTGAACTAAGCATTCTTTGTAAGAACACTTGTAATACAGAACCTCCATGTCTGAAGGATGGAGCTCCTTCACAGAATTGGATAGTTTCGTCTTACTTTGCTAGGTAACGAGTTTTTAAAGCTTTGGTTAAGATGGAGAGAAGTAGTAATGGTGAAGGAGTTGGGTCTCTGAGTGCCACCATCAACTTCTATGGAGATCAGAGAATCGATGGTAGAAAGTTAGAAATCAACAAAGAAAGCATCTCACAACTTCAGGTATTTGACTCAACTGATTCTGCTCCAGTTCTTTTTTTCTGGTTTATCAAACAATTAACTTCTCTAAAACATTCAGAACTCGCCTATCCAAGAAAAGTTTTCTGTGAAGAAGCTCGAACAAGCAAATGGATCAGCTGGGAAGGAGGAAGCCCCGGAAGAATTGGAGCTCTTTCATGCCAAGAAACCCGTGAAAGATTTTGTTTTTAAGATTGATAAACCCAATGCTCAGGTAGACCAATCTCTAAGGAATTCAACAAATGAAGGCGAAGATCTTCAGTATGCAGAACTTACGCAGCAATTGGATGGGTTAAAGCAAGAACTCACTAAACTAAAGATTGATTTTTCCTCGGCAATAGAATCTAAAGCTAAGGCTTTGAAGGACATCGAAGTACACAATCAGAAGGCAAGTTTTTCACTGGAAAAGGTGGAAAAGCTGAGAAAAGAGATTGAGGACGCAAATGAGGAGCATGTGCTCGTTGAGCTCGCTAGGATCGAAGCAGAGAAGGAAATGAGGGAGATAGAATCCCAGCGTGCTGCGGAAGCTATGGAGTTCTCAAAGAAAATGGAGTCAACCAAGAAAAGAATCAGTGAGGTTCGCAGAGAAGTCAGCAGGGCCAAGGAGCTTGAGGAAAAGTTAGCTGCTACTAATACGGATGTAAGCGTTTTGCAGAATGAGATGGAGCTTGTTCGATCAATGCAGAAGAACTACCCCAAGGAAATTTCGGAGGACAACATCAATAAGAACAACGACGAAGAACAATTGAAGATGGTCGAGAATGCGTTGAACAAGGCAAAGAAGGAACTGGAGAGCATCAAGGAAGAGGGCTTTCAGTTCATGGCATCAATGGATCTTGTAAGGGTCGAGCTGCTTCAAGTTTCCAAAGAAACAAGTAGGATGAAGAAAGTGGAAAAAAATGCAGAATCAACTATCGAGCGTCTCAATTCAAAGCTCTTGAAAGCAAGATCAAAGCTTGAATCCGAAACTTTGGCAGAGGAAAGGACCAAAAGAATTGTCTCCAATCTAAGCGACGCACTTCAGCAACTACAAACTGAAGTGGAAACTGCAAAGGAAGAGAAGGAGAAGGCCAGCAAGGAGACGAGTGACATTAAACAAGAGATTGAGAAGACTGAAATGGATATCAAATACACACAGAAGCAGTTGCTGGACAAAATATCAGAGCTTGAGACAGTTAAGGCATCGGAAGCTGCTGCTCTTGCGAAGTTGAAGAGCATGGTGGAGAACATAGTGAAGAACAGGGCCATAGATTCTCAAAATTCTTCTATGATTTGTATCTCAAAGTGGGAGTATGAGTATTTGAGCAAGAAGGCGGGGTTAGCCAAGGAAGTAGCAGATAAGAAGGTAGCAGCTGTTCATGCATGGATTGAGACACTGAAAGCACAAGAGAAGGAGATCTTGTTGAAGAGCGAACTCATTGAAAAGGAAATCAAAGCAATGAGAGTTGCTGAAGAGGAAGAGGAGGTCTACAATATGAAAAAATCAATGGCTGCTCAGAACTCGATTGGTGAGGAAGCAAACGAGTTCATGGACATCCTGAAAGCTGGAATGTCTAGTCCCAGGAATTCAATGACAGCAAGCAGGAGATGGTCCAAAACCAGAAGAGTATCAGCAATACAAGGAACAAGAAGTGGTACTCGATCTCCATCTTTTGCAATCAAGAGAAGAAAGGGAGATATGCCTACTTTTGCTGCGCTGCTTAGAAGAAGGAATGGCAGAATGAAACAAAATGAATTGAATTTTGAATCAAAATGAAGTGAAAATGATCACAGCCAAGGCTGAGTAGAATATACGTATATATTTGTTCAGGCGCTTTGTTATTTGATGAGAATTGAATCGACAGTACCGTAGTATACATTAAACATTTGGAAGTGTGTAATGCAACTTTTGTTCACCAAAGTTTTATGGAACATTGAACTGTTGCTTCCAAACAGATTTTTGTCTAGAAAAGGCCTTAAGCAAGCTTTAGATGGTCTTCATGTTTTTTATATATAGTCTCTCTCCAAATAATTTGACATAATATGCATTATACGCTTGAAAAGGATAAATTATTCTGTACGGATGCCGAACTCCTTCCGGAGACTAACCAGAATGCGCCACATCACTCATTTGTTTGGTATTGCTCGGTACCGCTCAGTATCACGGCTCGGTGCCACTGGTGTGATGTATTCTGATTGATCTCTGGATTACGTTTTGCATCCGGCCTCGATGTTTTACATTCGATTGGAATGAGAACGGTAGCATATTTGAAAGATAGAATGAGAAATATAGTCCAGAGGTTTTTTATGAATAATATGAAGAATTAAGCATTTTTTATTTAGTTCCTAAACATATTGATTTTCCATAGGTTAAAATCATGTAGCTAATTTCAATTTAGAACATGATGACTGTGAAGACTGTTGAGTTAAGGAGTCTGGTTTGAGCTCTTAATTCAATGTCAAAGAAGTGTTTGACATAGGTTGCAAGTAGATTGACTAATAAGAAGTTTTCAGGCTCAAAGATATGAGTAAACTATTAGGGGTCCCTAACAATGACCTATTATTCAATCTCTACGCTTATTTTATAGGGGGGAATTATTTTGCATCAATCATGTTAAGTAAGATGTTAATTTTGAGAACTATCAATTTTATAGTGAGACCTAGTAATATAATCATAGTTAAAATAATTAGTATGCTCTTTGAGGGATCACACTAGTTGAGTAACATCATTTAGAGAGTGATGTGTTATTAAGGATAATTTGGGAACCTTCTCATGAGCTTTGGTTGTTCTCACTTAACTTGTCGATAGTTGATTTTCAAAATCTTCAAATTCATGTGGAAATTAACTATATTCGATCCGGCCTATGTCAATATTTGACACAATCCAAAAATTCTACCCAAACTCGGCCTGAAAATTTCAGGTTAGGATTAACCCATTTAGGAAACGGGTCGCGTTCAGGTTTAAAATTTTGACCCGATTGCAAATTTGGGACAGATTAAGGTCAACCCGAAAACAAGACATCAATCTGGAACCAACCCGACATCACCCCCCATGCGCTCGATACTGCTTCGCTCGTGTTTCTTGGCACCTACTGTGCCTAGCCTCCACTCGAGAGCATTCGTACTTCTGCGCTAGACAGAGCTACCCCTCCCACCAGCTGCCAGCAAGCCCTAACGGCCTTACCGCATACAATATTGTGTCCAGTCGCACCGCCCGTTATCCACCCACCACAAATCCAACCCCTTAGCAGCAAGACCTAACCGTGTCCGGTCCCACCACACCGCGTCCTACCCACCGAGATTCGAACCCCTACACCTGCGGCAGCGTTCGCCACTTCCTGCTATATATTTCTGCTCGTCCCCGGGTCAGCCGTGTAAGGTCGGGTTGACCTGAGTTTTTTGTGAGTTAGGTCCGGGTTATAAAAATTGATCCGTTTGCAAAAACGGTTCATGTTCGAGTCGTTCGGAACAATAACGGATCACTGTCTAGTTCAACCCGAATCAGTTTTTTATACCCCTAGGTAAAAATAAATCTAAAAAGGCTTGTTTAGAAAGCATTAAAAATGACATTATTTTATTAAATGTAAAAGTGAATTTGACTCTTAATCTGATAAAATGGAGAAAAAGGATTTATGTAGGCAATCCCAAATTGTGGGATAAAATGTTGATCTTGATGTTGAAATTCTTGCCAGGCATTTTGAATATTTGCGTCTGCATATCTTATCATCTTTGATTGTTGGTCTGTACAGAATCTAATTATGTCGATCAATCGTGTTGTATTATTACCATGAACCTTAACTTAGCTTGTTTTGCTAGATGGGGGGTGCGGAAATTTTTTTTTTCGTAAACACCCGACACTGTGTACCCGAGCACCCCATAACATTGTGTACTTGAGCGCCTTGGCACTACATAGTTTGCTTGAAGAAGAAAGTGAGCAGAGCGCTACTACGCTCAAGATCTGGAGTCGTGGTGCTGTTAGGTAGACTGGAGACAGAGAGTTGAGCACCTCAGTGCTCCAAACTTGCACCGTAGCGCTACGAGGCCGGCTGGATAGTTTTTCTTTCTCAATTTTCTTAAGGGTGGCTTCTCTTGGTAGTATGAATTATATCTCTTTGTTTGTTCTTTTGTAAAAATGATGTAAGAGAGAATATAAGCAAGTAGAGAGCGAGAGAGAAGAGAGACCTGTACAAAATTATCCTAATTTCATAATGAATTTCTTGGTATGGTGTTACTCCGTGATTTTTTTCTGTTTCAAAATTTTTAATATTAAATCTTGTTGTTCTTTACTTTCCTCTGCATTTCTATTTTCTTATTATTTGTTTTGAGAATTTAGAGACTTTGATCTCTTTTGAGACTTTAGAGACTAGGCATACATGTGATCACCTTATGAAGTAGAGTTGATGCAGTTTCTATATATCGCAATCCTTAATCTAATTAGCGTAAATGATCATAATACCACAACTTGTTACAAAAAACCAGCCTACTTGGCTGAACACTTTTAAGATAAGAAATATGTACACAAAAATTAATCAATTTAAACCAAAAGTAAAATAAAATTAGAGTGTATTTCATTTCACAATTAAAGAATTTTTAGAGATTACAACTTATTTGCTTTCGATGGGCCTGACACCATAACACAAGGTTTCATTGAATTTTTTGCCATTGTTTTTTCGTTTTTTCATTGATTTTTTGTACCTGAAAGCTGCTTTTGAATGCAGTGAAAAAGCCATTCCAAATGAAGCCTTATGATTCATTTGGGACGGTTTTTTTATTGCTTTTTAAATCAACTTTCAATGTTTGTACTAGAAAGCTGCCTTAAGAAGTTGTAAGAAAGCCATCCCAACTGAAATTTAAATGATTATAAATGTTTGAAATATGGATTTTTCTTCGATGGACGAGTATGTTATAATCCACCATAATTGGATGTGTTATCATCTTTTTAATGTTATTGGAATGGTTGATGAATTCTTTAAATTTTTTATTCACAATTATCCTTATTTTCACCTTTAGTTCATATTCGATCATTAGAGACTGAGGGCTTCGTTTCGAATAGCTTTTAATCACTGCTTTTCCATTACTTTCAAAAAACTTTTGTACCGAAAAGGTCATTTAGAAAATAATAAAAAAATTGTCTCAAACAAAACCTAAACCTTCTCATTAGAATGTGTATTTATATCGCTTCAATTGAATTATTTCAATAAAATTATTCTTAATAGACTAAGCATGAAATTCTATGTTAGTATGAGATTCTTATAAGAATTTATTTGGGACCTTTTTAGAATCACTAGAGACACTCTAAAATATGTACTTTTTCTGAGTAAGAATACCAAAACTTCATCATGAATTATTTACTTTTCAATGCCTTTGTAGTTACTCATACAAAAATATATCAAAATTACAATATATTTATTCCAAAAGTTATGATATCCTCTTAAGACTATAAGCATCAAATTTTATCTTTAAATAATAATAATTTTGAGCGATCTCCTATGGTATGTAAAAAATATTTAAAAAAAAAAAAAAAAAAAAACTATCCTGTTTTTAACAAAATCTCTTATTTTCTTAGTAAATATTTTATACTTCTAAAGCAACTTTTTGATGCTCTGTGCCTGATTTAGGCTTCGTTTGGGATGGTTTTCTTACTGCTTCTTAAAGCAGTTTTTTAGTATAAAATTTTCAATTTTTCTACTAAAAAATTGCTTCAAGAAGCAGGAAGAACGCCGTCCCAAACAAGAACTTTTATTTGGTCCGGTGCAAGGACCCAGAGGAAGGTTCGGTTTTGCCTAAAAAAGTGCAAATACCGAGTTTTTTGAAAAAATACCGAGTTTTTCAAAAAACTCGGTATTTGCACTTTTTGACCTATTTTTGCCTAAAACCGAACTTTCCTCTACATCCAGTGAAAGGACCTAATAATTGCTCCCCAAACAAAGCCTTAGCCAAAATGGGCCTTAAGGAGTTCACATATAAATTTTAAACATTTTATGCTGGGCCCTGTCGCTCCCTTTCGTTTGGACCGGGCTCAAAAGTATTTAGTAGAATGGCCTGTAAAATAATTTCTTGTATATTAATTTAAAATTGTAAATATTTAGAAGAATATTTTAGATATATCATGTCCAAACAAATACAGAAGATTAATGAGTAGAAAATAATTTAATAGAGTTGATCAAATATGATAAAACCTAAAGATGCATTAAGTAAATAATATTAATATCTAAAATTTTAGAGAAAAAATTAAGATAAAAAATAATAGAAATAAAGTTTTAAAATGTTGTAAAAAAATTAAAATATTTAATAAAAATGATTATTAACAAATAAGAATAAATAATATGTATTCTTAAAATTAAACTCGAATTATTAGGAAAATATTAATAATAATGATGTTGGCATGTGAATGAACATTATATCACATATTTTTCATGCAAATAAAAGAATATTGGGCATTCAAATCTCACTGAAAAAAAAAACTATTAAACTTTTGTTAAGAATATTTTTCCTTCCCTATGATCCCCATCCACAATGTTGGAATTAGAAGATTTAGAAATGGCTCATGAGACAATCTCGATTAACTAATGAGTAAAATTTCAATTAGTTCTCACTTGATTGGTTAACTCGAGAACCAACTCTTTTAAAAAATATTAATATAAAATACAGTTAAAATATATTGACATTTAGTATTTTAAGTAGAAAACTTATAAAAAATATTTAACATTTATAATTCATTTTATTATATCAAGTGATTACTTTTTTTTTAATTTGATATTCTTTTAATCATTTTATTATAATATTTGTTTGAACCAAAGCATTTTTTTTTTCTTTTAAAATAAATGAGCTAGCTGGTGAGCTAATTAAAACTTGTAGAATTAAGCTCAAGCTCAAATACAATTAATTAATCAAGCTCAAGTTCTAGTCAAGGGTGACTTGAGCTTGGCCCGACTCATTTTCACCCTTGACACATATTTGTTAATTTTGTGTGGAATCTGATTGTATTGATTAATCAGGTTATACTGATGACTTATACCTTAATTTTGTCAGCAAAACTCATTGGGAGGGCCTTCCCTTGCTTGGGTTCGGAGCCAACAGTCATACAACACGATAGTGCTATAGTTTTGATTTTGAGGCACATAGTGAAGCTCTGCGACACTGCAGAACTAGCACTGAAGCAGTGCAAGTCATCTTGGAGGTAGAGAGTAGAGCATTGAGGCTCTCCAAGCCCCGGTATCGCAATGTTGCAAATTGGGATGAGCAATTTTTCTTCTAATTTTTCATATTTAACTTGAAGGGTTGTGTCACTTGGTGTATTGAAAGTACATCTCTGCCTTTCTATGTTAGAATAATGTGAAGAAGTTAAGTGAAATGATGAGATAGTGAAAGAAATAGAGATTTGTAAAATTTCTCTCAATTTTTATACTGAATTTCTTAATAAGGTGCGACTTTATGATTTTTTCTTGATTTCGAATGTTTTAACATTAAATCCTTGTGTTTATTTTAACTATTTTTTTTTCTTATTTGTTTCGTTGCATGATTTTCTTTCCAACAATACAAATAAATTTCAAGATGAAATTAGAAGAACCAACTACTAAACTAAGTTCTTTTGAGGGAAAAAAACACTAATTTAATATAATTAAAATTGAATTTTTAAATCTCACAATAACGTTTTTAAAATATTTATTAATTAAATGACTAGCACCAATAATTAAATAATATATGATAGGCATATTCATTAAATATTTTGAACACGTGGGGCATTCTCATATACTCTTTTGCCATTAATTATTAATATTAAGACAGCTGGGTGAAAGTGAAGCACAGATTAAACAAATAATTTTCGGCTAAGGGTCTTACGTCGGTAGAGATTTAATTCAATTTACCGAACTATCAAATTATAATTATATCGTATTTATTTTTTTATTATTATTATGACCTAATTCTTCTTTCTATGAATGCGACAGAAAGAGAACCAAAGGAAAATGTCATCTTTTTGGAATTATTTATTATTTTATTATTATTTAATTTTTGCAATATGTATACTGATATGAATTAATAATAGGGGGAAAATTTTTATATTTAGGAATAACTTAGGCTTTTCTTCCTACTTTGCTTTTTAGATTCCAAACATAATTTTTTTGCCACTACTTTTTCATTATTTTTTTTAATAAATTTTCTATTAAAAAGTTGTTTTCTATAATAATTTTCAAAAAAGCTATTTTCTCCACTACAATTTTACAACAATCTTTATAAAATATTACGATCGTACCAAACGGACCCTTATTTTCATTAAAGAGGGATAGTGCATGGGCGAAGACATAATTTTCTTGATGGGAGTACAAATTAATTACTATTTTGATTTAAGACCACATCTAAAATTTATGTTTGGCCCGTATTCTTTTGTTGTTTTCTAAAAATTTATGTGCTAGGAATATGTTTTTTATAATATTTTTAGAAAGTTGCTTTCTACATGACTGCTTTATAAATTAGTAAAAAATTTATCCTAAAAGCTTTCTTTGAGACATCTTTTTGATGCTTTCTAATGCATTTTTCACTAAAAATTTGCATTAAAACATTAAGAAAGTTGTTGCAAATGAAGCCTAAGACTTTGTTTATGACAGTTTTCTTACTGCTTCTTAAAACAACTTTCTAGTACAAAAGTTAAATTTTTTGTGCTTAAAAGCTATTTTAATAAGCAGTAAAAAAGCCGTTCCAAACGAAACCTAAATATTAACATTTTAGGAGAAATTATAACGTGCGGAGTCCGAATGTAGCTCTACGGCTCTACATACAGACTCTAATTATAGTAAGACATGTGGATTTCTTACTTTTTTGTTATGACCCGACGGCCTGACCCACCTCAGTCTTGAAAATTTTGAAATCACGATAGAACATAGCAATACACAAAAATGCATAGCAATACACCGTAACACATAGTGCATATTAAAAAAAATCATATTTTCCAATTTAATTTCTCCAATACACAGCTGTGTAAAAGGCTAAAAAAACCTTTCAAATGAACAAATAAAATATTGTGTATTCTTATAAACTTGAATATATAGTAATACACACCAATATACAATATTAGCAAAAAAATCACATTTTTTAACATAAATGCTCTAATACACAGCTGTGTTAAAGCTCAAAAAGCTTTAAAATGAACAAACAGAATATTGTATATTCTTATAAACTTGAATATATAGTAATACACGCTAATACATAGCAATATACAATACATATTAACAAAAAAATTACCCAATCATTAAAAAGATTAGGAAAAAATAACATTTTAAAGAAATATCTCTTATACACAGCTATGTATAAAACATGAGAGAATAAATGAACTTTCAAAAAATTATTGTTTTACATAAAATTTTACGTAGTTATTTATAGAAGCATGCATTTTCGCAGTATTCAACATATAATTTTTTTAAGAATACATTCTAAGTTAATGTGTGTGAAACATCACAAAATACATATAAAATTATTGTTGTCCAGTTTATAAATTCCTCATTGAAAGTGAATACAGTTGTATCGTATTTGGCACTACGACAGATATCTCTATTGATTAAGCACAACAAAACTTATATAGTCTCATAATATACATTGAAAAGTAATTATTTGGTACTTAAATTACATCTTATTCTAAATATTTTTCTTTTCCATTGGCCCTTCAGAGAATGTGACATCCTCCAAACCAATTTTCATCTTCATCGCATATTTCTTATTTTTCTTTCTAAACAGGTACTAAAAGTTTTATTCCCTAAAAAAACCTTAAATATTTGGGAGCTTTTGCATATTTGTTTTTTAAAAACATAACAAAAAGTGGGCTGCCACAATTTCAAAATTTTCACAGCCTAGCTGGATCGAGTCATAAAAAAAAAGCAAGAAATTAATCTACGTGTCTTAATTTAATTGGAGTCCAGACGTAGAGCTAGCTATGTCCAGACTCCCCACCTAATAATTTTTCCTGTAGAGTCATTAGGCTCCTCTTTAAATCAATCACTGCGAAAAGAAACCATTTGCAAAGCCTTCCTTCCAATGGGTTGGACGCAAACTGTGTTATAACTGAAAATTTTGAAAAATATATTTTTACCTACAACACTCAAGAATTAATTCAGAAGTTATCATAAGACTCAAATCACATTCCGTCTTCTCCATAACATCCTTATTATTGTGTTTTAGTTTCTCTAAAATTTTCATAATTTTTTAGCACTGATGAAGTTTCTTAAGAAATTAACACTTAACGGTATAAGTTGGGGATTAGAGATTGTCATGTGTCCGATTTGTAAACCGATTTCACCAAAAAATTTTAAATAAAATGAGTTATTTTATAAATATTTTTGAATAATTTTTGGAATCCCTAAAATAATTTTAATGAATTTTATATTAAAATTTGATTATAATATTATTATATTATTAAAAAAAATCTAAAAGCATAATGGAAAGTTTAAATGGCTTCAAATCCCATTTATCAATAAAAACTTCATATTCTCCTCCCGACGCTCTGCTAGGGTTTTGTTTTCCCGAGCTGCTTGGGCTTTTTGCCCCCGCCGGCGAGGGGATCCGCTCCTCTGGCTAAGGAAAGTTTTTCTATTCTCCTTCCTTTGTTTCTTGAGTTTATTAGCGTGGTTTGCCTTTCTTTTTTCTGGCCTTGCTGGTATGCCGCCGATTAAACTGAAAGATCCCAGTTTTTTTTGGGGAATCTCTCATTCTAAGTCTTTTCTTCAAGCTCTTGCTGGATCTACTTGCTCTTTTCCGGATTTGAGGCACTCTACCTTTCGTGGTCTTCCGTCCCTTTGGGTTTCCGATAAGGAAATCAAGGATCTGGCTGAACCTTTTCGTTTTTCGTTAGTTGGCTTTTTCCCGTCGAAGCGTCCCCCTCTCGATGCTATTCGCAAATTTTTTTTCAATTTGAAGCTGAACGGAGAAGTGTCTGTTAGGTTTTGGATAATATCCATATTTTGATTAAGTTAGCCAATGATCTAGACTATTGTAGGGTATTTTGCCACCGTTCTTATCTGGTTTTCAATTGTTTCATGAAACTTACAAAATGGTCTCCTACTTTAGATATCGGTGTGGAGTCGCCGATAATCCCGATATGGATCTCTTTTCCTCATCTTCACCCTCACTTTTTTGCGCCAAGGATTATGTTTGGGCTTGGTGAGTTATTTGGCAAACCTCTGAAAATTGATGAAGCGACGTCGGTTGGCTCTCGTCCGTCGAATGCACGTGTTTTAGTTGAAATCGATATTACTAAAACCTACACTAAGCAAGTTTGGTTAGGCTCTGATTCTTTAGGGTATGTTCAAGAGGTGGTTTTTGATGATTTTTCTCAATTTTGTAGTGTTTGTAAATGTTTAGGGCATTTTTCTGGTAAGTGTAAATCTGATGTTGTATCTGGTATCCCTGCTAGTTCAGTTGTTCCAGTTGAAAATTTACCAATTTTAGGTACTGTGATTGACGGTAAGGGTGTTTCCGATCCCATGCCGGAAAATGTGGTTAATGTTTTTGAAAATTCTGAGTTTGTTGGGGGTGGATTTGTCCGCTGTTGGGCCTGCGGGCAGCTCTCCTGCTGCTGGGATTTACCCTGTTACTTTGGGTGATCCGGTGGGTGTTAGTAACTGTAAGTGCCCGGTGGTGGTTGGGGACGGTGTTATTTTGATGAATGATGCTGATGACTGTGTTTTGTCGCCTAATGCTATTCCTTTTATTCCCTCGGGTTTGCTGGCCGTTTCTGCTCGTGCAGATGTGAATTTGGTTTCTCCGGATTTTGTTCTGGTGCCGGAGGTGGGCGCTCATCCGGTGAATGTTGCGATTTCTGATGTTTTGCCTGTTCTGGGTGTAGTGAATTCAAATGAGGGTGTACAAGTGTTAATAAATTCGGAAGGTGATGTTGATGGTTTTGTGTTTGTTGCTCCTGTCGGGAATGAGAATGAGTCTCCGCCTCTGGGTTGTGTGGATGGTACTCCTCCTAATAACAGCTTAGTTGAGGTTCCAGTAAATGAGATTGATGCTCAAGCGATGGCTACATGTTTGGGTAATTCCTCTGGTTTGGTGGTTCGTAAACAGGGTGATTGGCTCATTGATTCGTTAGATGATGAATCGGAATCTGAATTTAATGAGACTGAAAATGATTTTTCTCTTGTGCGTAATGCAAATGTTGCCTCTCGAGGGAAATTTTGGGGAAGAGGACGACGTAGACGATGAGTTTTCATTTATGTTTGGTTGTTTTTTCTTGCTGTTCCACCTCGGATTCGTTTGGCTTTACTGTTCCATTTGCAGCTATATGAGGCTAAAGGCAATGATGTGAACAGGGCTCGTGTCCCGGTCGTTTTTGCTGGTGGCAACCGTTGGTGTGGATTTCGGGGCGGATTCTTGGGTATTATCTACACTAACTGGACGGTCCGTGCGGGACGTCTTGGACGCTGGAAGCCTTGGCCGTTCTCTGAGCCAATTTTTAGCTTGTATTTTTACTTTTTGGTTTTTGTGGTCTTTTCAGATGCTTATATTTTTGTGGGTTGTATCCTTTTTTGGTTTTATTAATAAAATTAAATTTTGAAAAAAAAAAAACATAGAAAGGATTTTATGTGCTAGGTAATTTTATTAATGTTCCTGTTAGCCTTTCGGCAGCCAAAATTGTAGTGGGATCAAATTCTGGAAGGGATGTTAGGTCACATGGTGATTGGTTGATCAATTCGTCTGATGTTGATTCTGAATCTGATTCCCTTTCAGATCCTGATTTTGGTTTTAAAATGGTTCCTGATAGGACTCTTAGGGCCAGCTCGCGTGGGAAATTGTGGAAGCGAGGTGGTAAAAGAAGATAATCTGTTTAATTTTTGCTTGCTGCTGGTGTCTTCATCTGTTGGCTTTTCGTGTGGATGATAAATTACTGGGCTATGATGTGCTGGGGCTCGCACCATCGTCGACTTTCCTGTGGCAACCGTTGGTACCCCTTCTGGATGGTCCTTGAGGGATCTCGAGGTGCTGGTAGTCTCGGTGTTCTACTGAGCCCTCATTTGGATTGCCTTTATCTTGTTTGTGGGGTTTTTTGGTTTGTCTTCTTTCCTGTTACTTGTTGTTTTTGCTCACATCTGATGTAACCCTTTCACTTATTAATAAAATTTTTGTTTAAAAAAAAAAAAATCATAGAAAGGATTTTAGGAATTGAGAAGAAAGAGATGAAAAAGAGGGAGAGAAGCTAGGGTTTGACGATTGTAGAGCGATATTACTCCATCAATCTAGTTGAAAATTTTGCTCATCTTGAGATAAGTTATGTTTTGCCTATTTTAGTTTTCAATAATTTGATATTTTTGATTTTTTTGTAGGCTTGACATTTATTTTGTTATTCTCTCTATTACTGAGCACTATTGTAGATAGATTTTAGATTAAATATATTTTGGATGATACATAGAAATACATGTTGAGATTAAGTAGTTTTCCGCTTTATATTGCATTCAATAGTGACTTTGTATAGTATATAAATTGAAAATTTTATTTCAGTATTTCTCCAACTAAATTTTGGGATCAATCTTGCCACAATATGATACTATATGAGCTGTCTGATATCATGTTATATTAGGTTGGTTTGTGACAAGCAATCCTTTCTTATTACCAAAAAAAGGAATGTCTACCTTTAATTAATTTAGGTACTATTAAAATTCATAAAATTTGTTGAATTGACTTAATCTTTATATACTTGTAAGGGATATGCACTAAAATTTATAAAATTTTAGAGAAAAAGTATGAATGAAAGAAAATTGAGGAAATTTGAGAATGCTTGAAATCCAATTTTATTTTTGTTTATTGGTTTTATTTTTAAATAAAGTAATTTATTTTTAAATAAAGTAAGTTATTTTAAAATATTAAATAAATATTTTAATTATTTTTAATTATTTCAAAATGAAAATCACCTAACTAGTCACTGTCGTGACCATTTTGCTGGTTGATATTATCGTTGTGGGCTTGTGTTGCCCTATAACCCTCGTGCTAACATCACGACTACCGCATAAATAAAGTGGCATTAAGTAACGTGAATGTCGAAACGCCTTTCGCTTCCTCTGCTAGGGTTTCCGCCATCTCGATGAGTTTTGGCGTTTTGGTGGCTGTTCCTTCCCGTTTTTCTTCCGTTTTTTTTTGGTGTTTGCCTCATGGCTTCCATTCGCCTTAGTGATCCCGGTTTCCTGAAGGGGGCTGCTGCGCCTCTATCTTTTAAAGATGCTTTAGCTAGTATTTCTTCTACTTTTTCTGAGTTATGCGTTTCTTCTCATTGTGGTTTGTCGGCTCTGTTGATTTCTGAGGAAGAAATTCGTTCCTTTGCGGCCCCTTTTGATTTCGCTTTGGTTGGCCGTTTTCGGGAAGGCGTCCGCCGGTTGACGCGATTCGAAATTTTTGTTTTAATTTAAAGCTGATTGGAGAATTCTCGGTCACTGTTCTTAATCACCGGAACGTTTTGATTAAGTTAGTGAACGATTTTGATTATTGCCGTATGTTTTCCTATAGATCTTACTTTGTGAAAAATTGTTTTATGAAAGTGGTGAAATGGTCTCCCAATTTGGATGTTGAGGTGGATTCCCCTATTGTGCCGATTTGGGGTTCTTTCCCTCTTCTTAGACCTCATTTGTTTTCTCCTAGAATTCTCTCTGGATTAGGTTCTCTTTTCGGTAAACCTCTCAAGTCGGATATGGCCACTGCTTCGGGCTCTCGTCCGTCCATGGCGCGTATCCTGGTTGAATTGGATGTTACGAAGAAATACCCTGATAAAATTTGGGTTGGTTCTGTGGATACGGGCTATGTTCAAACGGTTGTTTTTTATGACATTCCGTTATTCTGTATGCATTGTCAGTCCTTAGGTCACTCTAAGGATAACTGCCCTGTTTTACATCCTATTGCTAAACATGCGGTGGCTTTGTCTGAGATACCGGATATGATTGTTGGTAATTCTAAGGTGGTTAATGATGTGCTGGATGTTGTCGTTAAGGATCCTAATGTTGCTGCAACTATGGTATCTCATAATGCTTTACATTATGTTCCCCCTTCTTTGGATCGAAGTCCTCCGGTGATTAATGTTCCTGCGGTGTCAAATAATCTAGCTCCAGGCTCTGTGTCGAATTCTGATGTTGGTTTTGGGGTTTTACCTTCTGGTGAGCCGTCGGGGTGTTCCCCTGTGGCTGGGTTTGGCCCTGTTGCTTTGGCTGGTGGTCATTCGGAGCCTGGCATGAATTCTCCTGTGGGTGTTGTTAACTGTAATAGCCCGGCTGTGCTTGATGTTGGTGTCAATTTGTTGGATGTTGATGTTTCTTCGTTGTCTCCTAATGTCATTCCTTTTATTCCCTCGTGTTTGGTGGACGGCTTTGGTCCGTCGGATGTGATTGTGGACTCTTTGGCGGTTGGTCTGGTGGCGGAGTTGGCCTCGGCTCCTGTTATTGGTGCGACTTCTCTTGCCGAGGGTGGAAGGGGGTTTGGTGGTTCGCCTGTTTTGGGTGTTGTTGAACCAAATGGGTGTGGTCAGGTTTTTAATAAGTCGGAAGGTGGTGCTGCTGTTAATTCGTCTATTGAATCTTTTCCTGATGTGTTTGAGGCTGAGCCTCCGTCATCTGGTGTCAGAGAGGAGTGTATTCCTATTGTCAACAGGTTAATTGAGGTTCCAGTGAATGAGATTGATACGCAAGCTATGGCTAAATGTTTGGGTGATTCTTCTGGTGTGGAGATTAGGGACCAGCTTAATTGGCTGAATGTTTCGTCGGATGGTGAATTGGAATCTGACTCTTCTGAAGGTGGTTTGGTGTCTGAGAATGACAATGATTTCTCTCTGGTGTGTGCGAGACCTTCTCTCATTGGTGCAGCTCGAGGGAGATTTTGGTGGAGAGGCCAACGTAGACCATGATTTTTCGTGGCATTTTGTTTTCCGTTTTTTTCTCTTGGTGTTATCCTCGGGAATTATATGCTTTGTGGTTGAATTTGCTGTTGCGGTGGGCTAAGGGCAATGATGTGGTCGGGGCTCGCGTCCCGGTCGTTTTGCTGGTGGCAACCTTTGGTGTGGCTTTTCGGGACGGTTTTTGGACATTGTCTACACCTTACTGGACGGACCGTGCGAGGCTTCAGGGTCGCTGGAAGCTTCGGCTGCTTACTGAGCCCGCTTTTAGCTTTTAACTTTTAGCTTGTTTTTTTCAGGTCGCCTTTCTATTTTGTTGTAACCTTTTTGGATTGTTTAATATATGTTTTCTTTAAAAAAAAAAAAAAAGATATATGCAATATCCAATAAAACTTAACAAAATTATATTTATCGTATCAAACATAATGTTATTTCATATCAAAATTTAAATGAAATAAAATATAAAAAGAATAAATAATAACAACAAATAATGAAATTCTTATTTTTTTCATAAGTAGTGCTGCAGAAAATTCTGATAGTATAGTTTTTGAGCGTTAGAATATTTGCAATGGTAGAGAGAGAGAGAGAGAAATGTAGAGAGTTTACTGTCCTAGCAGTATACGATGATTCTAAATATACATTGGGAAAAAAATTTTAAGAGACATCAGAATTTTTATGTGAAAAATCTAAGAAGTAAAAAAAAACATGAGAATTAGCCCAATCGAAATAGTTTCACCAGTGATTATCATCCATTACAAAAGATTTCCTTCCGCATAATTACGAAATGGTCATGTTTCGATGGGGGTATTCATGAGATGGAGTGACTTTTAGATAGTTGTCAGACAGTGGTGCTTAGGTGGAGCTCTTAGATTGTTAGAGCCTTTGAGCTCTCTTAAATCTCAAGCTCTATCCCTCAGTCCCCCTTCATGTGGAGAGAAGAGGTTTATTTATAGATTTATAATAGCATTCCCCTTAAATATTGAGAATATTGAAACTCAGATTGATTCCTTTGAGCACAAAATATTTGTTCAGTATTTAAGTGCCTTAATGTTATCAAAATTAAGTGATGTTGGACTTGTTGGATTTGTATCCTTGAGAAGCTCAATGTGGCTATAAGTTGATTATAAGCTTGTAAGATTTGGAATTTTTTGGCCACCTAATTAATGTCTTAAAGTTTTTCAATTACAATTCAAGTGTTTGATATGGGCTCATGTGGACTTAGATTGGATCATTTTTTATATCATTGGGTTTGTCTTCGAGACATCTAGTTCAATTAATAGTTGTTATCATGAATTTAAGGTTGAAACCCTAAAATTCAAATAAACGTCAAGATTCTTTCCCAACATAGACCATTTTTCTAGCGATATACCAAGCAGGATAATATCTTCAAGAACTATAAATATTATATATGAACATAATAAGCATTATAATATAAGCACACATCACCATGACTGAATGACATCAATATGTTGCTCAAGGCAAAGAAAACCTTGTCTGTTAGCTCCCGGCAACGGTCCGAGCTGAAAGTGAATCAAACTTACTTGTGAACTGGCTCGAGCTGGGTTTGATAAGTTACTCATGAGCCGAACTCACAAGCGAAACTTGACCTAGGCTCAACTCGACTAATTAGCTCCCAAGCTAATTCTTTTAAGATATATAAATGTAAAATATATTAGAATTCAAGAGTTCAATCATGAAGTTATTTAAATTATTTAAAATTTATATCTCACTTTCTTATATCAAATGATTCTTTATTACTGGTATTCTATTTTTTTATAATAATTCCTTAAATTATAATAATTTTCTATTTTTTATTATAAACTAGCTGGCTCGTTAGCCGCTCAAACTCATAGAATTAAGCTCGCGTATAATTATTTAATTAAGCTTAAGCTCAAGTTTGAGCTAGGTGATTCAAACTCGGCTCAACTCATTTATACACCAAAATAAGATAAGAAATTTAATAATCCCAACAATTGCATTTCCATACCAAAAAATTACATTTAAATTTTTTTTTCAGCCCCAATAATTACATTTATGGTCCATGAATGCCATGATAAAATGATCCATGTAAGCTACTATATATATATTCCAGTCAAAACTAATGACGAAGCATAATGATCATTAACAATGCATTAATTATAATTTTCTCCCATTTAATTATAAGCTTATGTCGGCACATATAGATTTGTGGTGGAAAAAAATTTAAAAAAAAATGTCACAGTGATGACAGTAAAACTTAGAGCGACCAAAATGATTATGATTCGTTTGGTCAATATCACGCAATCCATATCATTGAAAATTTGGGCAACCTCTCAACCTTTACTACAAAAAGAGAGGAATGATATGAAATGCTATGATTTTTGAATCTCTGGGCACTATCTTTTGACCTTGAGAGATATATCACATATGTGCATGTGCATGAAATATAAAAATACTCTCCTATGGTTTGGCATTTTGGCATAATGTACATGCATGCATGAAGCAAAAAAACATGTATCGAAATGTCTTAGTTTTTTTTTTATTTTTTATTTTTTTTGCATTTGGCGTGAAATTTTAGTAAAGAAGGTGTATCATCGGTGCTTCGCAAACCCTAATAATATAGAGGTTAAGGCATGAAAATTAAGGATTGTAGAGAGGTTTAACAATTAAGCATTTCCTCTTCTTCTGCCTTGCCTAGCTCAAAGATTCAATAGTTAATTCATGAATTTGTAGATGATCTAACTCCCTAAAATTCTTAAGACATTTTTTGCGCTGTAGTTTTATGTGGAATCTAATTATGTCAATCAATCGGGCTGTATTTTTGCCTCAAACCTTAATTAAATCTATGGTTCGCTGGGCAGTTGTAGGGGGTTCTTCCCCTACTTGAGTTCAGGTGTTTTGCATGAGAAAAAAAAATTTCCCAAAGGGCAATGTGTACCCAAGCACCCGGACATTGTATTGTTTGGTGAAAAAAGACAAAGATTGAAGAACTACGGTGCTCCAAACCTTGATGCGACGGTGCTGTCAGGGAGCATTGTGATGCTCCAGACCTCAATGCTGCAACGTTGCCATACAGATAGGGGTGTCAATATTTGACACGACACGAAAACCCGACCCATAATTTTCGGGTTAGACTCGACCCGTTTTCAAAATGGGTCGGGTTCGGGTTCCCAAATTCGACCCGTTTGTGGGTTCGGGTTGACCGGATGGGTTGCCGGGTTAACCCGGAAACCCGTTTGAACCCCTGCCCGCAAACCTGCCCGCCCCCTGCCCAGCTACCCGCGGACCTGCCTACCCCCTGCCCGCACGCCCGAGGCTGCCCGAGCGGCTACCCGTGCGCCCACACGGCTGCCCGCCTGCCCGTGCGATTGCTCGCTACTGTCTGCGCGCCCGCGCGATTGCACGTTGCTTCCCGCGACCCCGCCCGCCCCTCGCACCCGCCCCATTAACCTGCCCACACAGCCGCCCCGCACGACCACCCCCGCCGCTCGTGTCCACGACCGGTAGCCCGCGCGTCCGCGCTAAGCAGCCCGCTAATCCGAATCGGGTCGGGTCAACCCGGCAACCTGCCGGGGCAGGTTTAGGTTCGACTTTCTGACCTGTTTACCTCCCTGAGTCGGGTTAGGATCGACCCGTTTGAACCCAGGTCAGTTCTGGGTTTGACCCGAACCCGACCCATGACCCTAAATTGACACCCCTTCATACAGACGTCATAGCAGTTTTCTTTCTTGTTTTTCATTGAGGGTTGCATCATTTGGTGCTTGTTGTGAATCTTTTGATTTTTTTTTTCTTATGTAAGAATGGTGCTAGGGAGAAGAGAGACAATGAGAGAGTGAGAGAGAAGAGAGATTTGTACTGTTTCTTCTAATTTTCATAACAAATTTTTTGGTGTGGTTGGCTCTATGATTTTTTCCTGACTTCAAATTTTTCTACGTCTAATCCTAATGTTCTTTTACTTCCATTGTAATTTTTTATTTCTTATTTGTTTCGTTGCGTGATCTACTACTTCCCAACATGCACGCACAAAGTGGCACAAGATTTAATACTAACATCATATGAAAATCTAAAGGTAAACATGTTATGATTCCTATGTCGAATACTTTAAATTTTGTAAGAAGTATTATATGATATTAATAGTTATGTGCCAATTTTAGGATTACTGAAAGATCATTTCATGTAATTATAATCACTCTGTTCCACCTCGATGATATTAAAAACTAAAATCATTAATATATTCTCACTAATTGTCTTTCTCATATTAATAAAATGCCCTCATCATTCTTCAAATGTCAAAGAATGTCTCAAAAGCTCTTTCTACTGACAAATATAAAATAAATCAAGCAAAATCGCAATGTTTGATATTCTCCAGATTGATTGAAGGAAAATGATATGGATTGAAGGACCACTTGAAAAAAAATAAAGGCAGAAAAAGTTTATCTTTTCCATGGGGACAAGGGAGCATTCACAGCAAAGCAGAAAGAGACTTAGAGAATTTGGTGAATAGGGCTCAAGGGAAGAAGCTACACTTATCATGTCTAGTTCATTCTCTCTTGAAAAAGAAGCCTAGTTTGTTGGTTAGATAGGGACTATGAATACAAGCACATTTCATAAGAAAACAATACTACTTACATATTCTCAATTTTGAGAAATTATTCTGTGAGTAGACCGAACGCAGAACTTCGTCAGGAGACCAACCAGAACGCGTGGCGTCAACAATACTGAGCAGCGGTACTAAGCGATACCGACCAGTACCGAGCCGCGGTACCGAACACTGTGATAACATGGCGCATTTTGATTGGTCTTCAGATGACATTCGACGTTCGCACAGAATAATCGGTTCTCAATCTTTTGCTATGGCCAGCTATCTATTTGCCTATAGATTCAGTGCACGCTCCAATATCAACTCAATGAAGACTATTTGCCAGTTAAATGGCACTATATTAGTGCCATGAGCTGACAAATGTGTATGAAATCCCATAGGTGGTTGGAGAAAGATTATTTGCATAATCAATTACTCTAAAATTTGTAATTTTAGGAGAAAAAATAATTAGGATTTCATAGTCAAAGGTTGGGCCATCCTTATACACCTATGGGACGCAGAACGCCGTCCAGAGACAAACCAGAATGCCTCACGTCTGTGGAACTGAGCCGCGGTACCGAGCAAAGAGGTGATGTGGCGCATTCTAGTTAGTCTCCGGACATCATTCAACATCCGCAAAGAATAAGTAATCACTAGCTAATTAGGGGATTAGGTAAGTTGAGTCGAACTCTAGCCACCCATAGCTTGAGCTTGAGTTAATTGATTTCGAGTTCCAGCTCGAGCTTTTATATTGAAAGAGAGAGAATGATTATGATTCAATCAATTATTATAATACAATAATAAAAGAATGAGGAATAAAAATAAAAATAATAATGAATCACTTAATATAAAAAACATATAATATTTTTATTTACTTTATATTAAAAATCTTAAATGATAATATAATTTTAGTGTACCTTATATTATTATTAATATAATGACTCGCTTTGTCGACATCCTTAAATACTGTCGCTTAAAATAATTGTGGATTAAGATTATAGCGGCACTATCATAATCACAGTACCTTTGCTTGGTACAAAAGTGGATAATTATTATGGCATATTAAATTTCTTGACAGGGCTTACTTAATTATTTGTCGACAAAAATATATAAAAATAAAATTTATTAAATTCCATCAATTAATTGGATTCAATTAGAATGTTGTCGTGAGAGAGAGAAGTTCTCATGTCGGAACTTAACCAAATGGAGAGAGAAAATATATTAAGTGTTGCACATTAAGGGTATGTGTGAAAATTGAAAGAGTTTCTCCATATTCATATTGATTTTAGCTTTATTTGAGAAAGTTTTTTTGTCACTATTTTTTAAATATTTTTAAAATATGTGTACTAAAAAATTGCTTTAAAAAATAGTAAGAAAGTTATCATAGATGAAGCTTTAGACTTTGTTTGGGACAGTTTTCTTATTGCTTTCTAAAACGATTTTTTAGTATAAGAAAATTCTAATTCAAGAAATTTTTTAACTAAAATATTGTTTTAGAAATCATTAAGAAGGTTGTCTCAAACGATAATTCTTCGTTTGAGACAACTTTCTTACTGTTATGAAGTTGCTATAGAGAAACTAACTTTGAAGTTGCTATTGTTGAAAGCAGCTTTTTAGTTCAATTATTTTTTTGAAAGCAGCAAAAAAATTATGGTCAAACAGAAATTGTGATTGCTATCTAAAAAATAAAATAGAAATTAAAAAATTATCCTAAACAAAAGTTTGAACTTTAATAATTATGCATATAACTAATGCTATGTCCACCTTATGTATGTACTGACTTTAGAACTACATAATAAAAATGAGAAACATTTTATCCATTAAAAAAGATTCTAGCTAAACTTTCATTACCTTTAGTTCACTTTTCCTTTTGTGATTTGTGAAACATTTACTCAAAGTACCCCTCCACAATAGCTTTTGACATAATAATGTGCTATGATATGAGACAACCTCATTTAGTGCATATATTGATCAAATGTTGGCTATGTGACAATTCCATCAAGCTCAACAAAACACAACAATAGTGAGATGTCAAGCTAAAAGTGATGCAAAATGGCCTTTATGTTGTATCATCATTGATGTATAGCATCTAATTAGAGATATAAATCATGTGCACATTAATGATCAATATGAGGATCTAAAATATTTTAAGATAAAATATATTGGCATGTTTGAGCAAAACTTTTTGAATTTCAATTAAGATTGGTACACCATTAAAAAAACACTTAAAAAGCATGAATGTTGATGCATATTTAAATTGAAATTTTTTGAAATTAAATTCAAGGTCATTTGAGCCCTAAGGATATTATTTGATGAGACAAATATAATGATATTAAAAGTGATTTCAATCTTACTCTAAATTGAGCCCAAGTCAAGTATTTAAAGCCTAATTGAACATTTCGGGATATTATTTATTTCATTAAATGATATTCAAATTTGAATTCTTATAATCAAATTGAGTATGTCGACGAGACGGATACAAAAAGCACAAAATTTCTTAATTCTAATATTGTTAAGCTACTTAAAATGTTAAAAGAACAATCCATAATTGAGGTGATCGATATAAGCCATATGATATAGTTCTTTGAGATTTTTTTGCTAGATTTACCAAATTCTCTCTCTAAAAAAATCTATAAATAGGTATATACTCTCTACATAAAGAAGAGATGAGCTTGAGATTCAAGAGAGCTTGAAGAATCTTAGAGCGCAACTCGAATTTCATCGTCGGACCACCACCCAATTGCCACTATCGGACCACTGCCCGACCACCACCATTGGACTACCACTTAACCATCGACATATGGCACCATCATAGTTATCAATCCATCGTAATTAGACTATTCTCATCCAACAACTATCATCAAATCACCACTGTTGCTCACCATCGATAGACTATGGTCTATCGGTCAGCATCATCCAACTATGATCCTTCATCCACCATTATCAGACAACAAATATTTGGCCGCCATCACCTGCCTACAATCTTTTGAGCGCCGTCGTCTAACTACAATCTTCTAACCTCTATTTCTAGTCTTCTGACCATCATCATCGGACTGCTACAACTACTTTATTGACACTCCTATTGTCCTATTTCTTTCACCAAAATAGGCCTTTAATGAAAACAAGAAGTCCTCTAATGGAGTTAATTATGGGGAAGTTAAAAAGTAGGTGCATTATTCCCACTTTTCCACCCTTCCAAAGCTATAATGATACGTAGGCTTCATATTAATAGAAACTTGAAAAGGAAATTTTTCTCAAGGTGGGCTCCACCCAAATACCATTATTGCGTCCTTAAATATTCGTAGCAGTAGAGCGATATAAAGTTTAGCGTCTTAGTTTTACGTAGCAGTAGAGCGATATAAAGTTTAGCGTCTTAGTTTTACGTAGCAGTAGAGCGATATAAAGTTTAGCGTCTTAGTTTTACATGATGATTAAACACACAAACAGATAAAAGAGTATGGTGTAACATTCATAGAAGACATTAAGATTTTTACGTAGAAAATTTTTAAAAAGAAAAAAAACCACGGTACGTGGCATCGTTGGATGGAGGGAGAAAGAGAGTTCTTAAGTTTTCTATTTTTTTTTTCCTCCCTCCTTCGTGTGAAGAATGAGGGGTTATTATAGTTTTTTGGGAGTGGCATGGCTACTAAATATGAAAAAGATCAAGGGTAGGTTGGGAGTGTTCCATCGGACGACTGGTATTAGTTCTCTTGATCATAGAGTATTTATCCAGCATTTAAGTGGCTTAATGATGTCAGAATTCGACAATCATAGGCTTGTTGGATTCATCTCATCGAATCGCTCAATTTGACAATAAGCATGTCATATTTGGATATTATTTGGTTATCCAATTAATGCTTTGAAGATTTCAATAGTTTATTGGTTATTTAATTTGGCCTCATTTGTGCTCGGATTGAATTGAATTTGGTGTCTTTGGGTTCATCTCTCAAAGATAATCAATTTGACTATAAATTTGTTGAAATTGGGATTCATGTGATCATGAATTTAATTTCTGAAGCTTCTGTCTCTCATTCACATCGAGATTTGTGCCTAGTCAAGATTTTTTTTTGGTGGCATATCAGCCACAATAAAAATAAAGAATAAATTTTCAATGATTTTTCTTTTATTTATCCAGATATTTTCTATTTATGAGAAATTGTGAATACACTGAAAATTAAAATGATTTCAAATTAAATATTAAATAGGAATTAATTTAAGAATTTTTTTTTTAATTAAGAATGGCTATTATTCATTGAATTATTTTCTTATATTTAATGATTGTCACCTAATAATGTATTGGGATCAAAGGAAAACTAGGTTTAAAAGTCAAGTCTTCAGCACCATCACAAGAAACAACACAACTAAGCTATATTCTTGTTATTATTTAATTGAAAATGAGGTTGAATGATGAAAACCTTAATGTAAATAAAAAATAATGTTGGATTGATATTGGCAGTTTAAAAAAAAAAATTTATAATAGTTGTTATAAAAATATAAATTTTATGATAAATTCAATGAATATGATATTATAAGATTTTGTTTGGGACAACTTTTTTATTGCTTTTAAAGCATCTTTTAGAATAATTTTTTTTGAACTAATAGGCAATCTCAAATGGAACCTAAGCTTTCGTTTTGGATGGCTTTCTTATAGCTTCTTAAAGTAGCTTTCTAGTAATTTTTTACTAGAAAGCTGCTCTAAGAATTAAGCTGTAAGAAAGCCGTCCCACACGAAGCCAATTTATTTTAAAAAAATAAGATTTGAGAATTTTAATCTAATCTAAGCAGGAATTTGAATTTTGATTTAAAATTATGGAGGATTTGGAATCATTCTTACCAAATTTTTGATTTGGTAGAGGGTTCGTGACTCAAAACTATAAGATTCTCAAAATTTCACATTCTTTAATCAAATTTTTATTCAATAAGAGGTTTTAAAAGTTCAAAGAACCACCAATTTTTTTGAACAATTTTAAAACCGTTCCTACTATAAGAATGGGTTGAGTTCCTAAAAATGACAACATTTTTCTTTATTTGAATGTTGACTACACTTGCCCATTGAAAAAATGGGCAATATAGTCCATGAAAGAGAGGTAGTCAATGCAGCTGATCTTGGTCTGCTGGTCGAGAGCTTTGATTATCAACTAAAATGTCTTGTATTCGAGTCTCATGTGAAAAATTCACCATTCTAACCAAGCTGAAATAATTACAAAGATTTGTTCGTCTCCCCAAATTGGAGAAGACAATATCAGAAGTATACGAATGTCCAACAGAAAATATCGTAGAGTCTGCAAGAGGTGAGAGACGTTCAAATGATCGTGACTGACTGACAACAATCCAACGGCGTTAGTCGAGGCGATTGGTTTGTGTTCGATCATACTGTTTTTATATGACACTTCAATAATTAAAAAAAAAATTATAAACAATGACTCTTAGTTCACAATGTATAAAAATAAATAAATTAAAGGATGAGATCAGTCATAAAAGATCGGCCACTTAGTCAAAGCAGATCGTCTTTTTTCCTTGGAAGAGACCTCAAACCAGAAATCAAACCATTAATCACTAATCCCTTTTAATTATCTCTTTATCACTCTTAATGATTTTGATTATTTCTTACCTTTCACTAACATAAATTAATGAACTAATGTCTTTCTAAAAATTAATGCTTCCACTTCCAACTTACGCAATTGCTTAACAGTCCTTATCTAGCTGGCTCCACCAAAGCAAATAGTAAAGGCTTGTGAAATTAATGGAGTTAGTTATTGCTACTTAAAGTATAATTACTATAGATTGTAATTAATTAATGGTTTAATTGGTCTGATTAATGTAAAGCATTTGTTGTTATGTGAGAGATTTACGAATAAAGTTCTCCCATAAACTTGTAATTAAAGCTAATTTCGATGAAGTTGTGGTGAACTTAACCGCCCGTTGTTGGCCGAATTTTCTGAGGGTTTACTGAGTCATCAATCGATCAAGTTGGGGTTAACTTACCGTATCAATATGACTGATACTTAAATGATATGGAAAAACGATAATAATCTAAAAATGTCAAATAAAATCATTAGGATATTTGAAATCATTGGTGTTATTGGATAAATTTATATTATCAAAAGTTTAAATTTTAATTAAATGCATAAATATTGATTTAAATTAATGGAGTATAAAGTTATATGAATGGCGTGTTATACGTCAATAATAATTAATTATTTAGTTACATATCACATAGATATTCAGCATCAGATCCTTTTTACTATGATGAATTTCCTAGCACAAATTGTTTTGTGCTCAAAAAATTATTGTGGTAGATATAAGGTCGGTTTATAATGGTTTCTGAAGCATTTTATAAAAGTGATTATAAAGTTGCTATTGAGTAAATATTTTTGAATGCTACTGTAAATAATAACTTTCTAATATAATTTTTTTCATAAAATCAATAAAAAAATATTGGCCAAACAGGATATTTACTTACCGTCGAAAAACCGAAGTAGTAAGAAAGTTATCTCAATGAGGCTTTGCTCTCCATAATTTTTCCTCTTAAAATATGTTGGAAGCAATCATGAAAGACACATATTTTTTACATGAAAAACTCGAATGGATAAAAATCTACAGGTCTATCTCTATTGAAGCACTGCTCTACTTAACTAGATAAAGTGTAATGCAGTGTGACATACATGAGCCATAAAAACCATCTCATACTGTGGTATTATGAGTCTTGAGGTGTTGGTGCTCTCACTGGCGATAAGTGTTTTGTGATAGTTGAAGATGTTGTTATGTGTGTAATATGATTGTGTTAATTAATTTGGTTGCTCTATTGTCTTGGACCTCAAAGCTTGTTGTATTCACTGGGGGATGCGAGGTTTACCCCCTACTTGGGTTTGAGCAGGGGCGAAACCAGCTTTAATTTGGGGGGGGGTGCGCAAATATATCACAAAAATAATTAAATATTAAAAAAATATTATATATCTATATATTACGAAAAGTTCTTTAAAAAAGATAAGCAAGAAAAAAAAGATATAATTAAACTGTCATGAAAAGCATAAAAGAGAATGATATAACTAAATGTGAAGAAATATATAGATATTTTAGGACAAAAGAGTTTTTTAGGGCAGGCAAAAATAATTTTTTAGAATGGGCAAAATTTTTTTTTTACTCGTCTATTAAAAAAAATGATTTTATTTACTCTTATAAAAAAAAATATTTAGAGGGCCCCCCCCCCCCCTAAGCATTATATGGTTCTGCCACTGGGTTTACCTGAATAAATAAATAAATAAATAAAAAGAAATTTTCCCTTACAATGCCCTAGTGTTCCTTACCTGAGCTCCCCTGGCGCTATATTTCCGAGCGCCCTAGTGCTAAAGATAAGAGCACCGCAGCGGTATAGATACGGGGCTGCAGTAGTGCAATATAGATGCTTAAGCGCTGCAACGCCCCAAATTGGTGTCACAGCACTGCGAGACAGACTGGACAATTTTTTCTCATTTTTCTAAAGGGTTGCATCCTTTGAGGATATTTTACTTGACTTTCTCTTGCATTTTGAGTGTGTAAACATTGAGAACGGTGCATGTGAGAAGAGAAACAAGGAGAGAGGGATAGAGAAGAGAGATATGCACTTATTCCTCCCAATTTTCATATTGAATTTCTTGGTGTGGTGTGGTGTGGCTCTGTGGGATTTTTTTTTTTCCATGTTAAATTCTTGTGTCATTTACTTTTCCGCTACTTATACTTTCTTGCTTGTTTCGTTATTGTAATGTTTACTCCTCATCTCCCCAACAGATGCATGTTGGAATTTGTGGGACATAGGGGAACCAAATTAGTCTTTCTCCAAATAAGATGGTAAATCATATGATCTAAAAGATTAGTGTCAAATATCAATGGCTAATGGACATCAGACATCAATCAATCGTCGACATCAAACATGGTTGATGTGGACATTAAAAGTTGGGTGGCGGTGGAAGTTGACTTGATCATTATTTTTGTATGAGGGGAGACCATGCTACTAAAAAGATGGGTATATAATGTATGAGCCTAAATGTTAGTCGATGATCAAAGTTGAGCAATGACAAATGTATGTTTCATCCTCAAATGATGGAAATGGTACACATTGATGCTGCTTAATGACTTGTATCAATGTCAATCAACATAGAGTGATGGGTAAAGCTCTAGAATTCCTTATGAATCATATATTCTTTATGTTGAAATCCCCTCCTAAATGTGTATGACATTGTTCATATTTATAGATTTTTAGATGAACTATTTCCATCATTTTTATCAAAATTTTGGACAATTCATCATATGGTCTAAAATGATTAACCCTAATCTTTTATTTGTTTTATTTTTTTTTTTGAATTCTCATAACTCAAAATTGAGTGATCTAGGAGACTAAGACTCATTTTGGATGACTTCTTTTTTTTTTGGATAAAACTCACATAAGGGGTTTACGCGTTAATTAAAAAAAGGGATTACAAAACCTTAAAGAATCAAGAGCTCCCTAAAAATATAACATTTGAAATAAAATTTACGGGCTATTGATCTAGTCTATTACAAACACAAGCAAATATAGTAGAAAAGTAATCTACAAAGACAATTTAAACTAAAATAAATAATCTCAAGGAGACCAACATGAGGAGCAGGAGCAAACTAACAGCACTCAATCAACCACTCCAAAAAATCTACAACCAGAAAGAGCATTAGGAGGAGGCATGGAAGGAACTTGTAAGAAGAAAGCAAAGAGGAACCAAATGCAACAACAGTTACCAACTCAGCAACTCAACCAACCAAAAACTAACCCAAGCAACAAATGCACAACAAAGCACACCAGCCATTAGAGGAAACACCAAGTAGCACCCAAAAATGAGATGGCCGCAAAAAAAATCAGACACCAAGGCACCACCCAAACAAAGAACCACAATTACAACTTTTTAGATTTCCGCCTACCCCGTTTGCCACCACCCTGAGCAAACGATTTTTCGACGACACTTAAAATTATACAGAGCAAATTCCTCCTCAGGCCCTTCCAACTCCTCCCCAACACCATAAGGGGAGGAGAAAGAATCATCCAGCCAGTCCAATTGGTCCGAGAAATTGCCCAACAACTAAGCACGCAAAGCCTCATTCGATCGAGATAATAGAAACTAGCACGTCAATGAATGGCGCACTTGCCAGAACGGGCTCCATATGAACCAAGAGAGATTCATACAAAACAGCATCCACACAATTAGAATCCTCAACATCCCCACGCACAATCTACCTATCCAAGACACCAACACCCAAGCAAAACCTCATTTTGCATGACTTCTTGAGAATTGATTCTAAGTAACACAAGGTTTTGAAAGATTTCATACTTGCCATTAAAAATTTCTAAATTATATTTTTGAAGTATTTGATTTACCCTATTTGGGCAGTAAGATAAGTGTTCTATATGTCATTGAATTGGTCTCATTAAACAACATTATCATTTGTCAAAATTGTCATATATTACAATTAGTTTTAACATACATCATATTCAAATTATGTGCATAGCATCCCTATTCAACAAATTTGCAACATTCTTATGTATTCAAAGCCGCTTAAATTTTGGCATTTAGAATTCTCTAACATGGATTTGTAATGGTTGAGATTTTTCCTGAGCAACTTTGTAACTCTGAGAGCCCTCCTGAGAACTTTTTTTCGTTAAAGTTCTCAATCATTAATATTCAAATTGTCATTTTTTTTTTTGCTATCGCATGTAAGGCTATGATGAATTCTTATACTGAGAAAAAAAATTCAAGAATCAAGCTATTATTAGGTCAACTTACCCTGACCATGTTTTTGTAGTCAATTTATCTTGCTATGTGTAAATCTAAGATGCCTTCTAGTAATTAAAGAAATTAAATGACTACATTGCCCCAAAGCCTACCTTATCGACCTAGCCTAATCACGACAGGCTCAGACAGCAAACGCCAATTATCCCATAGAGGCCACGAATGATAATATCTTAATCAATGAATAAAAAATATCATCACGAAGCCCTCGACGCCACAAGCATGTCTTATAAGTGCACAAAATTTGAAAAAATATTAGGTCTCTCACATAATTTTAAAAAAAAAATTAATTATATTCTAAGCTTGCTTTTTAAGGTCATTTGCACTCATATTTAAATGATTTTAGTATCATTGAGATCATCTCATAAAACATCATCTTCATCATAATGAAATATTCCAATTTAATTTATATTATTTTTAATAAAAATTAACACACAAAAAACTTTACAAATACAAATAAACCAACGAGAAATTATTTTGCGCCGGAGGCAAATCAGGTGCAGCCACGTCAGCGGTACCGAGCCGCGGTACTGAGCAAAGGGGTGACGTGGCGCATTCTAGTTGGCCTTCGGATGGATCCGTACTAAATAATTAATCTAAACCCACACGTTTGATTAAAAGAAAAAAAAAAGCATATTTTACCCAATACTTCCCATGCACGATACATCACATATATGAGAGTGAGCTGTACTCTTCGTTTAAATACATTATAAAACCGTTACAAAAAATTCTATCATTTTAATTTCTTTATCTGTCGCCTTCTCAAATCTGTTATGTCAATATTCATTTATATATACATATTTTTATATGACTTGAAATAGGAGTTACTATGATGTTTCCTTTCTCATGGAGACATGTCAAGCTTACGTAGGTTGCAAGATCTTTCTCAAAGGCCTCTTCACATTTATAAAAACACCCCTCCAATTTTTCATATTAGACATTCAAGCACCTTTGTGGACTCCAATGCTTCTTCTCATGGACCACAGCAAGATTTTCTTTATGATGGGCCCATGATCATGGGCCCATTATCGATTAAAATGAAGAATGAGATGCTGTGGAACACTTTATAGTAGAGTGAGCCGGCAGCTCAACTTACTCAGAATTCCTTTTTTTTTTTTTTATTTCTTTCCTGGTCACAAGTTAACTTCTGTGAAACCTAACGTTAAGGAGCATATATATATTTATGAGGCTGCCATATATTAGTTGATATCTTAACCTTTACTCATTAATTATGACTTTGTTTTTTTAATTGAAGGGTCCAAATTTGTTCAATACCAATTTGTTATCACAAGCTATTATATGAATATGTACTTTTTCTCATCAACATTATACTAAGAGAAATTTTAGTTTTAGACAAGTAGGTGAAAATGATTGGAGTTCCTTTTTTTTTTAATAAGTTCTAGTTTTAAATGACTTGTTATTTTTCAAACTAAGCTTCATAAAATTGGAAATTAGGATTTTGATGTTAATTTACTTTTTATTTGCACATTTATTAACAATTAAATATCTTTAGGTCTGTTTGGGATTGTTTACTCATTGTTCATCTTTTCAAACTGCAATCACATTTCTATTCGGCTACTACTTTCTTTTGTTTTTAGGATTTTTATATTTTCATAAGCTACTTTTTTACTACCTGAGTTATCAATATATTATAGCTTTGAGAAAGCAACTGTTTGATTTAAAAAAAAAAAAAGAATATATTTATAATATTCATAGTAAATTTCACTGTAGGAAAATCGTCTATTACCGACAAATTTTTCTATGGTGTTTAAAGAAGTTGGTTTTTTTCCTGATAACTTTACAATCATCTTTACAAGATGCAGCTATTTGGCTCAAATAGACTCTTAAATTGAAATGGATGATGAATTAGAATATCATATTTATAATAATAATATAAAATTAATGAAAAGATTGATAAAAATTAAGTTCATTACAACTTAAATAAGCACTAAAGTTTAGTTTTGAAAATTTAACATATATTGATCATTGAAACCAATTTCAATTTCTTCTTCAAAATTTGTGTCCACACAAATAGATCTAAATATATATTAAGGCTTTGTTGAGGCGTCTTTTTTGTTGCTTCTTAAAGCAGCTTTCTAATGTAAAAATTAAAATTTTCGTACTAAAAAGCTACTTTAAGAAGCAATAAGAAAATCATCCCAAATAAAGTCTAAGATAAAACAAATAATGTATGGCTTAAGCTGGTTATGCTAAGCTTTCACAAGTGTACATTTATCCACTCATTGTTTGTACTAGCAAGGATCATAGATCATAAAGCAATGATATATTTATGTACTATTAGACATATTAGCATTTTGAATGGAAGGAATGAAAGAAGAATTATGAAGAATTGAATGAGCTACTTATACAAATGAAAAACAGCACAGTCGAAGTAATGAGTGATAGAGACTCCACATTGGGCCACCAAATAGAGTGGTTTCTAAGGTCTCTCACATTGCTCTTTCAGGACTCTGAGCAACCAATCCCCACAGCTTTCTTTAATTCTAGCTAATTGCATGCCACATCATCTCTCTTTTATGAAGATATGTTGGTTTCATTCTGAGGGTAATCTTTTTAAAGCTTTTAAAAAAAATCAGTATCTATTCACAGTGAATACATAAAATTCAGTAGAAACTCTCTTATTTTCTTATATGTCAGCATTACTTATTGTTTAGATCTGGACAAAAATAATATATTTTTTTCTCATTTTTTTTATGGCTAATGATATTGGGAAGTAGAATAGATGTTATTCATCACTGAGATGAAATAACCACAACAACAACAATCCTTTATCTCACTATGTGGGGTTGGCTACATGAATCATTTATCTCCATTGTGTTCTGTTAAGAGTCAAATTCTCGTCTAACTCTAATAAAGAAAGGTCATTTCTAATATTTTCTAACAAAGTCCTTTTAGGTATACCTCTACCTTTCTTAATATAAGTCAAATTTAATACATCTACTTTCCTAACACTCCCATTGCCAGGTCTCAGTCCTGGATGAGAAAAGTGGAGGGTTGCGTTAGGTAATCGACAGTCAGCGTAAAACTTGTCGAATGATCATGACATGAATCATTTAATATATCGTGTTAATGCTAAGACATTCCATGAAAGCGACTCGTTGTATGGCCTGAATACAACGACTGAGATGAAACAGAATAGAAAAAGAATTAACATATAAAATACATCAAGAATTTATTCAAATTCACTTGAGTGATTGATGGCTACATCGTCCTGTTATTGCCGCTATAAATTTCAATGTGATATTGGAGTTTTGTAACCTAAATCTAAATTCTAATCACTCAAGCTTATCACCTAAATTCGATACCCTCATTTCATAAAGAACAAACTAGAGCTGTCAAAAAATACAATAAAATATTCAAAATACTCTCAATAAATTAACTCATAACTACTAGACATCTTTTGGGGGCTCTATCCCCCTTTTCAAACCCCCACAATAATCTTTATCGTGAAATTCAATTTCTCACTAAAGTTTCGTTCTAGACAGCTTATTTATTATTTTCTAAAATAACTTTCTAATATAAAAATTTTTACACTAAAAATTTTTTTTAAACAACGGTAAGAAAACGGTCTCAAACAAAACCTAAAACTTCACCAGACATTTTTTCTCCTAGGACATCTACTCCACAACTTGGAATTTTGGCCCACTCCTTATTATTGACCGTAGACAGAGACAGAGAGTATCTAATTGGCATCAAGTGCTACATCAGTCTACAAAGCTATCCGCTGCCAAACATCAAAAATTGAAAGTATTATTGGGAAAAAAAAAATTTTGATCGATCGATGCATACCGACGCATCGCATTTTGTCGGTGATATGCAACTCATATATTCACATTAGTATTTTATTCCACACGGGTAGCTGTACTGTTTTCTGCATGTGTTGTTAGAAGATGAAGAAGAAGAAGAAGAAGAAGACTACTTGACTACAGAAAAGTTATCTGAAAAGGCTTAAATCTGGAGGTCTTTTCCTTAACCAACCTGGCCTTATTGCTAATCTCTTTACTTAACCTTTTCATATACCTTTAATTTGATTCCAGTGCTGTAGTTATGGGTGCCTTAATTCTCAATCAATTACATTTCCAGGACATCAAAGACTTGCTTAAAAACCACTTGATTGCTTCACCTTCCAGTGCCCCCCAATTTTCCTCCCTCTCTCTCTCTCTCTCTCTCTCTCTCTCTCTCTCTCTCTCTCTCTCTCTCTCTCTCTCTCTCTCTTTCTTAACTTGAAACTTAAGCTTATTTTCCCCTCTTAAACTCCCGAACTTTCTCAACAGCTATCTGCATCGATAGCTCATAACGAAGGTTCTGGAGGCAAAATGGGAAGGCATTCATGTTGTCTGAAGCAGAAGCTGAGGAAGGGACTGTGGTCGCCTGAAGAAGATGAGAAGCTCTTCAATCACATCATCAGATTTGGTGTTGGTTGCTGGAGCTCAGTGCCTAAGCTAGCAGGTTTGTTCACTCTAAGCTCTTATGGAAATAACTTTACCAATTTAGCAATCTAACTTATTCTCTGTAAATTTCGAGCAGGGCTGCAGAGATGTGGGAAGAGTTGCAGACTTAGATGGATTAACTATCTGAGGCCAGACCTAAAGAGAGGATCCTTCTCACAAGAGGAAGAGGATCTGATCATTGGCCTCCATGAAGTTTTAGGAAATAGGTACTCTCACCTTCAACAATGCTTATAATTTCTCATTAGAATTCCAAATGCGCACTGGACATTCTGACCAAAAATATATATAGTTTCTTCATGATGGAATCAAATTTAAAAATTCCAAATTTGATACTCCAGGTGGTCTCAGATTGCTGCTCAGCTACCAGGGAGGACTGACAATGAGATCAAAAATTTCTGGAACTCCTGCTTAAAGAAGAAACTTAGACAAAGAGGAATCGATCCGACCACACACAAACCACTAAATGAGATTGAAAGAGAGCAAGAGAAGCTCAATTCAGATAATACTGTTCATGAAAATTTACCAATCAAACCCATCTTCAATCCATTCCCAACATTAGAATTCAACCCATCAGAAGACCAAACAGGAGCCAATATAATCTTATATGATCAGTTTCATAGTTCATTCATTTCTGCTCCAGGATTCTGCGAATACAGCAACTTAATGGATGTTTCAGGGAATTATTCCTACGGAAGCAGCTCAAGTAACACAAGTAACTGGAACTGTAACATTCGAAGTGATATGAATAACTTGGTCTGCAATGAGGCTCTGAATTGGAAGTCTGAAAGCAAGCTGGAAACAATAGTTGGAACTCAGTGGCCATCACTATCTCAGGATCCTTCTGTAGCTTGTTTTGACGTTCCTCGAGGAGAATTTGATGCAGATTTCCTTTGACATATTTGAATTTCTGCTCCCTATTGCCTTCTTTTTCTTCTTTTTTTCACATTGTAGAATTCACGAATAATGTTCATATAGCTCCATCAAATTATAACACGATATCTATAAAGTTGTCACTTATTTAGTTCATTTCAGTGTCTTGTCATCACGCACACAGAGACTAATATATTGTTTTCATTATTTTTTTTTAACGGCTAACATTGTTTTATGAACAAATCTTGTCTGTGTTAGCAACTTTTGGGATGATATGAGCTGTTTTCATGATGTAATTTAGTTTGATGACATGGGCCCTTAGCAGTTGATATTTCATTTTCACCTTCAGTCATTAGAACTAAAGTAGAAATCATTAGGTAAAAAAAGAGAAATTATTAATAATAATAATAATTGCTTATAGAATTCTGTCCACTTCAGTTTATTTCTGCTCCTATAAGCACAACAAACTTAAAGATGAATATATTGTTCAAGGGAATTTGGAGAGATTGTAGAGGGGATAATTGAAAGCTGTTGTGAATCATGTAGAAATTGGGAGGACTTAATCTCATCTTCTCTAGGGAATTTGTTCAAAGAAAAACAAATGTATTAAGTTGGCTCAATACTATGTATGAATTATAGGTGATTTGTTAGGTATTTATTCAATATTTATGCATGTAGTACATTGTTAGTGTTGGGGAAGCAAAGCCACACACCGAAACAAACAAGAAATAGAAAATTACTACTTAAATAAAGAACACTGAGATTTAACGTTAAAAAGCTTGAAACCGGAAAAAACCCACTGAGAAATACAACACCAAGAAATTCACGATGAAAATTAGGAAAAGCAGTATATATCTCTCTTCTCTCTCACTCTCTCACTCTCTCACTCTCTCTATGTCTCTCTTCACTCTTGCATCATTCTCTTACAATCAAACAAAGAGAAACATTACTAAATATCACCACGGGACAACCCTTCAAGAAAAATGATTAAGAAAACTATCAGCCCGCCTATTTATCCTATGTCTGCCTGATAGCGCCTCAACACCGGGGTTTGAAGCGCCGCAGGGCTTCCTGGCAGTGCCGCAGCTCCAGCTTTTGGAGCACTGTAGCTTTATTACGACCCATAATCTAATTTGGAAAAATTCTCTTTTTTATCTTTTATCATACAATAATCAAAATTATCTAATATCATTTATTAATAATATACAGTGAAAAAAATTATTTAATTCAAATATAAGTATACATTAGTATTCATTACTTAAAAAATCATATACAATACTCAGGAATCATACAATCATATTATGTTTATCCAAATCCTGAGTATAAAATAATAACTAAAACAAAAAAGGAACCTAAAGGATCCTTATCAATCTCTCACATCTGCTCCCTTGTTCTGACCTGTAATTATTTAAAGCATATATAATGAGCTAAATAGTTCAGACGATCACATTAAAATTCTATCATTGAATTCAAAAAGGTAGATAAGTAATATGCATGTCATCAGTTAGTTCATAACAGTAATAGTTATATGATAAAAAATCAATACAGAAAAAGTAAAACTCATATATAGTAGTTGTAGAATTTATAAGCAGTGAAACAATACGATACGGAAGCCAGTAAATTAATATAACGGATAAATCAATAAACTAATACAGGTGTCAAACCAAAAAAGCAATCGTTGATTTAATACTATCAATAAGTAAAACAATCATATAAAGCGGTCAAAATCAAAGCCATCAATAAAGAACTGTCGAACTCAGATCAATGCAGTAAAATCATATAATTATATATACATATTATCTAGTTAGTCTATATCAGCATCAATATCATATAGATATCTTAATCACATGCTTAGTATATCACATGCTCAATATGTTACATGTTCAGTATCAATAATAGTAATAGTGAATTTGTAGTAGTATCAATAATAGTATTAGTGTCTGTATCAGTATTAGTGGTCATAGCAGTAAAATAGTGTAATAACAGTAAATCCATACAGTAATAATAAATCAATATGATATCAATAAAGCCATACAGTAATAATAAATATGTAACATGTATTTCAATTGTCACACTAAATAAGTAAGGAGTCTTGGCTATCATGGTATTTTTTAGTATTGTATCAATATAAGTAAATCATTGGCTTAGTAAACAGATTTGTCACTTTTTGCCCGTCGGCACAGTAATAATTCCTTATAAATCCCATGTAAAATCTTGAATAAGAGGAAGTGTTGAAGAAGCACTTCCTCTTGAGCTTCGTGAGAGATATGAGAGGGAAGAGGAGAGGGAGAGAAATTTTTTTGAAATAGATTTCTGTATTTTCCTTTTGTCTTCTCACATTTAAACCTATTACAACCTCTCTTATTTATAGCCATCTAATGGCAACACAAAGAGTAATACAAGAACCAATCAAAGCAATACAAAAGGCTATAAAATAACCTAACTAAAAGAAAGTATAAATCTTGGACCAATTACAACAAACTCTACCTTGGCCCTAGATTTACAATACATTCATATATTCATATGCCGCCTCAACAATGTTGGGATCGTCCTTGAGCTCAACTCCCTTCCGCTTCAATTAATCTGAGCAATGCTGCCAAAATGTTGTCAATGCTTTCATCTTTATCTTCATTTCTATGCTGCAATTATTTGGATACTAAAACTAACTTCACATCGATTATGGCCAATATTTGCTTGTCATATAGTAATGTGTCCACTATATTTTCGTATGACTTCGACAAAGAACTTAGGATGATAATACCTTGATTTTCTTCATCAATCTTTACATCTACATTCTTAAGATCAAGGATGAGTTTATTAAATTTATCAATATGTTTCTTCAAATCCTTACCTTCCTCCATATGAAGGGCACATAAAGCTTTATTTAGGTATAGACAGTTGGTCAATGATCTTTTCAGGTATAGGGACTATGTTTTCCCTTGGACTGTTCATGTATTGTATTTGCCCGCCCTTGCAGCCCTATGAACTCCGCAGCAGACCTTCGCCCGTACAAACCCTACGCACACTATAACCCCATGCGCCCTGTGACTTCCCTTGTTTGAACACACCTCAACCCCGCGAGCCCCCCACACGCCCGTGTTCTTCTCTACTCACTCATCTCTACTCGTGTGTGTGTGCCTCTGCCCGAGTTTCTTCTGCATGTCATCCAATGTGTGACTAGCAACCCAGTTAGTAGTCCACGCTCAGCCCATGCCCCACGCGGTCTGTTCGCGCTTAGCATGTGTGGCTTGCTTATATGCGACAAAGCTTCATTTTGCATTACGTTCGCTCTCGGCATGCGCCTCTCGGGCTTCATCCCTATTCATCTACACCTCACCCGATTACCTCCAACAGGCTCTGATACCAGTTGTAGAATCTTGGATAAGAGAAAGAAGCACTTTCTCTTAAGCTTCTTGAGGGAGAAGAGAGAGCAAAGATCAAAAATTTAAAATAGATTTCTATATTTTACTTCTTGCTTCTCACATTTAAACCTATTATAACCTCTCTTATTTATAGTCATCTAATGATAGCACAAAGAGCAATACAAGAAACTAATCAAAATAATACAAAAGGCTACAAAAGAACCTAACTAAAAGAAAGTACAAATCTTGGACCAATCACAACATCCCAATCGTTGTATCATTGTATCATGTGAATTAATAGATGATAGCATGTAATCAAAGTATTTAAAGGAAAGCTCATCGGTCCACCATCCTTTACAGGTCAATCAATCTTCAACCAACGGGTCAACCAGTCTGTACTTATCTTTTACACACAGTATAATAAAAAAATAGCAATTAGCTATTACCCTAATCACATATTCTTTTCCATTCTCAATGCTTACAATATACTAGTTAAAAAATACATACCGAGTAAAAATACACAATTTCAAAACATAAACAAATTATATGAGGTTGTGTAAAATATCATTTCAATACTTTAATCGTATTACAACACTATTTTTAAAATTCAGATTATTTTTATTCAATTAAAATCATACAAATTCTAAAATTTTCGATATAAAAATTTCATAAAATATTCAAAATATTTAGAATCTTGATCTCAATAACATATAAAAAGTCATGCTGTCAAAATTTTATCAGTACAAAGTTTTCCACATTTTTCATAATGGAAATAGAAATTTGATTAAAAAATTCCAAAAAAAAAACTTCATTTTTTCAAAACTGAGATACACATATTATTGTATTCAACGATCCAAACAACTTTTTAAATTGGCCCAACTATTAATGATGATCCGAAGTGGCTCAATTTGATGTTTCTCTCTCTGAAAACCCTTTCTCTCTCTCTACATCGGCTGGCGTGGCACTCGAAAAGAATGAAATAATGTATTTTAAAATATATAAAATAGGTAGATAATGACCTAGCGTTGCGGCGCTACCGCCTAGCACTACAGTACTAGCTCATTTTTTCCAAAACACAAATAATAGAGCATTGCAGTGTCACTATTTGACATCTAATATTGTAACAATGCAAAGGCGCTCAAACACCCAGTGTTGAGGTGCTCAAATAGTAACATTTTTTTTTTTTGGTCAAAATTTGTTCTAGACCCTTGAGACACATTTAGATTGGGCAACCATTTTCAAGCATTAAAAGACTTCTAAATATATGCAAATGACTTCAAAACATACAATTTGTTTTCTTACCCATTTTAATTTCAAAGCTATGATTTTATTTTCACATTTTTGAGTTGTTATAATCTCATCACCTTAAAAAAATATCATCCCCATTATTTTCCTTGAATATTTGGGTACAAAATCGATGAAAAACAAACCCATTCTGAACTAAATTCATATAAAAATTTAAATCAAGTCAAAATAAAATTTAATACTCGTCAAAGGAAATCAATTCCTACAATCCAATCATATATCATTCACTAATGCAAAGAAATATCATGTCAATCAATCATTTAAAATAAATTTTTAACCAATCGAACTCTAAGGTTATTGTCGATCGTCCAAATACTGCAAGTTGTACACTTATGGTATTACTGGAGTATGTGTTGTTAGTGTTATCGGTGTTGTTAGTCCCAGTACAACAACCTCCCTCTAACCACCACAGGTAACTCTATCATCATGTTTGTTTGTTAATCTTTCACTATAGCTCTCAATCCAACATTTCACTTTCCTTTTGGTTGCCTATTTTATTCTGCTCTAAAATAAGCTCTTCCTCTCAATAAACAATCCATTGCATTTTGTCCTTGATGACCACATAGAAAGCGTTGTATTATTAAAAGGTAACATTATCATGAATGTCTTCTTTCAAAATGGATGCATTTATTATAGCTGCTAATAGATGTTGTCGATCCAAATCCCTCACATCAGTATATTTGCTTTTCTTCTCAGTGACATTATCTTTGTCTCTACTTACTTCATCTCTATCATACTTGGAGCCCACATCGTACCTAGATACCGGTACTATCAAATAAATTTCTAACAATCTGGCCAGCTCCACTAACTTACAAAATTCCTGGATCTGCAAAGGAACTAATGGATGTCTCAAGTTCTTTTTCAATTCTTATAAAAATCTGTAACACTTTTCTTCAGTTATAGGGATCAAATGAGGCGTGTGCCTAGCCAATGTTGTGAACTCAACCTCATAATGCACCATTATCTTGCATACCTGCTCCAATTTAATGAAGGCTTTTTGTATATGTCATCTCGCTAATTGAGGTACAAACAACATCCTAAATACTGCAGTGAATTCATCCCAAGTGATTTCAGCATTGGTCTTCCCTTGGAATTTCTCTCTTTGTTATCCAATCCACCAACTCTCAGCCTTTCCTTCAAATAAAAACACAACCAATGATACCTTCTGATTCTCTACCATTGTAAGCTATCAAAGATCTTCTTTATCCTCAACAACCAATCTTCTATAGCATGTGGTCAAACAACTCCTTTGAATAGCAAAGGTTTCAGCTTATGCAATGTTTATAAGTGTTTGTCTCCCTCTTCTTCCTTGCTCTTAAATAGCTTACTCTGAGTATCACCTATTACATGTGCTAGAAAACTGGACAGTTGCATAATAGTGTCCGTTTGAAGGTACTGGCATGTATTATATTGCTCATTTGGGACATCTCACTCTAGTATATCCATTATACTATTCACTCACACATTTATGTCTTATCTAAATAATACATACATGCAATTTATTATGTATACAAAATAATACACTTTTATCTACTCATTCTACACTACTCATAATCAATTTCTTTTACTTTGATAATAACTCAATCAATTCTTCCAACAATTGCTCTGATACCAATTTTTCACGCCCCATAATCTAATTTGGAAGAATTTTTTTCTTTTATCTTTTATTATACAACAATCAAAGCTGTGTAATATCATTTATTAGTAACTGATTGTGGAAACAAATTTTATAATTCAAAATATCAGTGTATATCTATATTCATTACTCTAAAATTTATATACAATGCTCATGAATCACATAATCATATTATATACTGAAATAAAAGAAAATGATCCTTCATTACTCTAAAAATTATATACAATGCTCAAGAATCACATAATCATATTATATACTGAAATAAAAGAAAATGATCCTGAGGGATCCTGATCAATCTCTCACTCTTGTTCCCTTGTCCTAACCTAAAGTTATGTAAACCACATATAATGAGCTAAATAGCTGAGCAAATCATACTAAAATCTTATAATTGAATTCAAAGAGCGCTAGAGAAGCAATATGCATGTTATCGGCCAATTCATAACAATAACAATAATATGATCTCGTGATCTATATTTAATTTAATTTAAAAATATAGTCATATGATCAAGAATTAATACAAAAATAGTAAAACTCATATATAATAACAGTAGAATCTATAAATAGTAAAATAGTACGATGTGAAAGCTAGTAAATCAATACATTGGAATAATCAATAAATAAATACGGGTGTCAAATCAATAAAGAAATCTTCGTATCAATACTATCAATCACTAAAGCAATCATATAAAGTGATAAAAATCAAAGCATCAATAAAGAACTGTCAAACTTAGATTAATACAGTAAAATTTTATAATTGTGTATATATATTATCTCGTTAGTCTACATCAATGTCAATATCATATCAGTATCTTAAAGTATATCACATGCTCAGTATGTTACATGCTCAATATCAATAATATTAATAGTGAATCGATAGTAGTATTAATAACAGTATCGATTTTTGCATTGGTATCAATAGTCATAGCAGTAAAATAGTGAAGTAACATTAAATCTATATAGTGACAATAAATTAATATAATATCAATAAAGTCATATAGTAATAATGAATTCACATACATTTTAATAGTTACACTAAATAAGTAAGAGATCTTAACTATTAAAGTATTTTTCGGTGTCGTATCAATTTTAATAAATTGTTGAGTTAATAAACAAAGTTATCACTCCTTATCCGTCAGCACAGTAATAACTCTTTATAACTCACAATCGTTATATCATTATATCACGTCAATCACTAGAGGAAAACAAACAATCATAATTTTTAAAGAAAAGCTCATCGGCCTACCATCCTGTATAAGCCAATCAATCATCAACCTACGGGTTAATCAATCTTTTCTTTTGCACACATTACAATAAAACCAATAGTTATGACCCCAATCACATACTCATTTCCATTTTTAATGCTTATATCAATAATATGCTTTTAATAAAAAATATATCGAGTAAAAATGCATACTTTCAAAATATAATCAAATTATCAAATATTGTATAAAATATCATTTCAAGATTTTAATCGTATTACAACACTATTATTTTTAAAATCCATATTATTTTCAATTCAATTAAAATCGTACAAATTTCAAAATACGCGGCATAAAATTTTCAGAAATACTCAAAATGTTCAGAATCTCAATCTCAATAACATATAAAAGTTACATCATGAAAGTTTTACCAGTGCAAAGTTATCCACGTTTTTCAATAATAAAAATTAAAATTTAATTAGAAAATTCAAAAAAATTGAATTTTAAAAATTGAAATAGGCATAATGTGATCTATCCTGATTCGAATAACTTTTCTATTGGCCCGACAGCTAAAAATGGCCCAAAGCAACTTAATTCAGAGTTTTTCTCTTATATATATATATATATATATATATATATATATATATATATATATATATATATATATATATATATATATATATATATATATATATATATATATATATATATTACTTTGACCTACTGTCATAATTAAGGCACAAAATATAATTCACATCACGAAGTTTTTCCTCTTTTCACTCTGCTAGGGTTTTTTCCTCGAGGCGCCGCGCCGCTCGCCGGTAGGGCTGGCGGTCTTCTGGCTTCCAGGGAAGTTTTCTCTCCCTTTCTCTGTATTAGTTTCTGGTATTTTGCTAGTGTTTTTTCTCCGGCGTTTGCCGGATGGCTCCAAAGCTTGCGGACCATGGTTTTTTAGGGATTTCGAACCCTTCTCGCTCCTTTCTTCAAGTGCTGTCGGGATCCTCTGCTAGTAATGATTTTCCTTAACTCAGGGTTTCTTCTTTTCATGGTATGCCTTCCCTTTGGATTTTGGATGATGAAATAGAGGCTTTGTGTAATATCTCGTTCCCTTACTGTTCCTCTCTGAATTGGATTTTCCTCCCAGAATCGGCCAGGACGAAGTTGAGATCGTCCAGGCCGATCAGTGCATGGAAAACAGCTGATTTCTGGAGTGTTTTCTGGATGATTTCTGGACAGGATCGTCCGGGCCGATCGTGAGATCGTCCAGGCCGATCTGTACTGTAGAAATTATCGGCCAGACAATAGCCCTGGGTGAGGTCCAGGACGATCAGGATTTGGTCTGATCGTCCCGGGACGATGTGAATATCGGCCTGGCCGATCAGTTCACAGATATAAGAAAATCAGCTCGTTTTGAGGAGAGAGAAAATCATTTTATAAAAACGAAAATATCTGAGGAGAGAGAAAGAGAAAGGGAAAAAGAGAAAAGCTGCTTTTCGGAGACCGCGGAGCGCTTTTCGTCCGACGCTGCTGTTGGAAAAAGTGAAGATCTCGTGGTAAGGACTCCGAATCCTATTTCTGTTTTCAAAGATGTTGTGTTTTGACCGAGTTGAGATCTGTTTTGTGTTTTCGTAGTCGAACTTTTGACGTGATTTGATATTGACACAACTTTCACCGCACAACTTCTGATATGTTATAGATATGATTATTACACACGATTTGAGTGTTTTCTGCGATGATTTTACCGGTCGGAATTGATTCTACGCGCTTTTAATCGAATAGAAAATTATCAGGATGTTTTCTGACTTGGTTTCTGTAGAATAAAAGTCTTGCATTGATGTTATAGATATTCTATTGTAATTTGGTAGAATTTGGAAATCGTGTCTTTTTGCAGGATTTTTGTGTAAATTTGACCGACTGCCGTTACTCTGCCCGATTTTCGTATGATTTCTGATTTGTCTGAAATTGATAGATTGAATTGATAGGTGTATGACTATTGATATGATTGTTCTAGATTTCTTGTCAGACTGGATTGAAATTTATCGTATTGCTTTCCTCGATTGATTTCATTAAATAGATCGTACTGATTTGACCGTATTGATTTGATTGACGGATATTGATTGATTGCATTGATTTATCGAATTGCCTGCCGCTGCATTGACTGGTTTTATTGACTATGGATTTCCACTGCATAGAATTGATGATCATTGATTCATTGATTTCCGCTGCATAGACTCATTGACCATTGACTGATATAGCTGTGATTGACTGACATGCATATTGATAGCATCGCCGTGCTTTGATTTCAGTTGTAGGCTTTGGTGACCTGCTGGGCTATTGTAGCTCATTATATGTGGTTTAAAATTTCAGGTCCGAGCAAGGCAACTGGAATGGAGTTCGATCAGAATGTCAGACGAATCCTTTCGCTACACGGATCTTGGGGCGTCACAGGTGGTATCAGAGCAAGTGTAGTGAAAGGATTTGATTGATAGTTTGATAGAATGAATCCATTCTATTCATTTTGCATACATAGTGATTGACATTTGATTGATTGCATTGTGTGTTTGTTTAGATTTCGACGAGTTTTGTTTTGGATTTGGATTTCGATCGATTTGGTTGCTTCGTGTTTTGCTTCGTACCTTTAGGGAAATGTCGGGACGACATTTTTCTAAGGTGGGGAGATTGTAATATCTCGTTCCCTTACTGTTCCTCTCTGAATTGGATTTTCCTCCCAGAATCGGCCAGGACGAAGTTGAGATCGTCCAGGCCGATCAGTGCATGGAAAACAGCTGATTTCTGGAGTGTTTTCTGGATGATTTCTGGACAGGATCGTCCGGGCCGATCGTGAGATCGTCCAGGCCGATCTGTACTGTAGAAATTATCGGCCAGACAATAGCCCTGGGTGAGGTCCAGGACGATCAGGATTTGGTCTGATCGTCCCGGGACGATGTGAATATCGGCCTGGCCGATCAGTTCACAGATATAAGAAAATCAGCTCGTTTTGAGGAGAGAGAAAATCATTTTATAAAAACGAAAATATCTGAGGAGAGAGAAAGAGAAAGGGAAAAAGAGAAAAGCTGGTTTTCGGAGACCGCGGAGCGCTTTTCGTCCGACGCTGCTGTTGGGAAAAGTGAAGATCTCGTGGTAAGGACTCCGAATCCTATTTCTGTTTTCAAAGATGTTGTGTTTTGACCGAGTTGAGATCTGTTTTGTGTTTTCGTAGTCGAACTTTTGACGTGATTTGATATTGACACAACTTTCACCGCACAACTTCTGATATGTTATAGATATGATTATTACACACGATTTGAGTGTTTTCTGCGATGATTTTACCGGTCGGAATTGATTCTACGCGCTTTTAATCGAATAGAAAATTATCAGGATGTTTTCTGACTTGGTTTCTGTAGAATAAAAGTCTTGCATTGATGTTATAGATATTCTATTGTAATTTGGTAGAATTTGGAAATCGTGTCTTTTTGCAGGATTTTTGTGTAAATTTGACCGACTGCCGTTACTCTGCCCGATTTTCGTATGATTTCTGATTTGTCTGAAATTGATAGATTGAATTGATAGGTGTATGACTATTGATATGATTGTTCTAGATTTCTTGTCAGACTGGATTGAAATTTATCGTATTGCTTTCCTCGATTGATTTCATTAAATAGATCGTACTGATTTGACCGTATTGATTTGATTGACGGATATTGATTGATTGCATTGATTTATCGAATTGCCTGCCGCTGCATTGACTGGTTTTATTGACTATGGATTTCCACTGCATAGAATTGATGATCATTGATTCATTGATTTCCGCTGCATAGACTCATTGACCATTGACTGATATAGCTGTGATTGACTGACATGCATATTGATAGCATCGCCGTGCTTTGATTTCAGTTGTAGGCTTTGGTGACCTGCTGGGCTATTGTAGCTCATTATATGTGGTTTAAAATTTCAGGTCCGAGCAAGGCAACTGGAATGGAGTTCGATCAGAATGTCAGACGAATCCTTTCGCTACACGGATCTTGGGGCGTCACACTTTGGCTGTGCCTTTTCAATTTGCTTTAGTTGGCTTTTTTCCTACTAAGCGACTGTCTCTTGATTCCATACGGAAATTTTTTTTCAACCTCAAGCTCAATGGTGATGTTTCGGTTACCTTGCATGATCCGTCCCATGTTCTAATCAAATTGGAGAACGATCTTGAATTTTGCCGCATTTTCTGTCATAGATTGTATCTGGTTTTTAATTGCTATATGAAACTTACTAAATGGTCTCCTACTGTTGATATCGGGGCTGAATCGCCGGAGATCCCAATCTGGGTTTCTTTCCCTTCTTTGCGGCCACATCTATATTCTCCTAAAATCCTTCATGGTTTGGCGTCCATTTTTGGCAAGCCTTTAAAAATTGATACTGCCACTTCTTTGGGCTCTAGACCTTCTTTAGCTCGGGTTTTAGTGGAACTTGATATTACCAAATCTTACCCCGATCGTATATGGGTTGGTTCTGAAAAACTCGGCTATATACAGCAAGTTGTAATGGATGAATTCCCTAATTTTTGCGGTGTTTGTCGTTGTATTGTTTATGCTGTGGGTGAATGCCGTTTTAAAAATGGTGATTTGGTATCTTCTGTTAAACCTAAAATTGTTGAACGTGTGCTACAAATGAGGCTCTTGTAATTGTCGATTCGGTTAATGATGCTCAAAAGGCCAATGTTGTGTCTGCTCTGGTGGACCCGGGCTTAGCTAGGGAAGTTAATGAAGTGCTGGAGGTTGGGGGCGTTAATTCTGACTTTGTTTCTAAGGTGTTATCTCCTAATGCCTTACCTTTTCTTCCCCCTATTCTGCCGCCTGCTTGTAGTGCGGGAATGCCGGTTAACTCTTTGCCCCATTGTGAGGATTCTGTGTGTCGGGATGCTTCCTTTCTCTCGAATTCTTTGGTGTTTAATGAGGCTGTGCAGCCTAGTGATTTGAATGTTCCAATTTCTGGTGATGTGTTGTCCCCTGTTGTGGCTGAGGCTGTCCTTCTTCCGCCAGATGTTGGGGCTGGTTGCAATCAGATGAGTAATGTGGATAATAATGCTGATGGAGTACTAGTGAAAAGATTGATAGAAATTCCTGTGTTATCCAGCAATTTTATTGATGTCCCTGTAAAATTGATAAAATCGCATACTTTGGGCAGTCATTTGGGAGAAAGCTCTGGTTTTGATATGAGGAACCATATGGATTGGTTGAATGGGTCGTCTAAGTTTGAATCGGAATCCGATTTCTCGGATGGTGGTATGAATTCTCCGGACATTTGTGGTGGATCGGACCCTGGCAATGACTTTACTTTAATTCGTGACAAGCCTGTTGCCTTTCGTGGGAGATTTCGTGGGAGGGGAAGAAGAAGAAGATAAGCTGTTTATTTGCTGGGTTTTTTATTATTTTATGCGGTTTAGTTTTGCGATTGGCGATGCGATGGTTATTAGAGCAATGATGTGGCTGGGACTCGCATCCCATATGTCTCGCTGGTGGCAACCATTGGTGCAGTTTATTAGAGATGGGTCCTTCAGATGGTAATGTCTCCTTTTGGATGGTCCGTGCGAGGCTTCTGGGGTGCTGGGAGCCTCGGTCATCTTATATTGAGCCCGCTTTTCATTGTATTTTCTTTTCTTGCTTTTCTTTTTTGGTTTTGATCTTTGGCTGTTGTAACCGATTATGTTCCTTTATATATATATATATACTTTGACCTACCGGGTTTACAGACCGCCAAGAGCGCTCGGCGAAGCCTGGCGTGGCAGCAGACAGTTCCTCGTCACCAAAAAAAATAAACAACATGTACTAATTCATTCTAGCTCAAAAGTCAATATAAGTAAAAGCATTGCCAAGAGAATGCCTCTCAAATAATGCGGGACTAAAAAAGCTAAAGCTCATATTTCTTACTTCTTAACTCTTAAGCTCATTGCACACTATCCATTTTAAAATAATTTTTTTAAATAAACTTTTTATGATATAAATAATATTTATTTTTAATTAATAATATTAAATAAATTATATTCTACATTTATTTTTTTAAGTATTATAAAAATTAATTATTTATTTATTTATAATAAATGATCTAATCTAACTTCAATAATTTATAAATGTAAAATAATAATATGAATTTAATATATAAATATATAAAATAAATTAATAATAATTTATTTTAAACTTATTAATTGATATGTAAGTTAAATTTTTATAAAACTTGAATTAAATTTAAAGATTGAATACATTTAAATTTAAAATTTGAAAAGATATTAATAATGTATAAATTCATTTTTTTAATAAAAAAATTATATTATTATAGGATTTTTATGTCATCTAAATTTATTTAATACATTATCTAATTTGACCCCAATTCGACCAGTTGAACCATGAACTGCTCCTACCGATTCATTATCTGATCCTGTTTTCACAACCTTACCTTATAGCACCGTAACGCTCGGATACACATCAATGTACAGTTGTACAAAAAAATTAGGGGAGAACCCTTTACAACTCCTCGCAAGCTCGATTGATAGAATTGAAGTCCAAAGGCAACAATATAACTAGACTGATCGACACAATCAAATTCTACTCAAAGCTAACGGTGAGACAGATGGATAGATATATATCAAACTTCTTGAGTAGAAGAAGTTCGAAAGCTTGTTAGATGATTTTATATAAATTAGCTATGCATTTGGTTGTTAGCTCTATAAAGTGATGCACGAAAGCTTAACTGTAACACTCGCCCTTTGTAATAAAAAGCCACAAATTACAGCATTTCTTAACACTTAATTCTCATGTACAAGCAACTAAATGGCCCCTCCATGACGTTTTAAATGCTCCATTTTTTTCTCATGTCTATATTTACATAAGCAATTTTCTCAGCTGATTTTTATGTAAGAAATGCGTAACGTTAGAGTCGTTGCATCCAATTTCAAACTGTAAGAGTAATAGAACTCAATTTATAATTAAATTCACGTTTTAATCGCATGAAAGCTGTACATAAACTCAAATTTACACTAATACCCTTAGATAAATTTTTAAAAAATCAAGGGCAAAAAACTGATATAATAGAAGAGAACTCACAATCATAATAACTTTACTGACAAGCCCCCTAACAACACAATCTCTTCACAAGCACGGCAGATCCTCCCAAAAAAAAAAAATAATTAAATTGTATCACATATCACAATGCGAGCTTTTGAGCTTAAAATTCATAGAATTCAAATCATAAACTCTAACATAAAGGCGTCAATTTCAAGTTGTGAGTCAAACCCAGAACTGGCCCGATCCTATTTTGATTGACCCGAACGCAACCCATTTTCTACAAACAAGTCAATTTGTTCAACCCGGATCTGATCCGTTGGGTTTCCGGGTTGACCGGATATGACACAGGATATAGCCAAAGACGTGCGAAGGGTTAAGGCCGTGAATGGGAAGCGACTGAGCTTGATGACAAAACAAGGAAGGTCGACTAGAATGCTTCCTCCGCCGCCAATGCTTCCTCCGACGAGATGAGGAAGGTCGGCTGCAATGATTCCTCCCAAGTCGCATCGACCACGAAGATGCTTGACGACGCCTGACAAACGATATTACAACGCAGTGAGCGATGGCAAATGGACCAAAGGCTGGAACCACTTGATGCGAAAGTAGCCCAACAGGGACGTGACTGAGTAGGAAATGATTGGTCAGAGTCATATTAGGTTGATTTTGGGCATCTAGATTAACCCAAACCCGGCCCAATTTTACAAACAGGTCGAAATCCCTAACCCGACCCAATTCAAATTCGAGTTAATTTTCTGATCAGATTAGAGTCGAATTTTCGGGCCATGTCAAATATTGGCATTTCTACTCTAACACATTTCATATAAAAGTGCTTAAATTTACAACATTAATACCAAAAGAATACTCTTTTTTTTTGTCCTTCGGGAATTCAAGCCCCGAATGAGATGAGAGGAATTTCTTACGTCAACCACTCCACCTTAGACCTGATCTCAAAAGAAGAATACATATTCAAAGACCGGATATCAGCTTACATCATAACAGATGATTTGATGCATGCAATGAAAAAAAATACAAATAAAGAAATTTGTTTTGCACATCTTCACATGAAAACTGCACTGTAAGGACAACCAAGCTGGCACTCAATGTCAATACTACAAGTAATCGTTCAGGCTTTTGGCTATAAATGAGTAGCAGACCACTAGTCAGCAATCAGCATAATAGAGCAAGTTTATAAGCAATAAACATCCATTCAATCACAACGAACATTAGGATGATATCTCACCTTTCAAAAAAAATGTTAAAATAGAGATGGACAATCCAGCATGAAGAATATTTCTCTGCCTCCTCTCACTAGATTATGACTTCGTTTGGGACGGCTTATTTACTGCTTCTTAAAGCAGCTTTTGAGTACAAAATTTAATTTTTTAACTATAAAGCTACTTTATGAAACAATAAGAAAGCCGTTCCAAACGAAGCCTATATCTGAAGAGAATGATTGTGCTAGAAAGTAGAAACCCCAAATACCTATTATATCCTTTTCACACTATCACCAATTAGAACAACCATCCCTTCGCTCATCAGTGTGGCGAGGGCATTCTTCAGCTGGGAGAAGACAAAGAGCCCCTTATTGTATCAATCAAAAATGGAAACTAGGCGCAAAAACAAGTTATTCAAGCCAGAAACTGTATAACTTACATCATGAAGATGAATTTCCATAGAGCTTTGCTTCCTCAACTCTTCCAGCAACTGTATGGTTGAATCAAATTATAATATGAATAAAATAAGAATGTTTGCATTAGAAGGAATGATAAAGCACCTCAGCAACTCGAGTTGGCGACCCTCCGATTTGCATTCGGTCCATTACAAGGTTTCGTGCCGCTGCGACCAGGTTCTCTCGTCTGATTCTCTCGCTAGCCGATATCCCGGTCATTATAAGATCCATGTCGATTGTTCCTTTAGAGCAAATACCAAGGTTACATTACATTATAGTTAATAAGATATGAACTTGCAGCATTCAAAATTAGTTACTTCAATTACCAGTTGAATGATCAGTTGCTGATTGCTGCATTGCAACCTCCAGCAGCCTAAAAGCCTCGGTCACATCGCGTTTTTCAACCTGAAATTTTTTATATCAATAAATCTATCTAAGGCATTGTTTGGGATGGCTTTCTTCCTGCTTTTTAAAGTTAGTGACTTTATCACCCTAAATGAAAATAAAGATTTTTGTTTTTTATGGCATATAAGTAAAACCGAAGTTAGAGAGATTTTAAAGAAAATGAAGTGTGAAAAAGCTGTTGGACTTGATGATATTCCAATAGAGATGTAGAAATGCTTAGGAGATGAAGAAATTTCATAACTTACTAAACTTTTTAATACTGTTTTGAAGACTAAAAAGATATCAAATCAGTGGAAAATGAGTGTGTTAATTCCTATTTTTAAGAATAAAGGTGATGCACAAGAGTGTGTGAATTATAGAGGAATTAAGTTAATGTGTCATACTTTAAAACTATGGGAGTGAGTTATGGGGCATAGGTTGTGGCGTGATACTAATGTTTCTCAAAATCAATTTGGATTCATGCCGGGTAGGTCTACTATGGAAGCCATACATTTAGTGAGAGGTTTGAGGGAGAATATAGAAAGAATAAGGAGGATCTACATATGATATTTATTGATTTAGAAAAAGCATATGATAAGTTCCAAGAGAAGGGCTATGGAGAGTTCTTGAAAAGAAATGAGTTAATAATGCTTATATTCAAATCATTAAAGATATGTATGCAGGAGCTATTACTTGTGTTCAAACACAAGGTGGTTTGACCAAGTATTTTCTTATTTCGGTTGGATTACATCAAGGATCAGCCTTAAGTCCATATCTTTTTGGTTTAGTCATGGATGTTCTCACTAAATATTTGTAAGAGGATGTACCTTGGTATATGCTTTTTGCTGATGATATTCTTCTTGTTGATAAGACTAGAGAGGGAGTTGAAGGTAAACTTGAATTATAAAGGTCAACTTTAGAGTCTAAAGGTTTTCGCTTGAGTAGATCTAAAACTGAATATATGGAGTGTAATTTTGGTAGCAATAGACCTAGTGAGGGGATTGTGACTTTGGGCGATCAAGTACACGTTTTAGATATCTTGGATCTATTGTTCAGAGTAATGGTGAAATTGATGGGGATATTATCAACAAAATTCAAGCTGGATGGTTGAAATGGAGGAATGCATCAGGCTTATTGTGCGATAGAAAAGTCCCCCTCAAACTGGATGGTGGTGAGACCTACAATGCTTTATGGTGCTGAATGTTGGCCATTAAAAGAGAAGCATAATACTAAGTGTTGCAGAGATGAGGATGCTTAGGTGGATGAGTGGCTTGACACATAGAGATAGGATACGAAATGAGCAAATACGTGAAAAAGTTGGAGTAGCTCTAGTGGAAGATAAGATTAGAGAGAGTCGCCTTAGATGGTTTGGTCACATTAAATGGAGGCCTTCCGATGACCCGGTTAAGAAAGTTGAGGTATTAGATTTGACTAATGTTAAGAAAGATAAAGGTAGACCTATAAAGACTTGGTTAGAAAATATTAAAAATGGTCTTTCTTTATTAGATTTAAATGAGAATTTGACTTTTAACCGGACACAATGGTGAAAAAGGATTCATATAGCCAACCCCACATAGTGGGACAAAAGCTTGATGTTATTGTTATTGTTGTAGAAAGTCATTTCAAGAAGAAGTAAGAAAGCCGTCCCAAACGAAGACTAAATGACGGAAAAAACAGAAGGCTTGCTAGTAAAAGCAAATGCTGCACTTGGAACTACCAATTCAGAGAATCGCATTCGAGCTAGAGCTTCACTAAGACGAATCAAGCTCTCTATTTGCCTAGCTGTTGCTGTTATAACCTATGAAAGCAACTCTTATTAATATGTTGCAAATAAAAAGAACCTACTTATACTTATACAAGCGTATCTTGATACCTTTTTACTGCTTCCTGGAGAGTTTCCTCTTTTCCTCATCTCAACATAACCACTGGTTAAATCTTCAGCAGCTTCATCGGAGAGTATTGGGTTGAAGTGCTTTCTAGCATAGCTAATGTATGCGGTAAGAGTAGGAAGATCCATAGCTTCCTGTATTATATTCTGTAAAAGAATAAACATTATTCAATAGCGTCCCATGCCATTCAAATTTGAAAAAAAATTCGATTATTTGTTAATAAGATGGGATAAAACAGGAGATATAGACAAGTATAAGCAAGATCTCATTCTTTTGATAAAAAAGTTATCTGGAAACTATAACATTTACCAAAAATGAAAAGTTCAACGCATAGCTACTAGGTAAAAATACTAGATAATCACTAAGCGGGTCTTATTTCAAGGTCTGATCTAGCTTAAGGCTAAATAAATAAAAAAATCGAACAAAATATTTTTCATGAGTACAGAAACTCTGCTTAGCTTCTGAACTTTTATCATAATGTCGCTACAAACAAGGAAAATCAAGCCTAAAATGAGTAAATATTTGCTTTTAGCAAGTAAATGCTTGCCTTTTTTCCGCCAAGATAGAAATGTCTAGCCAAAGAGCACGTGTTTGCACGTAATTAGACTTTGCTCAAAGGAAATATTTGCAGAATTGTTGAATGCAGACTAGCAAGTGTTTGATAGACTCCGATTTTAACCTTACCTAATTTTCCACATAAGTTTTTGACGAAATAAATGCAGAACTAAGTTAAGAAGTTGAATACAGGAACAAAGCAAAGAACAGAAAAACAGCAGCAGAAATTCAGGTTTTTAATATTGAGTATCTGATCCTTCATCCTTCAGTTGATGCAATAAGTTCGTTGCGAACTTTTGTGATTAAATTGGTGAAATTATCAGTTAATTGAGCTGCTATAGTGTTGCATTTGGGCAAAACTGCAATATTAATAGTATGGTTAAGAGTCTTAGTATAAACAATGCTGAAAGGGCATCAATCAGCTGAGCAATTAGGCATAGTATCGAATGCAAATTCAGTTTGCCCCAATAATTCATCCCATAGCTTCAAATGGTCCTAAACCAAGCATCTTAACATGTTTTCCAATGTGCAATTCACCACTTCTATTTGCCCATTGGATTGAGAGATAAGCAGAACTTAAATTAATGTCAGTGCACAAACATCTCCACAAATCTCACCAAAAATAACCGATGAATTTAACATCTATGTCAAAATTGAGACATCTAGGTACTCCATATAAGCAAATTATCTTGTTAAAGAAAAAACAGGCAATGTTTGGAGCACCAAATATCTTTTTACAAGCAATAAAGTAGGCCTTTTTTGAAAACATGTCCACAACTACCATGATAGAATCATTGCCTCGCCTACTTCTTGGTAAAGCCAAAATGAAGTTCATACTAAGATCTACCCAAATGGTTGTGGGCATAGGTAATTATATGTATAAACAAGCATTTTGGCTGCCTCCTTGTGTTTTGACAAAACGAGTCACATCATTGCACAAGTGTGGCCAATAAAAACTAAGTTTAAGCCGTTCTATCATTTTCACGCCCTATATGAGCAGACAACCCACCGCTATGTATTTCTTTGATTAATTGTTGCTGCCAGGAAGACTTAGGAGTGCAAAGTTGGTTTCATTTAAAAAGAAAACCATGTCTGATAGTGAAATCAGAAGTGCAACCGTAGGAATGGCAATCAAATCAAATTTTGCTGAAACTTTTATCAATCTCATGTAGCTCCTTTAAACACTCTAGACCAGAAATTTTAGTTTGCAATTGAATTAATAGGATTGACGTGCGGCTTAATGCATCAGCTACCCTGTTTTCTTAACCCAATTTGTGCTTTAACACAGGTAAATAGCTACAAGTATAGCACCCACCTAGCATGCATTCTGTTTAAATTTTTCTAGTTGTTAATGTAAGATAGGGCTTTGTGATCACTAAACAGGACAAAATCCCGATTCAACAGGTAATGCTTCCATTGTTTCAAAATAAATGACACAAAAATATGCTCAAGGGTCATTAATCTCATGAATCTTGAAGGGGTGTTGCATAACCCGAATGACATCACCTTCCACTCATAAACTCCTTCACGCGTTTTAAAAGTTGTTTTCCACTTATCTCCTAACCGAATGCAAATTTGATGATAATTGCTGCACAGGTCCAGCTTTGAGAAAATAACAAATACTGATGTTTAATCAAGCTCCAATTTTTATGTTCTTAGTTTACTTAATTCTGCTAGTTTCAAAGCACTCTTTTTTAAACGACCATCAAGGCATTGTTGCAAAAAATGTCAATTCCTTCCAACATGTGAAGTAATATACTGATATGGGAAATAAATTATGGCTACAAACCTCCGGTCTTGGAAATGCAAAGCAACAATGTGCTTTGCAAGACGCCTATCTGTTTGTTCATCAGCTTTGTCCAAAACAAGGTAAATCAAATCAAACCTGCAAATGAATGTGTTTTCAGACTAGAGAAGATAAACAACAGCAAGTAAATCAAACTGATTGTATTTTTGCAGTAGTAGACTTACCTGGAGAGTAGGGTTGGGGGAAGGTGAATGTTCTCAATGACTGAGAGCCTAGGGTTATATCGAGACCCACTAGGATTTGCACAAGCTAGGACAGATGTTCTGGCATTCAAGGAAGCAATTATCCCAGCCTTTGCAATTGAAACTGTTTGTTGTTCCATAACCTACACGAATTTAAGTAGTTATTAAGTTAAAATTACTTTCTTGCACACATCAGCGAATGACCTGCAACGATTTCATGCCAAAGGCATCAAATTTATACCCTTTTTATTTAAGAAAAAAAACTGTACTTGGAATTTCAGGATTGCTGGATACTTCTTTATATAAGAATAGCAAAAAACATTATTTCCAACCCAAAGAATTTCTCCCATATTATACAAACCTCATGCAACATACTCCGTGCATTTTCCGACATCTTATCAAACTCATCTATACAGCAAACACCTTTGTCACTAAGGACGAGTGCCCCACTCTCCAAAACCTTCACAAAAGGTGTCAAAATAAATAGTCAAAATACCTTTCAATATAACAGTTTACAATGGTAGAAGGTAACAAGTAGACTGATGTAGAAATACATCTTACTGTTTCACCAGTTTCTGGGTCCTTCGTTACATAGGCAGTTAAACCAACAGCAGAGCTTCCTCTGCCACTGGTATAAATCCCACGTGGAGACAATTTATGCATGTACTGCAGCAACTGGGACTTGCTGGTTCCAGGATCTCCAACAAGTAGGATATTGATGTCTCCACGAAAGCTAGCTCCAGATGGAAGTTTTAGAGCATTACCACCAAAAAGCTGAAAAAAGATCAAGGTGCATAGAATGTCAATGTAATTAGACAACAAATCTTGCATGAGAATAATAATGTCAAGTAAATGCAAATCTACCTGACAAAGAAGCCCCCTTTTCACATCATCTAATTCCCAGATATTCGGAGCTAGTGACCTTGTCAGCCTATCATAAATATCAGGTAGTTTTGAAAGCTCTTTCAACTTATCAACCTGAAAGATGAACACTAACTGATCACCATGTAGCAGAGCACGCTATCAATGTATTAAGAGATGAGAGGACAAGGATCAGAATGGTGATGAAAGGAAGGTGTGCTAAGTGGAGATGGCAAACCTTATCTTGATACTCTGGTGAATCCTCTGCGATATCAACCCCGCTAGAATTATTACTGGAATCCATGGGATCATCGAGATGCAACCTTGACTTATCAGTCTTCTTTAAGTGGAGACAATCAATGTATGTCTGTCAAGAATGGTTAGTGACTAATAGTTTGTCCAGAATCGTGTGATGTAACAAGCCTTCACCATACAAGGAACTTCAAGTGGAATATGATTTGAAAGCATAGAATACCTTGAATATAGATTTAACAGTTCTCTGAGTTGGCCCCACTCTAACACTCATAGCTCTATATACCCCAGTAATCTACCACCAAAGTAAATCAAAAGAACAAAAAATTATGAAACACAGAGATGGACGATTAAAAGATAAGTTAAATCTACTCCAAGGGTTGACGGCACTAGAAGAAAGATATAGAACCCTCCAACCCAAACAACATTTATGAGATTTTCTTACTTCAACTCTATCTCCAGGTTTCCCTGTATCCACTAGTTTGTCATGCATAAGTATGCTGACTGTGTGCGGAGTTCCACCTTCAGGTATCTCATCTGGTGTCTCCTGTAACTTGACTATCTGCTTGTCTGCAAATCTAGTTTTCCAGTCACTAAATTAACTTCTGAAGGTAGGATCAACAAATCAATTACAACAGCATTGCAAAATGGATATAACCTGCATCGATTATGGACCAATGCCATGGAGTTTGTGGCCAAGCAATCCTGCCTTCCACACCTAGTTGGCTCATTAATGCGCCCTACCAAACAAACAAAAGATTGGCTGATATTAGGAAAAAAGAAATAAAGCATATAATAGAGCTTAAGAAAAGAGTTTGAATATAGATTCAGATACCTCCATGCTTGACTTGTACAATTGATACCTTAAATTTCTAGGTAGATGCCATGAGATCATTAAAAAAAAAAGAGAGACCCCAAAAATAAAAAGTTGGTTGAGAGTAATAGAAAGAGATGAGAGAGAGAGGGGCATGCAATTTCTTTAGGAGAATGCTAGGGAAATGAGGCTAGCCTCCGACGAACATCATCATCGTCATCATCATTAATTTCTTATATGATCGTCTATCCTACTTTGGAGCCAACGCTTTCTTTCCATTTATTGTCATTTCCATCGCTATTGTCCTTTGTCTTGGTTTTACTCAAAGTTTCCTTTTATTACTCCACCACTTCAAAAGATTTGAAGAATAGATGAAAACCAGTCCTCATTTTTTAAATTAAATACTAAGAAAACATGATAATGTTGTACATAAAAATAATGTGCTTGAGCCCACAAATTTAAATCATTAAATAATCATCAAGAAAGCATGCTATTTTGTTTTTTTACCATACTAACACAAAAATTTGGATGGAAGGATGTCAATGATAGGCTAAAATGCACATGCTAGCCAAGAGAATTATACCTCGATCCACCATAATAGGCTCAGAGAAGTGACCGCAAATCAAGCACCTAAAAATTGCCTCTTTAACCTCAGGTATAATTGAGCTGGATCGAATGATCATTCCCTTCACGGACACCATCTTCTCAATATCTACACATCAAACAAAAAAGGAATTAAAACAAATGGACACATTACTAGCAAATTAAATAAACATAAAATCAAGTAAATAGGAAAATGAAAAACAATCATATTAATATTGAAATCAACGATATAAAAATGAACAATATGAATAATAATTTAAAAGTTGTTGACGAATAAAAAATCTATTATTATGTTTATATTATCACAATTCACATGTTAAGTCATATATCAATGGGATATTTTTTAATTCATTATCATAAAATTTTCAATATTTTGAGAATGTTCTACTTTATTGTATTTTTTAATCATTCTCTTGTGCCAAATACATATTTAAAAACATATTAAAACACAATACAATAGATCAATTTCTCATATTACCTTCTTCTAGCATGGTATCAAAGAAAAATTGCTTCTGTTGCTTGAACTTTAGACCTACACTAATCTTCTCTATGCAATCTCGACCCACACACAATTCTTCTCTGTGCACAACACGCTCTATGCACTCCTTATAACTGCCACTTACAATCATTATCCATCTTTAAAAGAATTTTGGCTTCAACAATTCCCCACTTATTTCTCCAAGCCCTAATTTATTTTAGCCTCTTGTCATAGATCAATGGCATGCTCACTACAAATAAGTTATGTCGCACTTGTCCTAAATCACCTCAACCACAAGATTGTCAAACCCGGCCACTTGGCCTCATCTTTATCTCCTACATTCACTCAATTTCCATCTGCAAGATTTAGTCATTCATTTCCAAATAAGGACAATGTCATTCACCATTACCACTATGCCACATATCCATATTTGTCTTGCCTTCATCTTGTGAATCCTCATTATATCTCTTCAATGCAATCCTGCAAGTTTCAATCATGACCTACAATACCACATCTCCTCTATATGTCTCCACAAAATTGTATCTCTCAAATCACAATCATGTGGTTCGTCAATGATGCAGGCCTCAAATCATCATTTGTACATTTCATCAACTTCATCATTGCATATCACGATAAGAAATAACCTTGAGACACAATCAATACATATCTCCTCAATATGTATATGCTTAATGCCTTCTAGTCATCAATGCACACGTGCCAAAGTAATAAATTCTATCTCCACCTCTACAAAGTCTAACTTATTTTATTGTTGCTCGCGGACATCAATAACATCAATCTCTACAGCATACTTACAAAACATTGTTGTTACTCTTTATCCAAAATTCTCATCGCAAACCGCCTATAATATATCTTCGAACCTTATTTACATCTATACTTTGTAAATCATAAATCGCTACCTCTATTTCTCACTGATCATAAATAACCAACCATTGGTCCTCATAAAACCACACATTGTCCCTAAATCCATCTCAAGTTAAGCTTCATGCATGCACTTATTGCACTTATCGCACTTATCACCAATAGCCTAATCACCATGCTATTCTCCTTAATCTACATACCCTTGTTATTGATCTCATCAACCACCTTCTTGGTTGTCACATTCAAACTACATGTCAACCATCTCATCACTTCTATAATCATCAACCTTGACATAACCCTACCTCTAGTTGTTAGCCACCACACCATATAGCTGATCTTTCTTATTATGTCTTAAAAAGATCATCATATATTTTTTGTTAGATGATATCATGTTATCACCATTCCAAAGACTGACACTCTATGATGCTCTATCAATACTTCCATTGAAGCCTTTTACCCATTTCTCCATCGACACCTTTGCAAATACCTCCATCAATATTCTCAATCTATACCACTATCAATGCTCTCTATTGATAGCTCCTTAATGCACTTCAATGTCATCTATGTTGATGCATCCATCATCAACACAGATCTTTGTTTTTTGTTGAATCTTAGTTTGCCTAGCCCATAATGTATCTCGCCTTCAACAGAACTCTATCCATACTTTGTTTGATGATCTATTTATTTGTTCATGCTCTATGTATTATCTCAAATTCAAAGAGACAATTTGAAGAGAGAGGAAAAGAATTTGGGTTGGAAATATGAATAAGAAATAACTCCGGGCAATTCCAAGATGGCGATCTTTTAAGATGATAGGAATCCAGGAAAAATTTGCACAAGAAATGAACCAAATCTCTCATCAAGAAAGAACATATATTGAGATATATACAAGCAAAGAATTAATTCATAATACACAATATGATTTTAAGTAGAATGGGTGAATTTCCATCAAAAACTCCACAAGAATGTTATTAATAGAGTACTCCAAAATTGGGCGACCACCTAAAAAATTACATTAAAATGGATATAATTATGAGATTCAACTTGGTATAAGACAAGGTGAGCAAAAGTAAGCAATATCATGCACACTATAGCCTTGCTTTTTACAATTGATTTTATAATATGGCCTTTTTAGCAAAATATGTGGTTAAGGACGAATCAAGTGAAAATTGGTGAGTATGTGAAATTCAGAATGAGAAGGGTCGGGAGAAATTGCAAAAGATGAGATTCTGATATGGACATCCAATCGTCCATGCTTATCCGAGGAGGATCTGAAGATTGACGACCGAGATCACTTTGTTTTATTTTAGTTTATTAAGTGTATTTTGATTTAATTTTGCAATTTCCCTTTTTACCCTTTTGTCTTATGTAAGCCCAAGGGGCTAATCTGTCATTTAATTTCTTTTGAGGCCTATATATAGAGGCTCATTCTCATGTATTTGGGATGATGGATTATTAAAAAAAATTTGTTTGCACTTGTGTTCTTTGGGAAGAACCTTGTGTGAGATTCCTATGGGAGGAAGTCGGAGTTTCCACCAGCCGCAGGATGGGTCCGGGCTCGTGATTTGAAGTCCCTTGGAGAAGGGCAACGGATCACCCGTCAGTCTTCGGAAGAGTCCGAGGCTCGCGGTTCTTATTTTCTATCTTTCGTTTTATCTTTGTTTTGATTTCTTCCTTCTTATCTCTCCCCGTCGTCGTTTTCATATTCTTCCTCCTCCGTCAACCTCACGGGTCAAACATCCATACCAAGCTCTACAAATCTCCCCCATAATCGCCGGCCACATTCAACCGATTCCCCCACTTGGCCACCGGCCACCTTCACCCGATTCCCTCCCTAGCCGCCGGCCTCATCCTTTCCACTCTCTCCTTGGATTTCCTAATTATGAGTGCATGATATTTGGGGATTAATTTGAATTTGAAATTATTCAAATTCAAATTTCAAATTCTTTCCTAATTTGGTTTCTCTATTTTAGAAAAGTTCTTAACTTACATCCATTTGAATTTGAAATTTAAATTGGAGTGAATTATTCTCTTTTCTAATCTTTTTAAACCAAATTAAGAAGCCTTAATTAGCCTCATTAAATCCTATTTCAAATTATTTCTTAAATCAAGTCTAGATTTAGGAAATAATTCAAAATTCCCTTCATAACCGAAATTTCCCTTGCCTTGCTCTCCTAATTGACTCCCTAATCTAAGGAGTTTAATTTTCAGGAATTAAAATAGCCGAATTTTTCTGTAATCTCTTGGCTTTAATTTATTGCCTAAAACTAGATATTGGATTAGGAAAGAAGAGCCCCCTCAATCCCGTCACCTCCTCTATCTCTCCTAATTCTTTCACACCATGCTGGACAATTGCTGGAATCAAGGCTTGAATGCTCCTTCCAATTTCCCTTGCTCGTAAGCCTAGAAACCTGAGATTTCTCTCAGATTTTGGCTCCAAATCTCTCAGGTTTTGAATAAGAAACCTAAAGAAAATCTCAGATTTCCTGAAGGATCTTTTTTTTTTTTGAGAGGATCTCCACCCGTTCCCCTCCTTTTTTCTTCTCAGGCAAAGCAAGCTGGCCGAGACCTTCAAAGCCTTTCTTGGGTATTTCCTTCCCCACCGTCTCTCATCACAAGCAACCTCTCACTTGAGTTCTAAAGCCTACATCCTCTCTCCTACTCCTAAATTCTATATTTGTGTCAAGAGAGAAATCTGAATTTCTCTCAGGATTGGGAACGGTGCTCTTCCTCTGCTGCTGGAATGCTCAAGTTCCTCTCAGATTTTGGGAGGAAAATCTGAACTGTTTCAGATTTCCTGGAAGGAACTGTTACAGCTTTGCCATCCTGCTTTCGTTCTACATCAGATTCAAACAAATAAAAACTTTTTGAAGGCTTCCAGAAAAAAAAAAAAACAAGACAAGAATGAACCAAATCCCATCAAAACGGCTATATAAATAAGGAATTAAGTTATAATATCACAAGCAAATAATATTGTAATTGATGGAATTTTCTTAAATACTCAACATTTAAGCGTGCATATAATAAAGTAATCCTATGATGAATAAACTCCTCAAAAGTTGCATTAAAAAGAATAAAGCTGTGAGGTTCAACTTTATATGTGATGAATTGGGTCAAAAAGATAACATTCTACAAAACATGGCCTAGAGTTCTACAATATTTAGGAACTGGTTCATTTTTTATTTTGGGATCTATTCATGCTTTATTTGAGCATCATATTTGTCACAAATTTAATGACAAAAACTCCATTCATCTTAATCCTCATTGGACTCTCCTCTACAAAATTCAAAAGTATTGGACAGTCCTATAAGTATAATACTCAGAAGTTTTAAGCAACAAACCTTCAACTACTTCCAAACTCAATTCAACATCATTTATATCTCCTTGAACTTAAGAAAGAGTATTGTTATATATACATACATACATACGTAATATTTATTATCCTAATATTCTTTCATTATCAAGAATTTATCCTTTATTGTATTTCCCTTTATAATTCCATTGTAATATCTACATGTAGACATCAATATGTTTGCACTGAAAAATAATTCAATGGGACATTTCTCCCGCTCTCTTCTTCTAAAAATAACAAGTGAAACCGTATAGATTGCTGGAAGACTGAGATTGACAAGTGTGATCGAACAAAGTAAACCAAACTAATTATCCATTGATGCAGGAAACTAGGTCGAGCAGATCATAGAGCACAAGGTTAAGTAAATCATCTGATATTAAATTTTGATGATGAGAGTTTGCTGAGTTTCCTAGCATAAATGAGAACGGTGTGCCTATATAGACAAACACTAGTGTCATAACAAGCATATGAAGATGATAAGGTTGCACAACTATGAATAATGTGATCTTTTAATTATGCACAAACCAGTAACCAAAAGAGTTTTAAAGCCGTGATAAATTGCCAAGGGCTCGATCAGTTAAAAAGTAATTAATATTGATTTGAGAAAAAAATGCAACGAAGCCATTACCAGAGGGGTTAAGATTCCTCATCGAAATCGAGGACTTGAGGTTATAAATCCTGGTTTGAATATGCTTCTCAAACAAAGGGTCAATTCTCGCCACCAAATCCATAAGCACGATGTCAAAAATCGCCAGAACCTCAAGCGGATACCTCACCATCTTTCCATACAGATCAGGATCATAATCAAACACATCGTGTGCATCTACATCCAGCGACTCTCCTCCATCCAGCTCCAAAACCCGGTGCACTGCTCGCATGTACTTTCCCTCCTCCATCACTACACCCCCGTTACTTCCACCATCAGAAGCTCGCCGAGGGTCGCGGAAGTGGCGAAGAAAACGCAGGATCGCGGCGTTAACGTCCTGCACACTTATGTTCGTCCCCCACACAAAGACTGGAGTTGAATCGGCGTCTTCCCCATCAATGGCAGCGTCAGCATCATCTCCGGCGTCCGAGGAAGGACCCATGGCATCGGAATAGGAGATAGGAGTTGCAGGAGTAGAGGGAGTGGCTTGGCGGCGTTGGTGCCGAGAAGAAGAAAGAGGGGTACGGTAAGCTCCTTGGGAGGAAGAGATAATAGGGCTGCCGGCGACGGGGTAACGACGGCCTGATCGACCGGGTTGCCGTTGGCCACCATTGGAGGAGGGTATAGGGGAGGAGTTGGTGTTGGCAATGGGACTTGATGTGCCATCAGGAGACGATGCAACTGGTAAAAAGGAAACAAAATCATCAAAAAAAAATTAGAAATCAAGACTTTCGAAAGAGGAAAAAGAAAAGAAATGAGTTCGTGGTACCGTAAGGAGAGGAGTCGGCCATTGCGTATAGGGTTTGTGGACAAATCGTGAGGGAATGGGAAGGAAGGTGAAAGAGTGGAATTAGGCGGGAAGAGGGTGCGCTTCCCGCCAAAATGGAGGGAGAACTTGACTGCAATGCACGTTCAGATAAATATCACTTACCTGTTCTGGAGCTGATCGGACGGCTGTAAAGCAACAGGGGCTATCATGCAAATTGGCAAATCAAAAGTGCAATTATTTTTTTTTTTTTTTGCACCAAAAAATCTCCATAATAACATAAACTCTTATTTATTATAACATAATAGAAAATACATAATAAATAAATAAATTATTTGCACGGAATTTAGTGTTATTACGTCTTATGTTTTTCCTTATAGTTGATTTACCCACCGTGGATTGTCTTGGTGGTGAAGAACTGGCTGGCCATAGGCCAGATACCGAGTTCGAATCCCTTGGCAATTCGTGCCAGCCTTAAGTGTCGGCCCGTGTAAATTGGTGTGGGTTGCATGCTAGGTCGACCGGGTCATCCCTTAACGAGGATGATCTTTTTTTTTTTCTTTTTTCTTTTTTTCTTATAGTTGATTTAAATGAATAAATTACTGAATTTAAATCATGGGCAATGTATTTGACAGCCACTATTTTTTTTTATTTTCAGATTAATTAAAATAAATTCATATCACATATGTAAGACCTCTAATACCTCTTTATTGATAGTCAAATTTTTCAACCAATATATCAAAGTGAGATTTGTCAGCCAACCCTTTCTTGATAAATAATAGAAACATTAATTATTTCTGTGATGAATGTCATAGTATCTAATAATTGAGAAATTTTTTAGCTCAAGATGATAAAAAATAATTTGACTTTGTCTTGGCAATAAAAATAATTATGGACGTAAACGAGTTGAGTCGAATATCTGCCTACTCTAGTTAAATTTGTTTAGTTGTTACTAGGGGTGTCAATTTCGGGTTTAAGTTAATCGTTCAGGCTTTTGGCTATAAATGAGTAGCAGACCACTAGTCAGCAATCAGCATAATAGAGCAGTTTATAAGCAATAAACTCCATTCAATCACAACGAACATTAGGATGATATCTCACCTTTCAAAAAAAATGTTAAATAGAGATGGACAATCCAGCATGAAGAATATTTCTCTGCCTCCTCTCACTAGATTATGCTTCGTTTGGGACGGCTTATTTACTGCTTCTTAAAGCGCTTTTGAGTACAAAATTTAATTTTTTAACTATAAAGCTACTTTATGAAACAATAAGAAAGCCGTTCCAAAGAAGCCTATATTGAAGAGATGATTGTGCTAGAAAGTAGAAACCCAAATACCTATTATACCTTTTCACACTATCCAATTAGAACAACCTCCCTTCGCTCATCAGTGTGGCGAGGCATCTTTCAGCTGGGAAGAGACAAAGAGCCCCTTATTGTACAATCAAAAATGGAAACTAGGCGCAAAAACAAGTTATTCAAGCCAGAAACTGTATAACTTACATCATGAAGATGAATTTCCATAGAGCTTTGCTTCCTCAACTCTTCCAGCAACTGTATGGTTGAATCAATTATTATTATGATAAATAAGAATGTTTGCATTGAGGAATGATAAAGCACCTCAGCAACTCGAGTGGCGACCCTCCGATTTGCATTCGGTCCATTACAAGGTTTCGTGCCGCTGCGACCAGGTTCTCTCGTCTGATTCTCTCGCTAGCCGATATCCCGGTCATTATAAGATCCATGTCGATTGTTCCTTTAGAGCAAATACCAAGGTTACATTACATTATATTAATAGATATGAACTTGCAGCATTCAAAATTAGTTACTTCAATTACCAGTTGAATGATCAGTTGCTGATGCTGCATTGCAACCTCCAGCAGCCTAAAAGCCTCGGCACATCGCGTTTTCAACCTGAAATTTTTTATATCAATAAATCTATCTAAGGCATTGTTTGGGATGGCTTTCTTCCTGCTTTTTAAAGTTAGTGACTTTATCACCCTAAATGAAAATAAAGATTTTTGTTTTTTATGGCATATAAGTAAAACCGAAGTTAGAGAGATTTTAAAGAAAATGAAGTGTGAAAAAGCTGTTGGACTTGATGATATTCCAATGAGTGTAGAATGCTTAGGAGATGAAGAAATTTCATAACTTACTAAACTTTTTAATACTGTTTTGAAGACTAAAAAGATATCAAATCAGTGGAAAATGAGTGTGTTAATTCCTATTTTTAAGAATAAAGGTGATGCACAAGAGTGTGTGAATTATAGAGGAATTAAGTTATGTGTCTACTTTAAAACTATGGGAGTGAGTTATGGGGCATAGGTTGTGGCGTGATACTAATGTTTCTCAAAATCAATTTGGATTCATGCGGGTAGGTCTACTATGGAAGCCATACTTTAGTGAGAGGTTGAGGGAGAATATAGAAAGAATAAGGGGATCTACATATGATATTTATTGATTTAGAAAAAGCATATGATAGTTCCAAGAGAAGGGCTATGGAGGTTCTTGAAAAGAAATGAGTTAATATGCTTATATTCAAATCATTAAAGATATGTATGCAGGAGCTATTACTTGTGTTTCAAACACAAGGTGGTTTGACCAGTATTTTCTTTTTTCGGTTGGATTACATCAAGGATCAGCCTTAAGTCCATATCTTTTTGGTTTAGTCATGGAGTTCTCACTAAATATTTGTAAGAGGATGTACCTTGGTATATGCTTTTTGCTGATGATATTCTTCTTGTTGATAAGACTAGAGAGGGAGTTGAAGGTAAACTTGAATTTATAAGGTCAATTTAGAGTCTAAAGGTTTTCGCTTGAGTAGATCTAAAACTGAATATATGGAGTGTAATTTTGGTAGCAATAGACCTAGTGAGGGGATTGTGACTTTGGGCGATCAGTACACGTTTTAGTCTCTTGGATCTAATGTTCAGAGTATGGTGAAATTGATGGGGATATTATCAACAAATTCAAGCTGGATGGTTGAAATGGAGGAATGCATCAGGCTTATGTGCGATAGAAAAGTCCCCCTCAAACTGGATGGTGGTGAGACCTACAATGCTTTTTGGTGCTGAATGTTGGCCATTAAAAGAGAAGCATAATACTAAGTTTGCAGAGATGAGGATGCTTAGGTGGATGAGTGGCTTGACACATAGAGATAGGATACGAAATGAGCAAATACGTGAAAAAGTTGGAGTAGCTCTAGTGGAAGATAAGATTAGAGAGAGTCGCCTTAATGGTTTGGTCACATTAAATGGAGGCCTTCCGATGACCCGGTTAAGAAAGTTGAGGTATTAGATTTGACTAATGTTAAGAAAGATAAAGGTAGACCTAAAAGACTTGGTTAGAAAATATTAAAAATGGTCTTTCTTTATTAGATTTAAATGAGAATTTGACTTTTAACCGGACACAATGGTGAAAAAGGATTCATATAGCCAACCCCAGTGGGACAAAGCTTGATGTTATTGTTATTGTTGTAGAAAGTCATTTCAAGAAGAAGTAAGAAAGCCGTCCCAAACGAAGACTAAATGACGGAAAAAACAGAAGGCTTGCTAGTAAAAGCAAATGCTGCACTTGGAACTACCAATTCAGAGAATCGCATTCGAGCTAGAGCTTCACTAAGACGAATCAAGCTCTCTATTTGCCTAGCTGTTGCTGTTATAACCTATGAAAGCAACTCTTATTAATATGTTGCAAATAAAAAGAACCTACTTATACTTATACAAGCGTATCTTGACCTTTTTACTGCTTCCTGGAGAGTTTCCTCTTTTCCTCATCTCAACATAACCATGGTTAAATCTTCAGCAGCTTCATCGGAGAGTATTGGGTTGAAGTGCTTTCTAGCATAGCTAATGTATGCGTAAGAGTAGGAAGATCCATAGCTTCCTGTATTATATTCTGTAAAAGAATAAACATTATTCAATAGCGTCCCATGCCATTCAAATTTGAAAAATTCGATTATTTGTTAATAGATGGGATAAAACAGGAGATATAGACAAGTATAAGCAAGATCTCATTCTTTTGATAAAAAGTTATCTGGAAACTATAACATTTACCAAAATGAAAAGTTCAACGCATAGCTACTAGGTAAAAAATACTAGATAATCACTAAGCGGGTCTTATTTCAAGGTCTGATCTAGCTTAGGCTAAATAAAAAAAAAAATCGAACAAAATATTTTTCATGAGTACAGAACTCTGCTTAGCTTCTGAACTTTTATCATAATGTCGCTACAAACAAGGAAAATCAAACGCTAAAATGAGTAAATATTTGCTTTTAGCAAGTAAATGCTTGCCTTTTTTCCGCCAAGATAGAAATGTCTAGCCAAAGAGCACGTGTTTGCACGTAATTAGACTTTGCTCAAAGGAATATTTGCAGAATTGTTGAATGCAGACTAGCAAGTGTTTGATAGACTCCGATTTTAACCTTACCTAATTTTCCACATAAGTTTTTGACGAAATAAATGCAGATAAGTAAGAAGTTGAATACAGGAACAAAGCAAAGAACAGAAAACAGCAGCAGAAATTCAGGTTTTTAATATGAGTATCTGATCCTTCATCCTTCAGTTGATGCAATAAGTTCGTTGCGAACTTTTGTGATAAATTGGTGAAATTATCGTTAATTGAGTGCTATAGTGTTGCATTTGGGCAAAACTGCAAATTAATGTATGGTTAAGAGTCTTAGTATAAACAATGCTGAAAGGGCATCAATCAGCTGAGCAATTAGGCATAGTATCGAATGCAAATTCAGTTTGCCCAATAATCATCCCATAGCTTCAAATGGTCCTAAACCAAGCATCTTAACATGTTTTCAATGTGCAATTCACCACTTCTATTTGCCCATGGATTGAGAGATAAGCAGAACTTAAATTAATGTCAGTGCACAAAATCTCCACAAATCTCACCAAAATAACCAGAATAACATCTATGTCAAAATTGAGACATCTAGGTACTCCATATAAGCAAATTATCTTGTTAAAGAAAAAACAGGCAATGTTTGGAGCACCAAATATCTTTTACAAGCAATAAAGTAGGCCTTTTTTGAAACATGTCCACAACTACCATGATAGAATCATTGCCTCGCCTACTTCTTGGTAAAGCCAAAATGAGTTCATACTAAGATCTACCCAAATGGTTGTGGGCATAGGTAATTATATGTATAAACAAGCATTTTGGCTGCCTCCCTTGTGTTTGACAAAACGAGTCACATCATTGCACAAGTGTGGCCAATAAAAACTAAGTTTAAGCCGTTCTATCATTTTCACGCCCTATATGAGCAGACAACCCACCGCTATGTATTTCTTTGATTAATTGTTGCTGCCAGGAAGACTTAGGAGTGCAAAGTTGGTTTCATTTAAAAAGACAACCATGTCTGATAGTGAAATCAGAAGTGCAACCGTAGGAATGGCAATCAAATCAAATTTTGCTGAAACTTTTATCAATCTCATGTAGCTCCTTTAACACTCTAGACCAGAAATTTTAGTTGCAATGAATTAATAGGATTGACGTGCGGCTTAATGCATCAGCTACCCTGTTTTCTTAACCAATTTGTGCTTTAACACAGGTAAATAGCTACAAGTATAGCACCCACCTAGCATGCATTCTGTTTAAATTTTTCTAGTTGTTAATGTAAGATAGGGCTTTGTGATCACTAAACAGGACAAAATCCCGATTCAACAGGTAATGCTTCCATTGTTTCAAAATAAATGACACAAAAATAGCTCAAGGTCATTAATCTCATGAATCTTGAAGGGGTGTTGCATAACCCGAATGACATCACCTTCCACTCATAAACTCCTTCACGCGTTTTAAAAGTTGTTTTCCACTTATCTCCTAACCGAATGCAAATTTGATGATAATTGCTGCACAGGTCCAGCTTTGAGAAAATAACAATACTGATGTTTAATCAAGCTCCAATTTTTATGTTCTTAGTTTACTTAATTCTGCTAGTTTCAAAGCACTCTTTTTTACGACCATCAAGGCATTGTTGCAAAAAATGTCAATTCCTTCCAAATGTGAAGTAATACTGATATATGGAAAAAATTATGGCTACACCTCCGGTCTTGGAAATGCAAAGCAACAATGTGCTTTGCAAGACGCCTATCTGTTTGTTCATCAGCTTTGTCCAAAACAAGGTAAATCAAATCAAACCTGCAAATGATGTGTTTTCGCTAGAGAATAACAACAGCAAGTAAATCAAACTGATTGTATTTTTGCGTAGTAGACTTACCTGGAGAGTAGGGTTGGGGGAAGGTGAATGTTCTCAATGACTGAGAGCCTAGGGTTATATCGAGACCCACTAGGATTTGCACAGACTAGGACAGATGTTCTGGCATCAAGGAACAATTATCCCAGCCTTTGCAATTGAAACTGTTTGTTGTTCCATAACCTACACGAATTTAAGTAGTTATTAAGTTAAAATTACTTTCTTGCACACATCAGCGATGACCTGCAACGATTTCATGCCAAGGCATCCAAATTTATACCTTTTTATTTAAGAAAAAAAACTGTATTGGAATTTCAGGATTGCTGGATACTTCTTTATATAAGAATAGCAAAAAACATTATTTCCAACCCAAAGAATTTCTCCCATATTATACAAACCTCATGCAACATACTCCGTGCATTTTCCGACATCTTATCAAACTCATCTATACAGCAAACACCTTTGTCACTAAGGACGAGTGCCCCACTCTCCAAAACCTTCACAAAAGGTGTCAAAATAAATAGTCAAAATACCTTTCATATAACAGTTTACAATGGTAGAAGGTAACAGTAGACTGATGTAGAAATACATCTTACTGTTTCACCAGTTTCGGGTCCTTCGTTACATAGGCAGTTAAACCAACAGCAGAGCTTCCTCTGCCACTGGTATAAATCCCACGTGGAGACAATTATGCATGTACTGCAGCAACTGGGACTTGCTGGTTCCAGGATCTCCAACAAGTAGGATATTGATGTCTCCACGAAAGCTAGCTCCAGATGGAAGTTTTAGGCATTACCACCAAAAAGCTGAAAAAAGATCAAGGTGCATAGAATGTCAATGTAATTAGACAACAAATCTTGCATGAGAATAATAATGTCAATAAATGCAAATCTACCTGACAAAGAAGCCCCCTTTTCACATCATCTAATTCCCAGATATTCGGAGCTAGTGACCTTGTCAGCCTATCATAAATATCAGGTAGTTTTGAAAGCTCTTTCAACTTATCAACCTGAAAGATGAACACTAACTGATCACCATGTAGCAGAGCACGCTATCAATGTATTAAGAGATGAGAGGACAAGGATCAGAATGGTGATGAAAGGAAGGTGTGCTAAGTGGAGATGGCAAACCTTATCTTGATACTCTGGTGAATCCTCTGCGATATCAACCCCGCTAGAATTATTACTGGAATCCATGGGATCATCGAGATGCAACCTTGACTTATCAGTCTTCTTTAAGTGGGAGACAATCATGTATGTTGTCAAGAATGGTTAGTGATAATAGTTTGTCCAGAATCGTGTGATGTAACAAGCCTTCACCATACAAGGAACTTCAAGTGGAATATGATTGAAAGCATAGAATACCTTGAATATAGATTTAACAGTTCTCTGAGTTGGCCCACTCTAACACTCATAGCTCTATATACCCCAGTAATCTACCACCAAAGTAAATCAAAAGAACAAAAAATTATGAAACACAGAGATGGACGATTAAAAGATAAGTTAAATCTACTCCAAGGGTTGACGGCACTAGAAGAAAGATATAGAACCCTCCAACCCAAACAACATTTATGAGATTTTCTTACTTCAACTCTATCTCCAGGTTTCCCTGTATCCACTAGTTTGTCATGCATAAGTATGCTGACTGTGTGCGGAGTTCCACCTTCAGGTATCTCATCTGGTGTCTCCTGTAACTTGACTATCTGCTTGTCTGCAAATCTAGTTTTCCAGTCACTAAATTAACTCTGAAGGTAGGATCAACAAATCATTACAACAGCATTGCAAAATGGATATAACCTGCATCGATTATGGACCAATGCCATGGTAGTTGTGGCCAAGCATCCTGCCTTCCACACCTAGTTGGCTCATTAATGCGCCCTACCAAACAAACAAAAGATTGGCTGATATTAGGAAAAAAGAAATAAAGCATATATAGAGCTTAAGAAAAGAGTTTGAATATAGATTCAGATACCTCCATGCTTGACTTGTACAATTGATACCTATTTTCTAGGTAGATGCCATGAGATCATTAAAAAAAAAAAGAGAGACCCAAAAATAAAAGTTGGTTGAGAGTAATAGAAAGAGATGAGAGAGAGAGGGGCATGCAATTTCTTTAGGAGAATGCTAGGGAAATGAGGCTAGCTCTACGAACATCATCATCGTCATCATCATAATTTCTTATATGATCGTCTATCCTACTTTGGAGCCAACGCTTTCTTTCCATTTATTGTCATTTCCATCGCTATTGTCCTTTGTCTTGGTTTTACTCAAGTTTCTTTTATTACTCCACCACTTCAAAAGACTTGAAGAATAGATGAAAAAAGTCCTCATTTTTTAAATTAAATACTAAGAAAACATGATAATGTTGTACATAAAAATAATGTGCTTGAGCCCACAAATTTAAATCATTAAATAATCATCAAGAAAGCATGCTATTTTGTTTTTTTACCATACTAACACAAAAATTGGATGGAAGGAATGTCAATGATAGGCTAAAATGCACATGCTAGCCAAGAGAATTATACTCGATCCCACCATAATAGGCTCAGAGAAGTGACCGCCAATCAAGCACCTAAAAATTGCCTCTTTAACCTCAGGTATAATTGAGCTGGATCGAATGATCATTCCCTTCACGGACACCATCTTCTCAATATCTACACATCAAACAAAAAAGGAATTAAAACAAATGGACACATTACTAGCAAATTATAAACATAAAATCAAGTAAATAGGAAAATGAAAAACAATCATATTAATATTGAAATCAACGATATAAAATGAACAATATGAATAATAATTTAAAAGTTGTTGACGAATAAAAAATCTATTATTATGTTTATATTATCACAATTCACATGTTAAGTCATATATCAATGGGATATTTTTTAATTCATTATCATAAATTTTCAATATTTTGAGAATGTTCTACTTTATTGTATTTTTTAATCATTCTCTTGTGCCAAATACATATTTAAAAACATATTAAAACACAATACAATAGATCATTTCTCATATTACTTCTTATGCATGGTATCAAAGAAAAATTGCTTCTGTTGCTTGAACTTTAGACCACTAATCTTCTCTATGCAATCTCGACCCACACACAATTCTTCTCTGTGCACAACACGCTCTATGCACTCCTTATAACTGCCACTTACAATCATTATCCATCTTTAAAAGAATTTTGGCTTCAACAATTCCCACTTATTTCTCCAAGCCCTAATTATTTTAGCCTCTTGTCATAGATCAATGGCATGCTCACTACAAATAAGTTATTGTCGCACTTGTCCTAAATCACCTCAACCACAAGATTGTCAAACCCGGCCACTTGGCCTCATCTTTATCTCCTACATTCACTCAATTTCCATCTACAAGATTTTAGTCATTCTTTCCAAATAGGACAATGTCATTCACCATTACCACTATGCCACATATCCATATTTGTCTTGCCTTCATCTTGTGAATCCTCATTATATCTCTTCAATGCAATCCTGCAAGTTTCAATCATGACCTACAATACCACTCTCCTCTATTATGTCTCCACAAAATTGTATCTCTCAAATCACAATCATGTGGTTCGTCAATGATGCAGGCCTCAAATCATCATTTGTACATTTCATCAACTTCATCATTGCATATCACGATAAGAAATAACCTTGAGACACTATCAATACATATCTCCTCAATATGTATATGCTTAATGCCTTCTAGTCATCAATGCACACGTGCCAAAGTAATAAATTCTATCTCCACCTCTACAAAGTCTAACTTATTTTATTGTTGCTCGCGGACATCAATAACATCAATCTCTACAGCATACTTACAAAACATTGTTGTTACTCTTTATCCAAAATTCTCATCGCAAACCGCCTATATATTCTTCGAACTTATTTTACATCTATACTTTGTAAATCATAAATCGCTACCTCTATTTCTCACTGATCATAAATAACCAACCATTGGTCCTCATAAAACCACACATTGTCCCTAAATCCATCTCAAGTTAAGCTTCATGCATGCACTTATTGCACTTATCGCACTTATCACCAATAGCCTAATCACCATGCTATTCTCCTTAATCTACATACCCTGTTATTGATCTCATCAACCACCTTCTTGGTTGTCACATTCAAACTAACATGTCAACCATCTCATCACTTCTATAATACTCAACTTGCTAACCCTACCCTTTAGTTGCACCACACATATAGCTGATCTTTCTTATTATGTCTAAGTCTCATATATATTTTTTTGTTAGATGATATCATGTTATCACCATTCCAAAGACTGACACTCTATGATGCTCTATCATACTTCCATTGAAGCCTTTTACCCATTTCTCCATCGACACCTTTGCAAATACCTCCATCAATATTCTCAATCTATACCACTATCAATGCTCTCTATTGATAGCTCCTTAATGCACTTCAATGTCATCTATGTTGATGCATCCATCATCAACACAGATCTTTGTTTTTTGTTGAATCTTAGTTTGCCTAGCCCATAATGTATCTCGCCTTCAACAGAACTCTATCCATACTTTGTTTGATGATCTATTTATTTGTTCATGCTCATGTATTATCTCAAATTCAAAGACAATTTGAAGAGAGAGGAAAAGAATTTGGGTTGGAAATATGAATAAGAAATAACTCCGGGAATTCCAAGATGGCGATCTTTTAAGATGATAGGAATCCAGAAAAATTTGCACAAGAAATGAACCAAATCTCTCATCAAGAAAGAACATATATTGAGATATATACAGCAAAGAATTAATTCATAATACACAATATGATTTTAAGTAGAATGGGTGAATTTCCATCAAAAACTCCACAAGAATGTTATTAATAGAGTACTCAAAATTGGGCGACCACCTAAAAAATTACATTAAAATGGATATAATTATGAGATTCAACTTGGTATAAGACAAGGTGAGCAAAAGTAAGCAATATCATGCACATATAGCCTTGCTTTTTACAATTGATTTTATAATATGGCCTTTTTAGCAAAATATGTGGTTAAGGACGAATCAAGTGAAAATTGGTGAGTATGTGAAAATTCAGAATGAGAAGGGTCGGGAGAAATTGCAAAAGAGAGATTCTGATATGGTCCAATCGTCCTGCTTATCCGAGGAGGATCTGAAGATTGAGACCGAGATCACTTTGTTTTATTTTAGTTTATTAAGTGTATTTTGATTTAATTTTGCAATTTCCTTTTTACCCTTTTGTCTTATGTAAGCCAAGGGGCTAATCTGTCATTTAATTTCTTTTGAGGCCTATATATAGAGGCTCATTCTCATGTATTTGGGATGATGGATTATTAAAAAAAATTTGTTTGCACTTGTGTTCTTTGGGAAGAACCTTGTGTGAGATTCCTATGGGAGGAAGTCGGAGTTTCCACCAGCCGCAGGATGGGTCCGGGCTCGTGATTTGAAGTCCCTTGGAGAGGGCAACGGATCACCTCCGTCTTCGGAAGAGTCCGAGGCTCGCGGTTCTTATTTTCTATCTTTCGTTTTACTTTGTTTTGATTTCTTCCTTCTTATCTCTCCCCGTCGTCGTTTTCATATTCTTCCTCCTTCAACCTCACGGGTCAAACATCCATACCAAGCTCTACAAATTCCCCCATAATCGCCGCCACATTCAACCGATTCCCCCACTTGGCCACCGGCCACCTTCACCCGTTCCCTCCCTAGCCGCCGCCTCATCCTTTCCACTCTCTCCTTGGATTTCCTAATTATGAGTGCATGATATTTGGGGATTAATTTGAATTTGAAATTATTCAAATTCAAATTTCAAATTCTTTCCTAATTGGTTTCTCTATTTTAGAAAAGTTCTTAACTTACATCCATTTGAATTTGAAATTTAAATTGGAGTGAATTATTCTCTTTTCTAATCTTTTTAAACCAAATTAAGAAGCCTTAATTAGCCTCATTAATCCTATTTCATATTCTTAAATCAAGTCTAGATTTAGGAAATAATTCAAAATTCCCTTCATAACCGAAATTTCCCTTGCCTTGCTCTCCTAATTGACTCCCTAATCTAAGGAGTTTAATTTTCAGGAATTAAAATAGCCGAATTTTTCTGTAATCTCTTGGCTTTAATTTATTGCCTAAAACTAGATATTGGATTAGGAAAGAGAGCCCCCTCAATCCCGTCACCTCCTCTTCTCTCCTAATTCTTTCACACCATGCTGGACAATTGCTGGAATCAAGGCTTAGAATGCTCCTTCCAATTTCCCTTGCTCGTAAGCCTAGAAACCTGAGATTTCTCTCAGATTTTGGCTCCAAATCTCTCAGGTTTTGAATAAGAAACCTAAAGAAAATCTCAGATTTCCTGAAGGATCTTTTTTTTTTTTGAGAGGATCTCCACCTTCCCCTCCTTTTTTCTTCTCAGGCAAAGCAAGCTGGCCGAGACCTTCAAAGCCTTTCTTGGGTATTTCCTTCCCCACCGTCTCTCATACAAGCAACCTCTCACTTGAGTTCTAAAGCCTACATCCTCTCTCCTACTCCTAATTCTATATTTGTGTCAAGAGAGAAATCTGAATTTCTCTCGGATTGGGAACGGTGCTTTCCTCTGCTGCGGAATGCTCAAGTTCCTCTCAGATTTTGGGAGGAAAATCTGAACTGTTTCAGATTTCCTGGAAGGAACTGTTACAGCTTTGCCATCCTGCTTTCGTTCTACATCAGATTCAAACAAATAAAAACTTTTTGAAGGCTTCCAGAAAAAAAAAAACAAGACAAGAATGAACCAAATCCCATCAAAACGGCTATATAAATAAGGAATTAAGTTATAATATCACAAGCAAATATATTGTAATTGATGGAATTTTCTTAAATACTCAACATTTAAGCGTGCATATAATAAAGTAATCCTATGATGATAAACTCCTCAAAAGTTGCATTAAAAAGAATAAAGCTGTGAGGTTCAACTTTATATGTGATGAATTGGGTCAAAAAGATAACATTCTACAAAACATGGCCTAGAGTTCTACATATTTAGGAACTGGTTCATTTTTTATTTTGGGATCTATTCATGCTTTATTTGAGCATCATATTTGTCACATTTAATGACAAATATAATATATATATATACTTTGACCTACCGGGTTTACGGACCGCCAAGAGCGCTCGGCGAAGCCTGGCGTGACAGCAGACAGTTCCTCGTCACCAAAAAAAATAAACAACACGTACTACTTCATTCTAGCTCAAAAGTCAATATAAGTAAAAGCATTGCCAAGAGAATGCCTCTCAAATAATGCGGGACTAAAAAAGCTAAAGCTCATATTTCTTACTTCTTAACTCTTAAGCTCATTGCACACTATCCATTTTAAAATAGTTTTTTTAAATAAACTTTTTATGATATAAATAATATTTATTTTTAATTAATAATATTAAATAAATTATATTCTACATTTATTTTTTTAAGTATTATAAAAATTAATTATTTATTTATTTATAATAAATGATCTAATCTAACTTCAATAATTTATAAATGTAAAATAATAATATGAATTTAATATATAAATATATAAAATAAATTAATAATAATTTATTTTAAACTTATTAATTGATATGTAAGTTAAATTTTTATAAAACTTGAATTAAATTTAAAGATTGAATACGTTTAAATTTAAAATTTAAAAAGATATTAGTAATATATAAATTCATTTTTTTTAATAAAAAATTTATATTATTATAGGATTTGTATGTCATCTAAATTTATTTAATACATTATCCAATTTGACCCCAATTCGACCAGTTGAACCATGAACTGCTCCTACCGATTCATTATCTGATCCTGTTTTCACAACCTTACCTTATAGCACCGTAACGCTCGGATACACATCAATGTACAGTTGTACAAAAAAATTAGGGGAGAACCCCTTACAACTCCTCGCAAGCTCGATTGATAGAATTGAAGTCCAAAGGCAACAATATAACTAGACTGATCGACACAATCAAATTCTACTCAAAGCTAACGGTGAGACAGATGGATAGATATATATCAAACTTCTTGAGTAGAAGAAGTTCGAAAGCTTGTTAGATGATTTTATATAAATTAGCTATGCATTTGGTTGTTAGCTCTATAAAGTGATGCACGAAAGCTTAACTGTAACACTCGCCCTTTGTAATAAAAAGCCACAAATTACAGCATTTCTTAACACTTAATTTTCATGTACAAGCAACTAAATGGCCCCTCCATGACGTTTTAAATGCTCCATTTTTTTCTCATGTCTATATTTACATAAGCAATTTTCTCAGCTGATTTTTATGTAAGAAATGCGTAACGTTAGAGTCGTTGCATCCAATTTCAAACTGTAAGAGTAATAGAACTCAATTTATAATTAAATTCACGTTTTAATCGCATGAAAAAGTTGTACATAAACTCAAATTTACACTAATACCCTTAGATAAATTTTTAAAAAATCAAGGGCAAAAAACTGATATAATAGAAGAGAAACTCACAATCATAATAACTTTACTGACAAGCCCCCTAACAACACAATCTCTTCACAAGCACGGCAGATCCTCCCAAAAAAAAAAATAATTTAAATTGTATCACATATCACAATGCGAGCTTTTGAGCTTAAAATTCATAGAATTCAAATCATAAACTCTAACATAAAGGGGTCAACTTCAAGTTGTGAGTCAAACCCAGAACTGGCCCGATCCTATTTTGATTGACCCGAACACAACCCATTTTCTACAAACAAGTCAATTTGTTCAACCCGGATCTGATCCGTTGGGTTTCCGGGTTGACCGGATATGACACAGGATATAGCCAAAGACGTGCGAAGGGTTAAGGCCGTGAATGGGAAGCGACTGAGCTTGATGACAAAACAAGGAAGGTCGACTAGAATGCTTCCTCCGCCGCAAATGCTTCCTCCGCCGCCAATGCTTCCTCCGACGAGATGAGGAAGGTCGGCTACAATGATTCCTCCATAGTCGCGTCGACCACGAAGATGCTTGACGACGCCTGACAAACGAGATTACAACGCAGTGAGCGATGGCAAATGGACCAAAGGCTGGAACCACTTGATGCGAAAGTAGCCCAACAGGGATGTGACTGAGCAGGAAATTATTGGTCCGAGTCATATTAGGTTGATTTTGGGCATCTAGATTAATCCAAACCCGACCCAATTTTACAAACAGGTCGAAATCCCTAACCCGACCCAATTCAAGTTCGAGTTAATTTTCTGACCATATTAGAGTCGAATTTTCGGGCCATGTCAAATATTGGCATTTCTACTCTAACACATTTCATATAAAAGTGCTTAAATTTACAACATTAATACTAAAAGAATACTCTTTTTTTTTTTGTCCTTCGGGAATTCAATCCCCGAATGAGATGAGAGGAATTTCTTACGTCAACCACTCCACCTTAGACCTGATCTCAAAAGAAGAATACATATTCAAAGACCGGTTATCAGCTTACATCATAACAGATGATTTGATGCATGCAATGAAAAAAAAATACAAATAAAGAAATTTGTTTTGCACATCTTCACATGAAAAGTGCACTGAAAGGACAACCAAGCTGGCACTCAATGTCAATACTACAAGTAATCGTTCAGGCTTTTGGCTATAAATGAGTAGCAGACCACTAGTCAGCAATCAGCATAATAGAGCAAGTTTATAAGCAATAAACATCCATTCAATCACAACGAACATTAGGATGATATCTCACCTTTCAAAAAAAATGTTAAAATAGAGATGGACAATCCAGCATGAAGAATATTTCTCTGCCTCCTCTCACTAGATTATGGCTTCGTTTGGGACGGCTTATTTACTGCTTCTTAAAGCAGCTTTTGAGTACAAAATTTAATTTTTTAACTATAAAGCTACTTTATGAAACAATAAGAAAGCCGTTCCAAATGAAGCCTATATATGAAGAGAATGATTGTGCTAGAAAGTAGAAACCCCAAATACCTATTATATCCTTTTCACACTATCACCAATTAGAACAACCATCCCTTCGCTCATCAGTGTGGCGAGGGCATTCTTCAGCTGGGAGAAGACAAAGAGCCCCTTATTGTATCAATCAAAAATGGAAACTAGGCGCAAAAACAAGTTATTCAAGCCAGAAACTGTATAACTTACATCATGAAGATGAATTTCCATAGAGCTTTGCTTCCTCAACTCTTCCAGCAACTGTATGGTTGAATCAAATTATAATATGAATAAAATAAGAATGTTTGCATTAGAAGGAATGATAAAGCACCTCAGCAACTCGAGTTGGCGACCCTCCGATTTGCATTCGGTCCATTACAAGGTTTCGTGCCGCTGCGACCAGGTTCTCTCGTCTGATTCTCTCGCTAGCCGATATCCCGGTCATTATAAGATCCATGTCGATTGTTCCTTTAGAGCAAATACCAAGGTTACATTACATTATAGTTAATAAGATATGAACTTGCAGCATTCAAAATTAGTTACTTCAATTACCAGTTGAATGATCAGTTGCTGATTGCTGCATTGCAACCTCCAGCAGCCTAAAAGCCTCGGTCACATCGCGTTTTTCAACCTGAAATTTTTTATATCAATAAATCTATCTAAGGCATTGTTTGGGATGGCTTTCTTCCTGCTTTTTAAAGTTAGTGACTTTATCACCCTAAATGAAAATAAAGATTTTTGTTTTTTATGGCATATAAGTAAAACCGAAGTTAGAGAGATTTTAAAGAAAATGAAGTGTGAAAAAGCTGTTGGACTTGATGATATTCCAATAGAGATGTGGAAATGCTTAGGAGATGAAGAAATTTCATAACTTACTAAACTTTTTAATACTGTTTTGAAGACTAAAAAGATATCAAATCAGTGGAAAATGAGTGTGTTAATTCATATTTTTAAGAATAAAGGTGATGCACAAGAGTGTGTGAATTATAGAGGAATTAAGTTAATGTGTCGTACTTTAAAACTATGGGAGTGAGTTATGGGGCATAGGTTGTGGCGTGATACTAATGTTTCTCAAAATCAATTTGGATTCATGCCGGGTAGGTCTACTATGGAAGCCATACATTTAGTGAGAGGTTTGAGGGAGAATATAGAAAGAATAAGGAGGATCTACATATGATATTTATTGATTTAGAAAAAGCATATGATAAGTTCCAAGAGAAGGGCTATGGAGAGTTCTTGAAAAGAAATGAGTTAATAATGCTTATATTCAAATCATTAAAGATATGTATGCAGGAGCTATTACTTGTGTTCAAACACAAGGTGGTTTGACCAAGTATTTTCTTATTTCGGTTGGATTACATCAAGGATCAGCCTTAAGTCCATATCTTTTTGGTTTAGTCATGGATGTTCTCACTAAATATTTGTAAGAGGATGTACCTTGGTATATGCTTTTTGCTGATGATATTCTTCTTGTTGATAAGACTAGAGAGGGAGTTGAAGGTAAACTTGAATTATAAAGGTCAACTTTAGAGTCTAAAGGTTTTCGCTTGAGTAGATCTAAAACTGAATATATGGAGTGTAATTTGGTAGCAATAGACCTAGTGAGGGGATTGTGACTTTGGGCGATCAGGTACACGTTTTAGATCTCTTGGATCTATTGTTCAGAGTGATGGTGAAATTGATGGGGATATTATCAACAAAATTCAAGCTGGATGGTTGAAATGGAGGAATGCATCAGGCTTATTGTGCGATAGAAAAGTCCCCCTCAAACTGGATGGTGGTGAGACCTACAATGCTTTATGGTGCTGAATGTTGGCCATTAAAAGAGAAGCATAATACTAAGTGTTGCAGAGATGAGGATGCTTAGGTGGATGAGTGGCTTGACACATAGAGATAGGATACGAAATGAGCAAATACGTGAAAAAGTTGGAGTAGCTCTAGTGGAAGATAAGATTAGAGAGAGTCGCCTTAAATGGTTTGGTCACATTAAATGGAGGCCTTCCGATGACCCGGTTAAGAAAGTTGAGGTATTAGATTTGACTAATGTTAAGAAAGATAAAGGTAGACCTAAAAAGACTTGGTTAGAAAATATTAAAAATGGTCTTTCTTTATTAGATTTAAATGAGAATTTGACTTTTAACCGGACACAATGGTGAAAAAGGATTCATATAGCCAACCCCACGTAGTGGGACAAAAGCTTGATGTTATTGTTATTGTTGTAGAAAGTCATTTCAAGAAGAAGTAAGAAAGCCGTCCCAAACGAAGACTAAATGACGGAAAAAACAGAAGGCTTGCTAGTAAAAGCAAATGCTGCACTTGGAACTACCAATTCAGAGAATCGCATTCGAGCTAGAGCTTCACTAAGACGAATCAAGCTCTCTATTTGCCTAGCTGTTGCTGTTATAACCTATGAAAGCAACTCTTATTAATATGTTGCAAATAAAAAGAACCTACTTATACTTATACAAGCGTATCTTGATACCTTTTTACTGCTTCCTGGAGAGTTTCCTCTTTTCCTCATCTCAACATAACCACTGGTTAAATCTTCAGCAGCTTCATCGGAGAGTATTGGGTTGAAGTGCTTTCTAGCATAGCTAATGTATGCAGTAAGAGTAGGAAGATCCATAGCTTCCTGTATTATATTCTGTAAAAGAATAAACATTATTCAATAGCGTCCCATGCCATTCAAATTTGAAAAAAAAATCGATTATTTGTTAATAAGATGGGATAAAACAGGAGATATAGACAAGTATAAGCAAGATCTCATTCTTTTGATAAAAAAGTTATCTGGAAACTATAACATTTACCAAAAATGAAAAGTTCAACGCATAGCTACTAGGTAAAAATACTAGATAATCACTAAGCGGGTCTTATTTCAAGGTCTGATCTAGCTTAAGGCTAAATAAAAAAAAAAAATCGAACAAAATATTTTTCATGAGTACAGAAACTCTGCTTAGCTTCTGAACTTTTATCATAATGTCGCTACAAACAAGGAAAATCAAGCCTAAAATGAGTAAATATTTGCTTTTAGCAAGTAAATGCTTGCCTTTTTTCCGCCAAGATAGAAATGTCTAGCCAAAGAGCACGTGTTTGCACGTAATTAGACTTTGCTCAAAGGAAATATTTGCAGAATTGTTGAATGCAGACTAGCAAGTGTTTGATAGACTCCGATTTTAACCTTACCTAATTTTCCACATAAGTTTTTGACGAAATAAATGCAGAACTAAGCTAAGAAGTTGAATACAGGAACAAAGCAAAGAACAGAAAAACAGCAGCAGAAATTCAGGTTTTTAATATTGAGTATCTGATCCTTCATCCTTCAGTTGATGCAATAAGTTCGTTGCGAACTTTTGTGATTAAATTGGTGAAATTATCAGTTAATTGAGCTGCTATAGTGTTGCATTTGGGCAAAACTGCAATATTCAATAGTATGGTTAAGAGTCTTAGTATAAACAATGCTGAAAGGGCATCAATCAGCTGAGCAATTAGGCATAGTATCGAATGCAAATTCAGTTTGCCCCAATAATTCATCCCATAGCTTCAAATGGTCCTAAACCAAGCATCTTAACATGTTTTCCAATGTGCAATTCACCACTTCTATTTGCCCATTGGATTGAGAGATAAGCAGAACTGAAATTAATGTCAGTGCACAAATATCTCCACAAATCTCACCAAAAATAACCGAACATCTATGTCAAAATTGAGACATCTAGGTACTCCATATAAGCAAATTATCTTGTTAAAGAAAAAACAGGCAATGTTTGGAGCACCAAATATCTTTTTACAAGCAATAAAGTAGGCCTTTTTTGAAAACATGTCCACAACTACCATGATAGAATCATTGCCTCGCCTACTTCTTGGTAAAGCCAAAATGAAGTTCATACTAAGATCTACCCAAATGGTTGTGGGCATAGGTAATTATATGTATAAACAAGCATTTTGGCTGCCTCCCTTGTGTTTTGACAAAACGAGTCACATCATTGCACAAGTGTGGCCAATAAAAACTAAGTTTAAGCCGTTCTATCATTTTCACGCCCTATATGAGCAGACAACCCACCGCTATGTATTTCTTTGATTAATTGTTGCTGCCAGGAAGACTTAGGAGTGCAAAGTTGGTTTCATTTAAAAAGACAACCATGTCTGATAGTGAAATCAGAAGTGCAACCGTAGGAATGGCAATCAAATCAAATTTTGCTGAAACTTTTATCAATCTCATGTAGCTCCTTTAAACACTCTAGACCAGAAATTTTAGTTTGCAATTGAATTAATAGGATTGACGTGCGGCTTAATGCATCAGCTACCCTGTTTTCTTAACCCAATTTGTGCTTTAACACAGGTAAATAGCTACAAGTATAGCACCCACCTAGCATGCATTCTGTTTAAATTTTTCTAGTTGTTAATGTAAGATAGGGCTTTGTGATCACTAAACAGGACAAAATCCCGATTCAACAGGTAATGCTTCCATTGTTTCAAAATAAATGACACAAAAATATGCTCAAGGGTCATTAATCTCATGAATCTTGAAGGGGTGTTGCATAACCCGAATGACATCACCTTCCACTCATAAACTCCTTCACGCGTTTTAAAAGTTGTTTTCCACTTATCTCCTAACCGAATGCAAATTTGATGATAATTGCTGCACAGGTCCAGCTTTGAGAAAATAACAAATACTGATGTTTAATCAAGCTCCAATTTTTATGTTCTTAGTTTACTTAATTCTGCTAGTTTCAAAGCACTCTTTTTTTAACGACCATCAAGGCATTGTTGCAAAAAATGTCAATTCCTTCCAACATGTGAAGTAATATACTGATATGGGAAACAAATTATGGCTACAAACCTCCGGGTCTTGGAAATGCAAAGCAACAATGTGCTTTGCAAGACGCCTATCTGTTTGTTCATCAGCTTTGTCCAAAACAAGGTAAATCAAATCAAACCTGCAAATGAATGTGTTTTCAGACTAGAGAAGATAAACAACAGCAAGTAAATCAAACTGATTGTATTTTTGCAGTAGTAGACTTACCTGGAGAGTAGGGTTGGGGGAAGGTGAATGTTCTCAATGACTGAGAGCCTAGGGTTATATCGAGACCCACTAGGATTTGCACAAGCTAGGACAGATGTTCTGGCATTCAAGGAAGCAATTATCCCAGCCTTTGCAATTGAAACTGTTTGTTGTTCCATAACCTACACGAATTTAAGTAGTTATTAAGTTAAAATTACTTTCTTGCACACATCAGCGAATGACCTGCAACGATTTCATGCCAAAGGCATCAAATTTATACCCTTTTTATTTAAGAAAAAAAACTGTACTTGGAATTTCAGGATTGCTGGATACTTCTTTATATAAGAATAGCAAAAAACATTATTTCCAACCCAAAGAATTTCTCCCATATTATACAAACCTCATGCAACATACTCCGTGCATTTTCCGACATCTTATCAAACTCATCTATACAGCAAACACCTTTGTCACTAAGGACGAGTGCCCCACTCTCCAAAACCTTCACAAAAGGTGTCAAAATAAATAGTCAAAATACCTTTCAATATAACAGTTTACAATGGTAGAAGGTAACAAGTAGACTGATGTAGAAATACATCTTACTGTTTCACCAGTTTCTGGGTCCTTCGTTACATAGGCAGTTAAACCAACAGCAGAGCTTCCTCTGCCACTGGTATAAATCCCACGTGGAGACAATTTATGCATGTACTGCAGCAACTGGGACTTGCTGGTTCCAGGATCTCCAACAAGTAGGATATTGATGTCTCCACGAAAGCTAGCTCCAGATGGAAGTTTTAGAGCATTACCACCAAAAAGCTGAAAAAAGATCAAGGTGCATAGAATGTCAATGTAATTAGACAACAAATCTTGCATGAGAATAATAATGTCAAGTAAATGCAAATCTACCTGACAAAGAAGCCCCCTTTTCACATCATCTAATTCCCAGATATTCGGAGCTAGTGACCTTGTCAGCCTATCATAAATATCAGGTAGTTTTGAAAGCTCTTTCAACTTATCAACCTGAAAGATGAACACTAACTGATCACCATGTAGCAGAGCACGCTATCAATGTATTAAGAGATGAGAGGACAAGGATCAGAATGGTGATGAAAGGAAGGTGTGCTAAGTGGAGATGGCAAACCTTATCTTGATACTCTGGTGAATCCTCTGCGATATCAACCCCGCTAGAATTATTACTGGAATCCATGGGATCATCGAGATGCAACCTTGACTTATCAGTCTTCTTTAAGTGGAGACAATCAATGTATGTCTGTCAAGAATGGTTAGTGACTAATAGTTTGTCCAGAATCGTGTGATGTAACAAGCCTTCACCATACAAGGAACTTCAAGTGGAATATGATTTGAAAGCATAGAATACCTTGAATATAGATTTAACAGTTCTCTGAGTTGGCCCCACTCTAACACTCATAGCTCTATATACCCCAGTAATCTACCACCAAAGTAAATCAAAAGAACAAAAAATTATGAAACACAGAGATGGACGATTAAAAGATAAGTTAAATCTACTCCAAGGGTTGACGGCACTAGAAGAAAGATATAGAACCCTCCAACCCAAACAACATTTATGAGATTTTCTTACTTCAACTCTATCTCCAGGTTTCCCTGTATCCACTAGTTTGTCATGCATAAGTATGCTGACTGTGTGCGGAGTTCCACCTTCAGGTATCTCATCTGGTGTCTCCTGTAACTTGACTATCTGCTTGTCTGCAAATCTAGTTTTCCAGTCACTAAATTAACTTCTGAAGGTAGGATCAACAAATCAATTACAACAGCATTGCAAAATGGATATAACCTGCATCGATTATGGACCAATGCCATGGAGTTTGTGGCCAAGCATTCCTGCCTTCCACACCTAGTTGGCTCATTAATGCGCCCTACCAAACAAACAAAAGATTGGCTGATATTAGGAAAAAAGAAATAAAGCATATAATAGAGCTTAAGAAAAGAGTTTGAATATAGATTCAGATACCTCCATGCTTGACTTGTACAATTGATACCTTAAATTTCTAGGTAGATGCCATGAGATCATTAAAAAAAAAAAAGAGAGACCCCAAAAATAAAAAGTTGGTTGAGAGTAATAGAAAGAGATGAGAGAGAGAGGGGCATGCAATTTCTTTAGGAGAATGCTAGGGAAATGAGGCTAGCCTCCAACGAACATCATCATCGTCATCATCATTAATTTCTTATATGATCGTCTATCCTACTTTGGAGCCAACGCTTTCTTTCCATTTATTGTCATTTCCATCGCTATTGTCCTTTGTCTTGGTTTTACTCAAAGTTTCCTTTTATTACTCCACCACTTCAAAAGACTTGAAGAATAGATGAAAACCAGTCCTCATTTTTTAAATTAAATACTAAGAAAACATGATAATGTTGTACATAAAAATAATGTGCTTGAGCCCACAAATTTAAATCATTAAATAATCATCAAGAAAGCATGCTATTTTGTTTTTTTACCATACTAACACAAAAATTTGGATGGAAGAATGTCAATGATAGGCTAAAATGCACATGCTAGCCAAGAGAATTATACCTCGATCCACCATAATAGGCTCAGAGAAGTGACCGCAAATCAAGCACCTAAAAATTGCCTCTTTAACCTCAGGTATAATTGAGCTGGATCGAATGATCATTCCCTTCACGGACACCATCTTCTCAATATCTACACATCAAACAAAAAAGGAATTAAAACAAATGGACACATTACTAGCAAATTAAATAAACATAAAATCAAGTAAATAGGAAAATGAAAAACAATCATATTAATATTGAAATCAACGATATAAAAATGAACAATATGAATAATAATTTAAAAGTTGTTGACGAATAAAAAATCTATTATTATGTTTATATTATCACAATTCACATGTTAAGTCATATATCAATGGGATATTTTTTAATTCATTATCATAAAATTTTCAATATTTTGAGAATGTTCTACTTTATTGTATTTTTTAATCATTCTCTTGTGCCAAATACATATTTAAAAACATATTAAAACACAATACAATAGATCAATTTCTCATATTATCTTCTTCTAGCATGGTATCAAAGAAAAATTGCTTCTGTTGCTTGAACTTTAGACCACTAATCTTCTCTATGCAATCTCGACCCACACACAATTCTTCTCTGTGCACAACACGCTCTATGCACTCCTTATAACTGCCACTTACAATCATTATCCATCTTTAAAAGAATTTTGGCTTCAACAATTCCCCACTTATTTCTCCAAGCCCTAATTTATTTTAGCCTCTTGTCATAGATCAATGGCATGCTCACTACAAATAAGTTATGTCGCACTTGTCCTAAATCACCTCAACCACAAGATTGTCAAACCCGGCCACTTGGCCTCATCTTTATCTCCTACATTCACTCAATTTCCATCTACAAGATTTAGTCATTCATTTCCAAATAAGGACAATGTCATTCACCATTACCACTATGCCACATATCCATATTTGTCTTGCCTTCATCTTGTGAATCCTCATTATATCTCTTCAATGCAATCCTGCAAGTTTCAATCATGACCTACAATACCACATCTCCTCTATATGTCTCCACAAAATTGTATCTCTCAAATCACAATCATGTGGTTCGTCAATGATGCAGGCCTCAAATCATCATTTGTACATTTCATCAACTTCATCATTGCATATCACGATAAGAAATAACCTTGAGACACTATCAATACATATCTCCTCAATATGTATATGCTTAATGCCTTCTAGTCATCAATGCACACGTGCCAAAGTAATAAATTCTATCTCCACCTCTACAAAGTCTAACTTATTTTATTGTTGCTCGCGGACATCAATAACATCAATCTCTACAGCATACTTACAAAACATTGTTGTTACTCTTTATCCAAAATTCTCATCGCAAACCGCCTATAATATATCTTCGAACCTTATTTACATCTATACTTTGTAAATCATAAATCGCTACCTCTATTTCTCACTGATCATAAATAACCAACCATTGGTCCTCATAAAACCACACATTGTCCCTAAATCCATCTCAAGTTAAGCTTCATGCATGCACTTATTGCACTTATCGCACTTATCACCAATAGCCTAATCACCATGCTATTCTCCTTAATCTACATACCCTTGTTATTGATCTCATCAACCACCTTCTTGGTTGTCACATTCAAACTACATGTCAACCATCTCATCACTTCTATAATCATCAACCTTGTCATAACCCTACCTCTAGTTGTTAGCCACCACACCATATAGCTGATCTTTCTTATTATGTCTTAAAAAGATCATCATATATTTTTTGTTAGATGATATCATGTTATCACCATTCCAAAGACTGACACTCTATGATGCTCTATCAATACTTCCATTGAAGCCTTTTACCCATTTCTCCATCGACACCTTTGCAAATACCTCCATCAATATTCTCAATCTATACCACTATCAATGCTCTCTATTGATAGCTCCTTAATGCACTTCAATGTCATCTATGTTGATGCATCCATCATCAACACAGATCTTTGTTTTTTGTTGAATCTTAGTTTGCCTAGCCCATAATGTATCTCGCCTTCAACAGAACTCTATCCATACTTTGTTTGATGATCTATTTATTTGTTCATGCTCTATGTATTATCTCAAATTCAAAGAGACAATTTGAAGAGAGAGGAAAAGAATTTGGGTTGGAAATATGAATAAGAAATAACTCCGGGCAATTCCAAGATGGCGATCTTTTAAGATGATAGGAATCCATGAAAAATTTGCACAAGAAATGAACCAAATCTCTCATCAAGAAAGAACATATATTGAGATATATACAAGCAAAGAATTAATTCATAATACACAATATGATTTTAAGTAGAATGGGTGAATTTCCATCAAAAACTCCACAAGAATGTTATTAATAGAGTACTCCAAAATTGGGCGACCACCTAAAAAATTACATTAAAATGGATATAATTATGAGATTCAACTTGGTATAAGACAAGGTGAGCAAAAGTAAGCAATATCATGCACACTATAGCCTTGCTTTTTACAATTGATTTTATAATATGGCCTTTTTAGCAAAATATGTGGTTAAGGACGAATCAAGTGAAAATTGGTGAGTATGTGAAATTCAGAATGAGAAGGGTCGGGAGAAATTGCAAAAGATGAGATTCTGATGCGGACATCCAATCGTCCATGCTTATCCGAGGAGGATCTGAAGATTGACGACCGAGATCACTTTGTTTTATTTTAGTTTATTAAGTGTATTTTGATTTAATTTTGCAATTTCCCTTTTTACCCTTTTGTCTTATGTAAGCCCAAGGGCTAATCTGTCATTTAATTTCTTTTGAGGCCTATATATAGAGGCTCATTCTCATGTATTTGGGATGATGGATTATTAAAAAAAATTTGTTTGCACTTGTGTTCTTTGGGAAGAACCTTGGGTGAGATTCCTATGGGAGGAAGTCGGAGTTTCCACCAGCCGCAGGATGGGTCCGGGCTCGTGATTTGAAGTCCCTTGGAGAAGGGCAACGGATCACCCGTCAGTCTTCGGAAGAGTCCGAGGCTCGCGGTTCTTATTTTCTATCTTTCGTTTTATCTTTGTTTTGATTTCTTCCTTCTTATCTCTCCCCGTCGTCGTTTTCATATTCTTCCTCCTCCCTCAACCTCACGGGTCAAACATCCATACCAAGCTCTACAAATCTCCCCCATAATCGCCAGCCACATTCAACCGATTCCCCCACTTGGCCGCCGGCCACCTTCACCCGATTCCCTCCCTAGCCGCCGGCCTCATCCTTTCCACTCTCTCCTTGGATTTCCTAATTATGAGTGCATGATATTTGGGGATTAATTTGAATTTGAAATTATTCAAATTCAAATTTCAAATTCTTTCCTAATTTGGTTCCTCTATTTTAGAAAAGTTCTTAACTTACATCCATTTGAATTTGAAATTTAAATTGGAGTGAATTATTCTCTTTTCTAATCTTTTTAAACCAAATTAAGAAGCCTTAATTAGCCTCATTAAATCCTATTTCTTAAATCAAGTCTAGATTTAGGAAATAATTCAAAATTCCCTTCATAACCGAAATTTCCCTTGCCTTGCTCTCCTAATTGACTCCCTAATCTAAGGAGTTTAATTTTCAGGAATTAAAATAGCCGAATTTTTCTGTAATCTCTTGGCTTTAATTTATTGCCTAAAACTAGATATTGGATTAGAAAAGAAGAGCCCCCTCAATCCCGTCACCTCCTCTCTCTCTCCTAATTCTTTCACACCATGCTGGACAATTGCTGGAATCAAGGCTTGAATGCTCCTTCCAATTTCCCTTGCTCGTAAGCCTAGAAACCTGAGATTTCTCTCAGATTTTGGCTCCAAATCTCTCAGGTTTTGAATAAGAAACCTAAAGAAAATCTCAGATTTCCTGAAGGATCTTTTCTTTTTTTTGAGAGGATCTCCACCCATTCCCCTCCTTTTTTCTTCTCAGGCAAAGCAAGCTGGCCGAGACCTTCAAAGCCTTTCTTGGGTATTTCCTTCCCCACCGTCTCTCATCACAAGCAACCTCTCACTTGAGTTCTAAAGCCTACATCCTCTCTCCTACTCCTAAATTCTATATTTGTGTCAAGAGAGAAATCTGAATTTCTCTCAGGATTGGGAACGGTGCTCTTCCTCTGCTGCTGGAATGCTCAAGTTCCTCTCAGATTTTGGGAGGAAAATCTGAACTGTTTCAGATTTCCTGGAAGGAACTGTTTCAGCTTTGCCATCCTGCTTTCGTTCTACATCAGATTCAAACAAATAAAAACTTTTTGAAGGCTTCCAGAAAAAAAAAAAAAAAAGACAAGAATGAACCAAATCCCATCAAAACGGCTATATAAATAAGGAATTAAGTTATAATATCACAAGCAAATAATATTGTAATTGATGGAATTTTCTTAAATACTCAACATTTAAGCGTGCATATAATAAAGTAATCCTATGATGAATAAACTCCTCAAAAGTTGCATTAAAAAGAATAAAGCTGTGAGGTTCAACTTTATATGTGATGAATTGGGTCAAAAAGATAACATTCTACAAAACATGGCCTAGAGTTCTACAATATTTAGGAACTGGTTCATTTTTTATTTTGGGATCTATTCATGCTTTATTTGAGCATCATATTTGTCACAAATCTAATGACAAAAACTCCATTCATCTTAATCCTCATTGGACTCTCCTCTACAAAATTCAAAAGTATTGGACAGTCCTATAAGTATAATACTCAGAAGTTTTAAGCAACAAACATTCAACTACTTCCAAACTCAATTCAACATCATTTATATCTCCTTGAACTTAAGAAAGAGTATTGTTATATATACATACATACATACGTAATATTTATTATCCTAATATTCTTTCATTATCAAGAATTTATCCTTTATTGTATTTCCCTTTATAATTCCATTGTAATATCTACATGTAGACATCAATATGTTTGCACTGAAAAATAATTCAATGGGACATTTCTCCCGCTCTCTTCTTCTAAATATAACAAGTCAAACCGTATAGATTGCTGGAAGACTGAGATTGACAAGTGTGATCGAACAAAGTAAACCAAACTAATTATCCATTGATGCAGGAAACTAGGTCGAGCAGATCATAGAGCACAAGGTTAAGTAAATCATCTGATATTAAATTTTGATGATGAGAGTTTGCTGAGTTTCCTAGCATAAATGAGAACGGTGTGCCTATATAGACAAACACTAGTGCCATAACAAGCATATGAAGATGATAAGGTTGCACAACTATGAATAATGTGATCTTTTAATTATGCACAAACCAGTAACCAAAAGAGTTTTAAAGCCGTGATAAATTGCCAAGGGCTCGATCAGTTAAAAAGTAATTAATATTGATTTGAGAAAAAAATGCAACGAAGCCATTACCAGAGGGGTTAAGATTCCTCATCGAAATCGAGGACTTGAGGTTATAAATCCTGGTTTGAATATGCTTCTCAAACAAAGGGTCAATTCTCGCCACCAAATCCATAAGCACGATGTCAAAAATCGCCAGAACCTCAAGCGGATACCTCACCATCTTTCCATACAGATCAGGATCATAATCAAACACATCGTGTGCATCTACATCCAGCGACTCTCCTCCATCCAGCTCCAAAACCCGGTGCACTGCTCGCATGTACTTTCCCTCCTCCATCACTACACCCCCGTTACTTCCACCATCAGAAGCTCGCCGAGGGTCGCGGAAGTGGCGAAGAAAACGCAGGATCGCGGCGTTAACGTCCTGCACACTTATGTTCGTCCCCCACACAAAGACTGGAGTTGAATCGGCGTCTTCCCCATCAATGGCAGCGTCAGCATCATCTCCGGCGTCCGAGGAAGGACCCATGGCATCGGAATAGGAGATAGGAGTTGCAGGAGTAGAGGGAGTGGCTTGGCGGCGTTGGTGCCGAGAAGAAGAAAGAGGGGTACGGTAAGCTCCTTGGGAGGAAGAGATAATAGGGCTGCCGGCGACGGGGTAACGACGGCCTGATCGACCGGGTTGCCGTTGGCCACCATTGGAGGAGGGTATAGGGGAGGAGTTGGTGTTGGCAATGGGACTTGATGTGCCATCAGGAGACGATGCAACTGGTAAAAAGGAAACAAAATCATCAAAAAAAATTAGAAATCAAGACTTTCGAAAGAGGAAAAAGAAAAGAAATGAGTTCGTGGTACCGTAAGTAGAGGAGTCGGCCATTGCGTATAGGGTTTGTGGACAAATCGTGAGGGAATGGGAAGGAAGGTGAAAGAGTGGAATTAGGCGGGAAGAGGGTGCGCTTCCCGCCAAAATGGAGGGAGAACTTGACTGCAATGCACGTTCAGATAAATATTACTTACCTGTTCTGGAGCTGATCGGACGGCTGTAAGGCAACAGGGGCTATCATGCAAATTGGCAAATCAAAAGTGCAATTTTTTTTTTTTTTTGCCCCAAAAAATCTCCATAATAACATAAACTCTTATTTATTATAACATAATAGAAAATACATAATAAATAAATAAATTATTTGCACGGAATTTAGTGTTATTACGTCTTATGTTTTTCCTTATAGTTGATTTACCCACCGCAGGTTGTCTTGGTGGTGAAGAACTGGCTGGCCATAGGTCAGGTGCCAAGTTCGAATCCATTGGCAATTCGTGCTAGCCTTAAGTGTCGGCCCGTATAAATTGGTGTGGGTTGCATACTAGGTCGACCGGGTCATCCCTTAACGGGGATGATCTTTTTTTTTTTCTTATAGTTGATTAAAATGAATAAATTATTGAATTTAAATCATGGGCAATGTATTTGACAGCCACTATTTTTTTTTTATTTTCAGATTAATTAAAATAAATTCATATCACATATGAAAGACCTCTAATACCTCTTTATTGATAGTCAAATTTTTCAACCAATATATCAAAGTGAGATTTGTCAGCCAACCCTTTCTTGATAAATAATAGAAACATGAATTATTTCTGTGATGAATGTCATAGTATTGAGAAATTTTTTAGCTCTAGATGATAAAAAATAATTTGACTTTGTCTTGGCAATAAAAATAATTATGGATGTAAACGAGTTGAGTCGAATATCTGCCTACTCTAGTTAAATTTGTTTAGTTGTTACTATGCTCAAGCTCATTGTCTCGTTAAAAAGTGTATAGGCTTGAGCTCAGGTTGATTGTTCGAGCTCTTTTGGAAAGCTCAAATTTGACTCGATTGTTAAGCTCGATTTCTTAATTTTAAATTTTTTTTGTATTTCTAATATAGAATTAATTTAAAAATATTAAAATATATTCTATATCAAACTCTCTTTGTCCTTGGATCATCCCTTGACCTAAAAGGACACTGTGTAGTACTTAGGTAACCAGCATAGGTTGACTCGCCCATGATTAATCTAAACCCAAAGTTAGATGGCTAAGGTACCCTAATGAATCAATTAAGCCAATTTGAACTTACACTAGCAAATGTGTCCATTTCAGTTAAACATGATCAAACTATATATTAGCATATTGAGAAATTAGGATATGTAATAGCTCATATTTTGACCCAATTAAAAAATATTTTTGGAGTCATTATAAGTCTAATTTATAAACCGTCTTTGTCATAACATAAACATTATTGTACTTTAATTATAATAAATTTATCATAAATTTATGAGCAGTGTAGATATGAAAATAAGAAGTATTGCAATTACTTAAAATATTGATGCATGTTGATAAAAGCGGGTTTTATGGGATTGTTAGATGTTTGCTTTGCAAACTGATTTCATTATAGCATTCTGGGATCGTTAGGCTATTATATGGATATTTTTTTATAAATTTTGGATCCCTATATTTAAAAATATAAAAGGATTCATAAGAATTTTATGCTTAAAAATTAAACAATTGACATAACACTGATGAGTCCCTAAATTATTTTTTTCTAAATATCCTAATCCACCTACATGAATTTACGTAAGCCATTTCCCATCCCAATTTGCGTTTAACAGAGAATAAGGAAAATATAGAATAAAAGATAGGAGAAAAGAGAGAACCTAAGGTTTGCAGGTCATAGAATCGTTTTTGTTAGTCAATTCAATTGAAATTTTTGCTCATCTCGAGGTAGGCTATCGTTATTCTACCTCTGATTTTAATGATTTTGTGTATTTTATATTTTATGAATTTTAATTTTATCAAAACTTACAAAAGTTTCAATATCTTTATTTTTAGCAAACTTTCACCACGGGACTTTTAATATGTTATAGTTTTAATCATTCTACATATATTGACATAAATATATTAAGATTTCACCGGGTATTTTAATATTTTCGGAGACATTTCCTAATTTGGGAAATTTTAATAAATATGAAAATTGAATAAATAATTTTCAAAACTTCATAATATTAGTGTATGATATGCATACTTGTTACAGTGGGTACATATATAATGAACAAGAGTATTTTTTTTTTAATGAATTTTACTAATTTTGACAGATGCATTAATATGATACTGTGAGCTTAACATTAAACATAATATCATTTGTTTATTATGTTATATATGATGTGAAATGTGTATATATGAGAACGATTAAACATAAATGATTGACTGATTCAGGTTAGTTAGAGATATATTATCCTATACAGGAGGGTACACCGATGGGCTTTTTTTTTAAAATAAGATTTGTGATGTAAAAGATATGAAAATAGAGACAATGAGATAATTTGATATGATATGATACGCCGATGGACAAAAAGTGAAAACTTCATGTATGAAAGCCGTCAAACCTAAATGACTTGTGATATAACTGATCCTTGGAAACATGACTGATATGATTGAGACTAATTTCTGTAGAGTTGGCTTACATGAATGGATGCATGAAAAACACCATAGATTGTTAGATGTCTTTTTTACTTACAGTGCTAGCTTAAATACTTGTATCAGTCATAGTCTATATTTTCATATAAATAATGTCATGTTAATTATGCAATTTATCATATATATACATATTTATATAAAAATGTAGACTATGATAAATTATATAATTAACATGGCATTATTTATATAAAAATATAGACTATGATTGATACAAGTATTTAATAAGATTGATAAAATTTATACAAAATATATATGAACCACATGATTTACATGATATACATGAATAGCATATACAATGTACAACATATATATGATAATGATAAAGGTACTAATGTAAGAAGATGATATATAAACTATAGTATAACTAATGAGTATAAGATTGACAGAACTTATTGATCACAATTCACTTAGTTATTCATCAATGCTCTTAAGATATACAATTGTATTGATATTTATTAATCAAATTACCTATTATTATTTTATTGGTTATTACATGCTTTTATAATTATATATTTATATTGATAGTGATTGATGAGTACATGCATAATGTTCATATTGCCTTGCATTAATTTTAGTTGTAGGTTGTAATAAACTACTGAGTTGTTAGCTCACTATGTAATTTTACATGTTTTAAGGAAGGCGTCAGGATCCAGTATTTTTTTTTAGGGGTCAGGATCCATAGAGTAAAAACAAATATGTGATTCAGGCTTTTTTTTAATTATATATATTTTTTAGTTTTATTCTTTTATATTTAAGAACTAAAAGATAAATTAATGAATATATGGATTGATGTCCCAGCTTTTATACATTGATTTTGAGGGATGATTATATTTTTTATATTTTGATATATATAATTTTTAGTTGCTTCCACTGGATTGATTTATATTGATAAATTCATAGAAGCTCTGGTTAATTAATTAGAAGATTAAAACAGACAATTCTTTTAAAACTATATCTTTGGTTATTACAGGATCACTGGCTAAGTAAAAAAATCAATCATATCCTAAGATCTCCCTAAGTCCTTTATATCCAATCTAAGTCAACATAGCTTAACCAAGTTAAACTTATGCCTACATAATTAACCATAGTCAAGCTTGGTTAATATAATATAATGTTTGACCTAACATAACCTCTAACCTATATGATGACCCAATTAAAATATTAAAACTAATAGTGGGATATCAAAGCTAACTTATATTATACTCAATCAGCATAAAATCTATATTATCCATTTTGGGGGCTTGACCCATTATATGATATATTAAGCACCTTATCAAATTATTGGCTTATATCACTCATTCTAACTATTATATACTCACTCATTGACCATTATCTAATTAAAATCATGCCAATTAGGTCTTCCCCTATGTTATAACTTTACTTTACATAACTTATCCTATTGGACCCATTTTGACCTTATGTACTCATTTAGGTGAAATTAAACTGATCAAACCAAATTAGAACCTTAAGTAACATAAAATTGAACCTTAATAGCCACAACAGGCTCTAAATTGTTTGATCAGTGCATTGAGCCCACATAGACCTAAAATAAACCCTTGTAATCTATTTTAACCCAACTAAGTGTAATTAGATTTATTAGCCCAAATTAATAATTAAATCATGGTCTTAATTAGCTAAATGAACTTATATTAAAGCTTAATCACTTTAAGTGAGCCCAAATTAACCTATATTGACTAATTTAGTAAGCACAATTTGATCTTAAGCCCTAAATGAATTAGACCCCTAATATGTGAAGTGAACTCTGGCCAAGACTATGAAATCACACTTAACTCGATTATTGTTAAAGCATACACAACTTGAGCTAATGCGGCTCTTGCTTAGCTTGGTCTCCAAATTGAGCCCCGTGATTAGTGTCCTCCACCGCTACTCCTAGACTTAATTAATTTCTTATGTTCCACCTGATACCCCTTAACCACCCTAGATAGCTTAAGCTTGTTAAGCCAAGGCTACTTCAATATATATATATATATATATATATATATATATATATATATATATATATATATATATATATATATATATATATCATTAATATCATCCTATGATAAATAGTTGTATACTCGACAAGGCCCATTAAACTTATTGGCTTATCCACCCAACAAGCTTGAATAAGGATAACACGGTATGATAGGTGTAAAAAATGGGTGTTGATAAGAGTGGGGTTCCTAATGGAACAGAGGTGTGCTATTGAGTTGGAGTGGGTTTGTGGTGATGGGGATAAACATCTTCATTGAAGATAGCCTGGAGTGATGTGCAGAGTTTGTTTAAAGAGGGTTCATGTAGTCATTTTAGGCTCGAGCATAACTAAGGGACACTCATATAAGAGACATTGGGTGAAGTAAGTTGATTTTGTAGGGACATAACAAAGGAAAGAATTGACATCCAAAAAGTAACGGAGGGGGATTTCTTGTGTAGTAGTTAACATGGGTATTCAAAGTTGGTACATCATAAAGGAAAACTAATTGATAGGGCATGCCATGGTCATGAGGGTGTCAACCAATAAGTAATGAGGTAAATGAGCTTCAATTAAGATAGCACAAATCATTTTGATGAGGTGTGCATTTGGTAATGTTATTTTATTATGGCTTACAAGAATTGGAGTATTAACGGTGTTGATTTGTGTAAAAAGAATTAGAAGTTAGAATTTAGGCATTCTCCATTACTTTTTGGAATAGTGAAGTTTTATTTTTTAAGTCATATTAGTGCTCGACCATATTTTTAAATTGGTGGAATTTGGATGGTATCTCTGATTTGAGTTTCACAGGGTGCACTAAATAATATGTGGAAAAATCATCAACAAAAAGCAAATATTATTTATAAACTTGATTAGAAATAGCATGGGAGGGATCCCATACATAGTGTGAATAAAAAGGTGAGGTTTTACATTACTGGAGATACATAACAAAAAGGGGGCTCTATGGCTTTTTGCATAATAACATGAAATATAAAAAAGGTTTAAAAGAGTTTGATGTAGCTAGAAAATGATAGAATCGTTGTACTCAGATGGTTGGGGCATCGTTGGAAAAGGTTTGGTACTAAATTGGAGTGTTTGGCAAGGCACAACAGTGACCCCAAGTCAGAGTTGTTATAATGAATGGGATAGATACTAAGAGAAGTTGAATATGTAATAACCCAAAGTTCTTAAAAAAATTATTTTAAAATTTTTAAAATTTTGAACCGAAGAGTTGCAACATTGTGCTTTTAGGCGCAATACCCTTTAGGGGGTACCATTGGGGTGCTAAAATTCGACGTAGCAGCGTTGAGCTCTCTATTTTACAATAACTCAAGATTAAGCATGTTGCATTGCGACGTTAGGTCCATAGCATCGTGACACTGGGCACTGAATTATGTTTTTTAATATAAATTCATCCACTCAACCTTTCCTCCTCTCTCTCTCTCTCCTTGTTTGGTTTGCTGGTGAGAGAAGGAAGAAGGAGAGGAGAGAAGGGGATGATGGAAGAGAGAAGAGTGAGAACGGCTTCTAGGATTTTCTCATCCATCGCTAATGTTACAAAATTTATTCTGATTATTGTAGGTGACTTCTATCTTATATCTTTTTTTAAAGATTTTGATTTTGGGATTTATTCTCTTACCTAAATCGATATTTATTGCATTTTCTTCTAATCAAATGAAATTCAACCGCATAATTTTGGTATATTATAATACTGATTGTTATGATAAATTTGATTGGATGATTTTGTATTTTTATTAGTTAAAATAATATTTAATGCATTTATATGATTTGAGCAAGAATAAGGTACATAATGATTTTGGTATCGTGATGAAACAAGCATTATCAATGAATATATATATATATATATATATAGTGTGTGTGTGTGTGTAAAAAAGAAATGTTGGTTATTAAGAGAGGTTGGATGGTGATTGATTCTACCCTATATATGAGGGTGAGATGATGAGCTTTCATTAAAATAAGATTTGTGGTAATATCATCGATCAAAATAAAGTCAAAGATTGGTAGTTATAAGGAGCTAAGATATCGTCGAGCAAGAGTGACGACTCTTCAAGAAACCACCTGGATATTAAATTAAAGATTAATAAGATATTAAAAAAGAACATAATGCATGTACGATTATGGAAAACACCACACAAGCCTAAACATTTTACTTGTTTAGTATGATTGTTTATACATGTATATTTGTATTGTTATTGTTTTTGATATAATATTAATTTCAAGATTAAGATATAAATATGATTAAAATAATGATAAAATACTACTGATGAATCTGCATGTGAAGATTCTAGATGATATAACTGCATAAATATTATTACCTTTTTCATTGATAATAATTTTAGATAGTTGCACATGTATTTGGCATTAATGATTGATACAATCTCTTTACTCATACAATTTTCTAATGGATTTGATAATGGTGCAGGAATAATTTTACTAATTTAGAATTTTACAAAAAAAAAAACTAATTTAGAATTTTACTATTCTAGCATCCATACTAGTATTATTTCTACGACTTATGATTATCATATTCACTATACGTTTTGCATAGACTTATGATCATACTAAATGCTACAATATTGTTTCCTTTTCATGCTTTGAGTGCAATTATAGCTATTTGTTATCTGTTGGGCATCACATTATGTGAATTTAATTGATTTTCAAGCTGGGGAAAGGATCCAGTACTATGAGGTTGTCTTTCAAGTTTATTTTTATTTTTGTTGTTTTCTTTTGTAGCCAAAAGTTTTGGTAGGCTATAAGTGTAATTCATTGCTTTTGGTTATTAAAAATAATTTTGGAGAAAGAATATAATTATATGTTGATGTTTTGATAAATAAAATTTATTTTGTCAGATATTTTGTTTTCAATTGAAATTAGTAGCTCTTATTTTAATTAAGAAGATAGAAAATATACAATTCTTCCCATTTAAGTCAATGATAGGCCATTCTTTGAATCCTAGATTTTGTATCCCATAATGTCAAATGAGATGTGGGAAAAATTCCCAATAATACATAGATAGATGGTTATGGGTTAGGATGGGAACATGCAGCAAGTCAGTGACAATAAGCTTAATAATCATTGTTAGGAGAATGTTATTACTCATGTGGGAGATATACATGGTTTGGCCATTACTAAGTGGCACTCACTAAGGGTCATTGTATACACATGGTTTTTTTAATTGGGTTGGATCAAAGGTAATATGCAATCTTTCTCCTGATTTGTGTGGTCAACATAATTTGTGGTTTCTTCGACAAAAGAGCTTGAGGTTCGGAAGCTAGGCCTTTGTATATTAGATCTTAATGGTGCCCAAAGTCCCATCATTTGTCACATATTGTATATAAAATATATGAAATGGTAGCTCTGTAACACCCTAGAATTAAATTTGAAAGACTTATTTATTTTATCTTCTTAATTAAATAACGGGATCTTCTATATAAATCATCAAAATAATAAATTTATATATCTAGTGAATGAAACTAACAATCGTATACCTCAAAATATTTCACTATTTCATTTATAAAAATTTTATATAAGACATAATAATCTCTATCAATCTCACTCTGTTTAGTTCTGATCTCATCCTTGATATGAAATCATTAAAATTCACATAATGAGTTAAAAAGCCCAACAATAACTCAAACTCACCATAGTTTTCAATATAAGACTAGAAGAATTAATATGCATACTCAGTTCAGTCAATAAAACTAATCTCACCCATGCGTATTTATCATTTGTAAAGCTTAAGACGATCACTAATAAAAATTAGGGAAATCATTACAATGAATCTAGGAATTACTAACATGTATGAGAATAAGCAAATTAATAAAGCATTGATGTTATAATCATTTAAGCATTAGTAAACAGAATCGCAGGCAAATATTTGTCAATATTATCATTCTTGTCCTCTTACATCCATCCTATCAATTATATATAATTAGTATTTGTACCCATTCATATGTTATCTATATACACATGTTACTACTCTATATATCATTACTATCAGTATATGTATGCTTTAGGATATGATTCAACATGACAGGATGTCTAGTTTTTAAGGTATTTTCATCCTTTCATTTATTCATTTTTTATATCATTATATTATTATCATTTATCTTTTATCATTATTATTACAGATGGTTATCAAAAATCATTAAGAATCATCACCCTCTGCCCGTCGGCATAATTCAATCATTTGTTACAAGCCACAATCGAGATAATACCAGAAACCATATATATAGAGAAAAGTCATTATTGTTACGTTATAAAAAATCACCTTGATCAGACACGAATCTGGATGCACATCAAAATTGAAAACTTCCAAAATTAAATTGGGACCATCCAAACTCCGATTTCAACAAACTTATACTCAAACTGAATGTCTAGATGAGACGAACCCAATAACACCAAAATCGATCTAATCCGAACCCAAATGGGCCCAAATCAATGGACCGAAGCATATTTGAAAGCTTTATTGCATTTATTGGATGGCCAAATAATATCTAAATAAAGCATGCTTATCTTTGAATCGAGCGAGTCGACAAGATGAATCCAACGAGCCCAATATTACTTAATTCAAACATCATTAAGGCAATGAAATGATGAATTAATGTTCTATGAGACTGTGATCGAGGGAATCAATATGAGTTGTCCAATATGGCACTCCAAAATTTATTTGGATCTTCTTCATATTTACGGATCATGCTACTATCAAAATCTATAAATTAATTTCCACTATCTACATAAAAAGAGGACCTTGACTGTCACGACCCAACCCGACCGGGACGGATCCCGCTCGCATCGGGCCGCGACGCAACTTAAACTTGAAATCCAGGATCTAGCTTTGGAATTTGCTTCAGACTTTCTTCCAAATATTAAATAGACAGAAAAACACAGAGCTACTATAAACATCCAAATATAGAACAGTTCATCTATCTTTTCTTTCATCAAAACAATTATATATAATAAAATCCATGGCTTCAGACAGAAATAACAGAACAGAACAGAAAAGTCATGACTGTACAAAAATCAAAAGTACAAAATACCTAATCTCAGATCAAACACAGATCAGCTAATCCAATACCTCCTTCCCTTTCCCAGAACCTGAAAATCACGTAGAAAACAAGGATGAGGTAACAGCTCTGCAAGACATCACTCACCAATCAAAATCATCAGAAATTCACATCAGAAAATAGACGTACGAAAATCATAGAACAGACAGAACAGATACTTGATCAACATAAATCAAACAACTAATACAGAAAATTGAAGTCATTTCAAATCAGAGTTCAGAACAGATATCATAAAGCTTCCAAATCACAGAGCAGACAGAATCGTACGGAATAACCAGAATAGTACAGAAATCAGATAAAATCACATTCATAAAACATATCAGATAAGTCACAGAACAAATTTGCAGATATCAAACATCATATTTCAGATAATATAGCATATATCAGATTTCAGATTCCCAGACCCTTACAGAATCGTACAAATTCTGGCCCTTTATGCCTCCATTCCTTGACACTTACAAAATCTCGACGGATTCCGGCCCCTTACGGCTCCCTTCCCTGAAACTTACAGAATCTCGATGGATTATGGCCCTTTATGTTTCCCTTTGTGCTTATAACACCAATATCACCAGAACAGAACAAATATTCGGAATTCCGGAATAGAATTTATTTTCAGATTTCAGAGCTCATTTCAGATTTCCCTGACACTTACAGAATCTCAAAGGATCCTGGCCCCTTATAACTCCCTTCTGATAGCATACAAACATTTCAATTCATTCAATGTATCAATTCAGAAAAATCAAAATTCGTACGAAAAATCGGCGGCATAACGGCAGTATACGAAATTTACACAAAATTCTCATATTGAAAAATTTACCAAATTATCACAGAATATCCACAACAACATTATAAGATTTTTACTGTACTGAAGTAATAATATCAGACATTCAGATAAATTGTTATTTGAATAAAACTCAGCAGAATTCAAAATACCAGTAAAAATCTTCCAGAAAATACTCAAAACGTGCATAATTATCATCTCAAAATCATACCAAAAGTTACACGGTAAAATCTTTAGCAGAAGAAAATAATACAAGAATTTCGCTAACGGAAACAAGATCCGGAACAAAAAAGTCGTCAAAATTCACGTTTCTGAAAATTGAGAAAGGTGGAATGTGCCTTACCTCGAGTCGATCAACTTTTCCAACTATGACGACGGACGAAAACGAGTCGAAGTCGTTGGAAACAAGATTCGGAACAAAAAAGTCATCAAAATTCACGTTTCTGAAAATTGAGAAAGGCGGAATGTGCCTTACATCGAGTCGATCAACTTTTCCAACTATGACGACGGACGAAAACGAGTCGAAGTCGCTCAAAATCCACTTTTCTTCTTTTTCCTTCGTTTTTCTCTCTCCTAGGCTTTCTCTCTCTTCAAAAACGACACCATTTAGATATTTATTAAGCAGGATTGTTCCGGATGATGTCCCGATCGTCCCGGGACGATCTTCTCTGGACTCAAATCGTCCAGACGAAAATAAATTCCAATTTCTTCGTCCCTGGACGAAACTCTCTGTTTGGTTCGTCCCGACCCTTCCAGGTTCGTACAGACGAACCATACAGATTTCTTCACAATTTCTTCAGTTCGTCACGTACTAAGGCCAGTTTGTCCGGGACTAACAGCACTAAAAAAATAGCTTTTGAGCGGTTTTACATTGACGACTTTGATTTTTGGTGGCTTTGACCCTAGACTAGAAACTCAAGAGAGCCCTGAGCCTTGAAGCATCCCAGAACTCCACACCGACACCATCGCCGGCGAACCCTCATCACCAGGTCAAAACTGCTTAACCTCTATTTGACCATTGTCACCGGAACTATGTCCGGTAGTCTTCATTGGGCCTTTGTATGACCTCGTTGTCCGCCTACTACGATCCTCCTACCACCATCGCTCGCTGACTACAGTCCCTCCAACCTCCAACATGCGCCTACTATGATCCTTTCGTCCTTCTTCGTGTGCCGACTATGTTCCCTACTGCCTCATTTGCCCGCCAAAAGTTGTCCATCCTACCTCCATTACCCATCGACCATGGTCCTTCCGACAACCGTTGCCTGCTATCTACGGTCCCTCTGACCACCGTCGCTTCCTGACTACGTTCCCTACGACCAGCGTCACCCAACTACAGTCTGTCTGACCACCGTCACCCGCCGACTTAGTTTCATCCAACCTCTGTCACTCACCGACTATGGCTCTTTTGACAACAGTAACCTTCCGACTACGGTCCCTTAATTCAAACTCAATCACCCATCGATTATGGTCCCTCAGACCTCAGTTGTCCGACTATGATCCCTCTAATCTCAGTTGCTCAACTATGGTCTTATCAACCGAACAAACATGCCAACGTTCTCTTGAAAATAGCTCTCATAGCATTATATTCTTCCAACCCCAAGTATATAATGTGATCTATATTTTCTACATTGAGCAAACATCTTCAGTCAATGAATGACATTATTTGTAATGAATAATAAACACTCGTTGTTTCATTTCAACAAGGCAACCCATGGTTTTTTCTCCCTTTCAGAGTTTTTCATGTAAAAATTATAGCCTCTTATGACTCTTACACCTCTCTCTCTCTATCTCTCTAAATGTTGAATCTTCGTTCAAAACTAAAATGCTAAGCTCTATATCTCTTTACTACCACGAATGTTCTAACAGACAACAATTATATATTTAAAAGACAGAATCACTCATAATTCCCTAAATATAATAATTCTAACATATATATTACACACGATAAAATATAGATTTTTTTAATAAAATTTTAAAAGGCCTCCTAGGATCCGCTCAATTTTGTGCGGACCCCACATATGATGATAAGCATATAAGATAAGCTCACCCCACATAAGATGATAAGCCTAAGTTCCCTGAACAACTTGTAAACTACTACTCCTTAATACAACACCGCGTGTTCGGATATATAAGGCAGGACCGCAGGATCCTTATCACTCACATTTCAGCGGGCCCTTGTTTTTGGTAGGGACGAGGAGTGGTTGGTGTTTATAAATATATTAAACGACAAAATCAAGGCCTCTATCGCTGGAACAATTATTACATCCTCCGACCGGACGTAGAGAAACATCCGGTCGGAGGCAAATTCCCGCCAAAAAATGAGTTGTACCGAGCAAATACCGAACAATACCAAACAATAACGAAGAATACCATCATTTAAAGACCCAATACCGAGTTATACCGGGCTTTACCGAGCAAATACCGAGTTATACAAAAGTTGTACCGAATTTTTCCCAGAAAAACTTGGTACAACTCGGTATTTCTCGGTACAGCTCGGTATAACTCGGTATTGGCTTTCAGAGAACGGTATTCCTCGTTATTATCAAATAATACCTAGTTGTACCGAGCAAATACCTAATTTTTTTGCGGGAAATTACCTCCGACCGGACCTTCCTCTACGTCCTTGCACCGGACGTAATAAAAGTTCCTATCGCTGGCTGGTTTGAAAACGTTGTAAGTGTGAAATATTTTAAATACACGAGTTTAAAAAATATAAATATTTGATTTAAATTAAAATAAAAAATTAAAATTCTAAATTTTATCCTTTAGCCATTTTTAATTTGAAATTAGCCAATTTGATTAATTTTGTAAATACATTACAAGTTATCGTCACTGCCAACCATTGTCACTCGCTACCACGATTAGCTAATGTTGCCACTGTATGCCACCGCTATTTTTTTTTTGGAAAAAATTGAAGACTTAGCCCGTTCTATAAAAAAAGAACAAGGGTGTACAATAAGGAATAAGAAATTAACCATCAACAAAAATCGAGGCATCATAAAATATAAAAGAAAAACATGTACAACTCAAAGGAAGATAAAAGAAATGAAAAATCAGGCAGAAACTTTGTCTGGCTAGAACTCAGTGCTAACTTAAGAGATCATACGTAGAAATTCAAATTCTCATTTGGTTGCCTGAAGACCATCCAAAAGGAGATGGCAAGCGACATCATCGTCCATGGCTCAGAAACCTGCCAATCCAAAACCAAAAGAGTATCGAAAACAGGTGTAAGGCAACAATAAGATAGCTCAGAATCAAAATAGCACGAAAAGGTGGGGCGACACCAACATCATCATCATCATAATTGATGTTGGTGCAAACCACCAAATTCATCATCAAGCTAATTGATGTTGCTATTAAAAAAAATCTTCATTCGATTTATACACAACCAAAAAAATTATAAGATAGTTCAAAGACAACCAATTTTTATAATATATAGATATGTATGAAAGTATATTGTTGAGTTTGATTTAACTCGTTTAATAAGTTAATGACATGAATTTAAATAAAAAATATCAAATAATCACCCGTCTCAGTATATAAGAAAAACAATATATTTGAAATAATTTGTGTTTAACACGACATGAAGATATTGAGTCTGAAAGTGCTGCACAAAGGTGAGCAGCTCTCTTTGGTCTGTTGGTTAGGAACTTTGACTATCAATTATGAGGTTTTGGATTTGAGTTTTGCGCGTGTGATGTATGTGCGATTTTGTCTTAATTTAGTAATTAAATGTCTAAAAAAAGTATAATAAATTTTTTGTTATATATATATATATATAATAAAATGATAAATTTTTGTCCAAAAATTAGCAAGAAAACATGTTTATATTTTACCAATAACTCAATATGCCTTCATAATGGCCTTAAAATATGACATTAATAATTGCATAAGGTTAGTTGAAGTAAATCATGATTTGTTCAATATAATCTTTAAAGTAATTCTTTATTTCTAAATTATTGATCATAAAATATAATATATATCGGATCCAAATTTATCTATGAGTGATACACGGACCTTACTTGCAAGACTTAAAAGATTTCATTAGATAATAGTAGACAGAGAAAAAGTTAGAAAGTGACTGAGTGGGAATGAGAGAGATTCTAAGTATTCGTAGCATTGTTCTTTTGATTGCCCTATGATCTTTTATTTATAAGGTTATGGAGCTACAGAAAAAGCTATACAAAAAATAAACTCATTTACAAAGAAATATAGCCTGACTAAAATATATTATTTTATGCTTTGATATATGAAGTGCTTGTTTATTTACTTTTAGTATAAAATTTGTTATATTTTAGCTATATGCAAGCATTTTTTTTATGTTCCGTACAATGACTATAAACAATTGATTTTAAATTTAGTATGTGTATAATGGGTTAGTTGTTAAAAATATAGATCGATATAGGTGTGATTAGTTTGAACTTTGTTGGCTCACATATATTTTGTATTAATTTTTAGGACAGGAAAAGGGTATGGTTATATACATATACATACATACTTGTTGCGGGCTAGAATATATACGGTGATAGAGTTATAATATTTTGTCATAGCGTTGTACGGATATCTAGCTCACACATAAAGAACACAGATGTTTTAAGTGGAAAATCCTGGAAAGGGGAAAAATCACAGGGCATTGCCCAGTTGAAATGATTACACTAGTGTTTGGATAGATTACATTGGGTTGACTCGCCCTTGAGGGCGATCAAATTACAAGTATCAACTGTATGGTTGAAGTCGGGTGTAGATGAAAGTTCAATGACGTATGGTGGTTCGGCAGAAGTTCAAAGTCACTTGAAAGTTCTGCGTTATTCGGTAGTACTCTGGCAATGGTTTGATAGAAGTTTGGCGTCATGCGGTTGTCCGAGGGAACTCCGGGCGTCAGGTGGTGGTCATGCGGAACTCCGGCGTCAAGTGGTGGTCAGGCGAAACTCCGGGCGTTAGGTGGTGGTTCAGTGGAACTCTGGCATCAGGTGGTGGTCCGGTTGAACTCCGGGCCTCACGTAGTGGTTCGGTAGAACTCCGGGCCTCAAGTGGCGGTTCGACGGAACTTCGACATCAGGTGGTGGTCTAGCAAAACTCCGGGTGGTGGTTGTGGAGGAGCTAGAGTGCAAGAGCGATCTTTGTTCTCTCTCTTGCTCTATTGCTTAGGGGTCCTTTTTTAAGAGGAAGGAGGGGTCTATTTAGAAGTTTCCTAAAGTGGTATGGCCCGTAAATAGGAGGAAGACCAAGGGTAAATGGGGAGTGGTTTGGTGACGGCTGATGTTGAATCCCTTGATTGTGAACCATTCATTAGACATTTGAAGATCTTAATGATGTTGCAATTCCATGATCTTGGGCTCGTTGGATTCATCGAGCCGCTCGATTCAACTATAAGCATGTCACGTTTGGTAATCCAAATTGTGGTTTGAACCTTCCATCAGTACTTCGGGTCCTTGATTTGGACCCATTTCGGCTCGAATTGAGTCGAATTTGGTGTTGTTGGGTTCATATTTTCAAGACATTTATTTTGACTATAAGTGTAATATCTCGTTCCCTTACTGTTCCTCTCTGAATTGGATTTCCCTCCCAGAATCGGCCAGGACGAAGTTGAGATCGTCCAGGCCGATCAGTGCATGGAAAACAGCTGATTTCTGGAGTGTTTTCTGGATGATTTCTGGACAGGATCGTCCGGGCCGATCGTGAGATCGTCCAGGCCGATCTGTACTGTAGAAATTATCGGCCAGACAATAGCCCTGGGTGAGGTCCAGGACGATCAGGATTTGGTCTGATCGTCCCGGGACGATGTGAATATCGGCCTGGCCGATCAGTTCACAGATATAAGAAAATCAGCTCGTTTTGAGGAGAGAGAAAATCATTTTATAAAAACGAAAATATCTGAGGAGAGAGAAAGAGAAAAGGAAAAAGAGAAAAGCTGGTTTTCGGAGACCGCGGAGCGCTTTTTGTCCGACGCTGCTATTGGGAAAAGTGAAGATCTCGTGGTAAGGACTCCGAATCCTATTTCTGTTTTCAAAGAAGTTGAGTTTTGACCGAGTTGAGATCTGTTTTGTGTTTTCGTAGTCGACTTTTCGACATGATTTTGATTTGACACAACTTTCACCGCACAACTTTTAGAGTGTTATAGATATGATTATTCTACACGATTTGACTGTATTCTACGAATTTTCTTCCGGTTGGAATTGGTTCTACGTGATTTTAATCGAATAGAAAATTATCAGGATGTTTTCTGACTTGGTTTCTATAGAATAAAAGTCTTGCATTGATGTTATAGACATTCTATTGTAATTTGGTAGAATTTGGAAATCGTGTCTTTTTGCAGGATTTTTGTGTAAATTTGACCGACTGCTGTTACGCTGCCCGATTTTCGTATGATTTCCGAATTGTCTGAGATTGATAGATTGAATTGATATGAATATGATTATTGATATGATTGCTTTAATATTGACTATTGAATTGCTTATTGATTGAATTGACTATTGATACTGGAACCCAAGTGGAACCTGGTTGAACGTTGGTGAAGATTGATATTGACCTGTACAGGATGGTGGGCCGACGGGCTTTCCTTTAAACCATTGATCATTGATATAACGATTGGGAGTTATAAGGAGTTTATATGCCGACGGGCGGCCGACGGGCAAAAAGAGTGACGACTCTTATTGATAGACCAACGTACGGACTACAACAGCAACGGATTCTACAACAGCAACATGACCAGTTGATTTTACTTGTCCAGTATATAGTATTGAATTGCATGTTTACTGTATTGATTTACGAATTTATTGCTTTATCGATTTCTGCCTTATTGATTGATCGGATTTACTGTATCGTACGATTTCATTGATTTCATTGATTGATTACCGAGCATTGATTACTGAGCATTGATATAGACATTGATAGATATAGATACTGCATTGATAGCGTGGATTTGGACTACTGCCTACCGATTCATTGATATTGCTGCCTATAGATTTTATAGACTCGCTGTTGCTACTGTTCTACACCGTATTGACTGTTGTATAGATTTCTTGTCAGAATGGATTGAAGTTTATCGTATTGCTTTCCTCGATTGATTTCATTAAATGGATCGTATTGATTTGACCGTATTGATTTGATTAACGGATATTGATTGATTGCATTGATTTATCGAATTGCCTGCCGCTGCATTGACTGGTTTTATTGACTATGGATTTCCACTGCATAGTATTGATGATCATTGATTCATGGATTTCCGGATTGCATAGATTCATTGACCATTGACTGATTCCGATTGATAGATTGACATGCATATTGATAGCATCGCCGTGCTTTGATTTCAGTTATAGGTATTAGGTGACCTGCTGGGCTTTGTAAAGCTCATTATATGTGGTTGATATTTTCAGGTCAGGGTTCGGGAGCAGGAGATAGGAGTTGATCCAGATCTTCAGGTTTTAGTTCTTTTGATCGATTGATGATTCTTTTGTACTCAGGACAGGATAGATTTCTCTACTTGTATTGATAGTTTAGTTCCTGAGTGTTGTACATGATGTTTTGAGATATGAATCGACTATTATATTGATGCTTTAAATGTTATAGATGTTTGATAGATCGCTTATTGAAGGTTTTTAGATAACTCTGGTAAATTGTTGTTAGATTGATTGACATTCTTTCCAAGTTAGATCTTGGGGCATGACAAGTTTGGTATCAGAGCAGTGTTATTGGAAGAATGGATTGTTACCAGAGTTGTAGGTTTGGATTGAGAATTGGGTAGATTGGGTAGCTTTAAGAGCTTCATTGGCATACATCGTTGCATGTGTGTATCATTTGTTTTGAATTGTGCAGGTGAAAAAGATATGGATCCTCCAGCAGAATCCAGTGTACCAAATGAGCAACACAGCGCAGCTCCAATGCCTTCAGAGAGTATGATGCAGTTGGCTACTGCGATTGCACATGTTATGGGGGATGCCCAGAGCAAGATGAGTGGAAGCAAGGAAGAAGAGGTAGACAGACACTTGCAGATGTTCCACAAGCTGAAGCCTCCGTTGTTCAAAGGGGCTGTAGGACCACAGGCTGCTGAGGATTGGATCATGAGGGTGGAAAAGATTTTTGATAGCATGCAGTGTCCGGGGAATAGAAAAGTACCATTGGCAGTATTCATGTTGGAGAGTGAGGCAGAGAGATGGTGGATCGGACAGCAGAGAGAGAAATTCCAGGGGAAGACAAATGCTGAGATCACCTGGGATGAGTTCACTACAGTATTCAGGATGTGGTTTGTACCACCGTCAGCTCAGCGACAGATGCAGGAAGCTTTCATGAGATTGGAGCAAGGCCGCAAGTCAGTGATGGAGTACGAGGCCGAGTTTACTGCTCTTGCGAGGTACGCTGCTCATCTGATTCCTACGGCCGAGGAAAAATGTTATAGATTCCTGCACGGATTGAACAGAGAGCTGAGGCATCCACTAGTACCTTTCCGGATCCATGAGTTTTCTGAGCTAGTGGAGCGAGCTCGATTGATAGAGATTGATCTGGCGACACCGGTACCGAGGTACGAGGATACCAGAAGGAGGAGAGATGAGGTACGACGAGATGATTCTGGTAGAGATAGAGATAGAGAGAAGAGAAGCAGATATGAGAGTTCGAGAGGATCTGCATCGGGATCTGTACCGCGATCTGCATCGGTAGTATCGTCTGGTAGTTCTGGGGCGTGTGTTCACTGTGGTAAACGACATGCAGGTCGATGCTACCTGTTGACGGGGCAGTGCTTTCACTGTGGACAGCAAGGGCACAGAGCAGCAGCTTGTCCTCAGAAAGGACTGGGTGGACGGACTGATTCTGGTACGGGTTCAGGACAGCAGAGGACTGTTGGCCCGAGGACTTACAGTGAGAGATCAGGGAACCGGATAGATGATAGAGCTGTCAGAGATCAGAGAGAGACAGTTGCGCCACGACCTCCTGCACTTCCTCCAGTGGTGCCACGCATCTACAGTCTACAGAGTTTACAGCATAAGGATCAACAACGACCAGAAGGTTCTACTGGTAAGATTGATTTGACTAACCGATTGATATTGACATATGAACATTGCATATTGACATTTGATTGATTGCATTGTGTGTTATGTATAGATTTCGACGAGTTTTGTTTTGGATTTGGATTTCGATCGATTTGGTTTGCTTCGTGTTTTGCTTCGTGTTTTGCTTCGTACCTTTAGGGAAATGTCAGGACGACATTTTTCTAAGGTGGGGAGATTGTAATATCTCGTTCCCTTACTGTTCCTCTCTGAATTGGATTTCCCTCCCAGAATCGGCCAGGACGAAGTTGAGATCGTCCAGGCCGATCAGTGCATGGAAAACAGCTGATTTCTGGAGTGTTTTCTGGATGATTTCTGGACAGGATCGTCCGGGCCGATCGTGAGATCGTCCAGGCCGATCTGTACTGTAGAAATTATCGGCCAGACAATAGCCCTGGGTGAGGTCCAGGACGATCAGGATTTGGTCTGATCGTCCCGGGACGATGTGAATATCGGCCTGGCCGATCAGTTCACAGATATAAGAAAATCAGCTCGTTTTGAGGAGAGAGAAAATCATTTTATAAAAACAAAAATATCTGAGGAGAGAGAAAGAGAAAAGGAAAAAGAGAAAAGCTGGTTTTCGGAGACCGCGGAGCGCTTTTCGTCCGACGCTGCTGTTGGGAAAAGTGAAGATCTCGTGGTAAGGACTCCGAATCCTATTTCTGTTTTCAAAGAAGTTGAGTTTTGACCGAGTTGAGATCTGTTTTGTGTTTTCGTAGTCGACTTTTCGACATGATTTTGATTTGACACAACTTTCACCGCACAACTTTTAGAGTGTTATAGATATGATTATTCTACACGATTTGACTGTATTCTACGAATTTTCTTCCGGTTGGAATTGGTTCTACGTGATTTTAATCGAATAGAAAATTATCAGGATGTTTTCTGACTTGGTTTCTATAGAATAAAAGTCTTGCATTGATGTTATAGACATTCTATTGTAATTTGGTAGAATTTGAAAATCGTGTCTTTTTGCAGGATTTTTGTGTAAATTTGACCGACTGCTGTTACGCTGCCCGATTTTCGTATGATTTCCGAATTGTCTGAGATTGATAGATTGAATTGATATGAATATGATTATTGATATGATTGCTTTAATATTGACTATTGAATTGCTTATTGATTGAATTGACTATTGATACTGGAACCCAAGTGGAACCTGGTTGAACGTTGGTGAAGATTGATATTGACCTGTACAGGATGGTGGGCCGACGGGCTTTCCTTTAAACCATTGATCATTGATATAACGATTGGGAGTTATAAGGAGTTTATATGCCGACGGGCGGCCGACGGGCAAAAAGAGTGACGACTCTTATTGATAGACCAACGTACGGACTACAACAGCAACGGATTCTACAACAGCAACATGACCAGTTGATTTTACTTGTCCAGTATATAGTATTGAATTGCATGTTTACTGTATTGATTTACGAATTTATTGCTTTATCGATTTCTGCCTTATTGATTGATCGGATTTACTGTATCGTACGATTTCATTGATTTCATTGATTGATTACCGAGCATTGATTACTGAGCATTGATATAGACATTGATAGATATAGATACTGCATTGATAGCGTGGATTTGGACTACTGCCTACCGATTCATTGATATTGCTGCCTATAGATTTTATAGACTCGCTGTTGCTACTGTTCTACACCGTATTGACTGTTGTATAGATTTCTTGTCAGAATGGATTGAAGTTTATCGTATTGCTTTCCTCGATTGATTTCATTAAATGGATCGTATTGATTTGACCGTATTGATTTGATTAACGGATATTGATTGATTGCATTGATTTATCGAATTGCCTGCCGCTGCATTGACTGGTTTTATTGACTATGGATTTCCACTGCATAGTATTGATGATCATTGATTCATGGATTTCCGGATTGCATAGATTCATTGACCATTGACTGATTCCGATTGATAGATTGACATGCATATTGATAGCATCGCCGTGCTTTGATTTCAGTTATAGGTATTAGGTGACCTGCTGGGCTTTGTAAAGCTCATTATATGTGGTTGATATTTTCAGGTCAGGGTTCGGGAGCAGGAGATAGGAGTTGATCCAGATCTTCAGGTTTTAGTTCTTTTGATCGATTGATGATTCTTTTGTACTCAGGACAGGATAGATTTCTCTACTTGTATTGATAGTTTAGTTCCTGAGTATTGTACATGATGTTTTGAGATATGAATCGACTATTATATTGATGTTTTAAATGTTATAGATGTTTGATAGATCGCTTATTGAAGGTTTTTAGATAACTCTGGTAAATTGTTGTTAGATTGATTGACATTCTTTCCAAGTTAGATCTTGGGGCATGACAATAAGTTTGCTGAAATCAAAGTTTGGATGGTCCTAATTTTAATCTCGGAAGTTTCCAACTTGCTTTTACCTCGAGATTCATGCCCGATAATAAAATTTTGATGTTAATGCATCAATACTTATTTTCTGATTTTGTACAATTATGATTATTCTTTGTTCTATTTCATTTTGAGTCTATAACCATATATTATATTGTATAAATTTTGTTATATATATGAGTGAAATATAAAGAATTTGTGGATGAATTTATCTGTTTTGTATTGGATGTTCTGTAGTAGCTTTGTCGTCTATTTAAAATAAAAAAAAATATATGAAAAGTATCAAAAACTTAGGTCTTGGGATTAGTTTATCACAATTTCACACGATATAGTCAGCTCTATCTTTGGATCATATTAGGTTGGGCCGTGACACTAAAATTTTTTCTTTCCCATATTTTCCACATAAAACTCCGATGACTCTCTTAAAGTTTAATTTTCATTTATCTATTTGTGTTTGGAATCTTTCTTAAAAATTTCAAGATTATTGCATGCTAAAAATTTGTAGCAGTAGAGTAAGATTTTTATTTTATAGCTTTAGCTTGCGATAATCATGATAAATTTTTAATATATTTATATATATATTAATGGTTAAAATAAATATATTTAAATTTTAAATTAGAGCCTTTGATATAAATAAAATTTGAAATAATTACATTGTTTCATATATATTTAAAATTTTTAAGGGGTGGATTGATTGCAATTATTATGAATGTAAAATGAAAGAAAAATAAAAGTTCTCATTTTCGGCATTTGTTTTAAAGTAAAATAGAAAACAAAGTATTCATTAGGATATTTATAACACCCTATAATGCATATTTTTTTATGATTTTGCTGCCATTTTCAATACATTTGATGTCACATTTTTTTTTATCTTAACTATCCCATAAATTTTTTGCTAAAGTTTACTAGTTGGCGCCCATTGCCCCCTCCTTTGTTAGACCCAATTATTACGTCCTCCGACCGGACATAGAGGAACGTCCGGTCGGAGGCCAAACCGCGCCAAAAAATGAGAAATACCGAGCAAATACAGAGCAATACCAAACAATAACGAGGAATACCATCACGTGAAGACCCAATACCGAGTTATACCGAGCTATACCGAGCAATACCGAGTTATACAAAAGTTGTACCGAGTTTTTCCTCAATACAACTCGGTATAGCTTGGTATTGGTTTTCACAGAGCGGTATTTCTCGTTATTATCAAACAATACCTAGCAATACCGAGCAAATACCGAGTTTTTTCACGGGATTTTATCTCCGACCGGACCTTCCTCTACGCCCTTACACCGACCTAATAAAAGTTCCTTTGTTAGCCACCACTTATCGTCCTTATTATTGTTCATTATTAAAACATTTTTTGCACACAAAAAATTATAAAATTTTATTAAATTGTGAAAATATCTACCGTTTTAAATTATAAATTTCTCATTTTGATATAGGATACAAAAAAATAAAAAAATAGTTATGATAATTTTAAAATAAAACAAGACCTCTTGTTGATATTTATGCAAAACAAAGATAATGGTAATATATAAAATTATGAAGATAATTTTTAGCTATATAAAAATATAAAATAACATATATACTATTTAAAAAAAGCCCCCGCTAGGTTTTCTAGAGAGAGAAAGTGGCATTTTAAAGTTTTTACCATAAAAGGATAAAACGTTGGGCGGACCGACAAGAAAACTTAGAAAACACCAAAACAGCAATTTTTGGCGTACAGCCCGCACGCGCGCCGGAGACACAGGCAGGGAGAGCAAGAGTGGGGAGAAAGGACATCTGATCGCCGTTGGCTGCCTGGCAGTATTGCGGAAGAAGAGAACAAATGACAACTTTGGCGGTGCAGTCGAACGTCCTTTCTTTCTATGATATCTGCACCTTCGCCGCTGGCATTGCTGGTATGGTAAATATCCTTCGTTAACTTCTTATTAATTTGTTTTATTCAAGCTTCAAGATCTTCCTGCCGCGAATGGGATTTCAGTGTTTAGTAACTGTGTTCTTCTTTACAAAGATTGATGATTTGGAGCTCTTGCGTTCTTTATTGAGAAAAAGATTGTGTTTTTTGTGCTTGACCTTTGGTTTTTGGGTTGAAGGCTCTGTTAGGATGAGCTGAGGTAGGAAGGGGAAGGAACGAAAATGGGGATCTAAAGCTGGTTGCGTTTTCTTTGTTTTGCCATGTCTTGATCACCTTTCAAGCAACTTGAAGTTGATGATCATGCGCTGCTTGTGACTAGTTTCTGTGTGCCTCTTTACAGGGAACCTTTTTGCCTTTGTACTCTTCGTGTCGCCAATGTAAGTTTGCTTCCAAAAATCTTTTTTTTTTTTGCATTTTTTATTTTCACTTTCTCTTAAAAAGCTCTCTCTCATTTTTTTTTTTTTAAATTCGGCAGACCAACTTTTAGAAGAATTACTCGGAACCGATCCACAGAGCAGTTCTCAGGGCTGCCATATGTGTACACCCTTTTGAACTGCTTGATCTGCTTCTGGTATGGATTGCCTTGTGTCTCCTATGGTGTGTTTTTGGTGGCTACAGTCAACTCCATTGGGGCCATTTTCCAGCTTCTTTACATCACCCTTTTCCTTACATTTGGGGATAGTGCTAGAAGGGTTGAAAATTCTCATCCTTGTGACTGTTATGGATTCTATTCTCTGATCTGTTTATATTTCCGCTAATGAATTGATGACCACTTGTGCAGCTTAAAATATGCGGATTGTTGATTGGAGTTTTTGCAGTTTTTGGTCTGATAATTTATGTTAGTCTTGAGATGTTCGACCATCAAAGTCGACAGACCTTCATTGGATATCTCAGTGTTGCATCCCTAATTTCCATGTTTGCTTCCCCCTTATTCATTATAGTAAGTAGATTATACTGAATCCTTAGACTTTGTTTGGGACGACTTTCTTGTTGCTTCTTAAAGCAGTTTTCTAGTATAAAATTTAAAATTTTTAATTTTTATACTAGAAAGCTTCTTTAAGAATCAACAAAAAAGTCGTCCCAACGAAGCCTTAATCTATATCTTGCTACTAGTTTAAAAAAGCATTCCATGACTTGTTATTGGTGTTGCAGAATTTGGTGGTTCGGACGAAGAGTGTCGAGTTCATGCCTTTTCATCTATCACTTGCAACATTCCTGATGAGCATCTCATTCTTTGCTTATGGATTGCTCCTGAATGACTTCTTCATATATGTAAGAATTTTGAAAAAAGATTTTGTAGATAACTATTGTGAAATGCTAACTTCAATATTAGCAATTTAGTTCTTTATTACTTATTTGGCACTTCATTTCTTCTGCGAATTTCAGATCCCCAATGGAATTGGATCAGTTTTGGGGGTCATACAACTACTAGTTTATGCTTACTACAACAAGAGATCAAGAGAAGAATCTTCTCTACCATTGTTGGTCTCATGATTAAAGATCTACATTGGCAAGTCCAGACTTTCATTATATTCTTTTGTTGAATTCTTTAATGACTGTTTTTTGTATTTTCAGCATTTGAAAATGAGAAAATTTATAGTTTTCTACATTTTCTATGTCATGATTAACTATCTCTGTATGTGTAGTTCCAATTTCTTGTAAATTGATTGTTCTTGTTGGTTTACTTAAATTGGAGCACGTTGGCAGGACACAAGTTCATATTTAAAGCAGTTATTTCTTTTTTCACTCTGCACCTGAAATAAACTGATCCATTTGAGAATACAATGGTGGAATTGAAAGCATACTTTTCTGCTTTAGATTAATCTGATTTCTTATTATCTTCATTTGCAGTTTAATCAAATATACTAATTGTAGTCTATTATATCATTTGTTGTTATAAACCTTTTTTTTCAACATTTAAAAAACCAAGTCATGATTCTCAACTGAGTTAATTTTTGAACTAAAAAGCTGCTCTAAGAAGCAGTTACAAAGTTATCCCAAACGAAGCCTTAATTCCATTATACAACCTTGGTTATTATTGCAGCCAAGAAGCACCAAACAAATGTTTTATATTACTTGAAAAAGAAGTTTTCAGTTATTTATGGATCTTATATCCGTTATCAGCAAAAAATTTGGAATGCAGAATTCTAAATGTTTTGCAATGGCCGTCATTATTGAAGCTTAAACATAACTTTGTGAGCTTTAGAATTCAATTAACTGCCGAGCTTTTCTTTGGGAGTGCTCTTGCTGGCCTTCCTGCTTCACTTGTGGAGTTTTGTTGGTTTCTTCTAGGGAACTTTGGTGGAGCTTCGGTTCCATCGAAACTTAGAAAAGGCCCTTGATGAGATTGAGATATGCAGATGTGCAGAAATTTAGTGTGGCAATCCTCTGATGTTTCTCCAAGAAATGAGGGATGATTAGCAAGGCGATCAGGAACTTTATTCAATATCTCGGTGAACAATGCCAACCGTTCATTGTCAAATACAAGTAACAAGGATAGCAGATGTGCAAATGATTGTGCAAAATAGAGTTAACACAACAAGTAGTGCTGAATCAGTTGAGGATGATTTACAGGCATATCTCAAATAGTTGGATTAGGCTAATAATAATGACGTTGGCCAGGATTTTGAGGTTACATTTTGCTTTTGGTTTTGTGATTTTTCAAAGCTGGATGAAACAATTTCTTGAAGATATACATTCCTATTGATTGCTTCTCATTTGGTCACCAAAGCCCTACATGGGGTCCTAGTTGGGTACCCATTGGATATCCATGCTCTACGCGGGCAGGCTTTGCCCACCCACACCCACCCATGGTGGCTTTCGGGATGTCGTACCCACCCACTTTCCACGCTTTTTGAATGCAGTCCGCCACGAACTGATGGCTTTGAGGCTTGTTGCCCTTTACTCTGACTACAAACTTTCAAGCCACATATCAAAATTTTTCGTGGTTGCAGTTGTGATTCAGTGTTGTGCACTGCGTATTGAGGATTACTGTAATATAATGCGTACGGTGAATAGTAATGTAAATCGATTTATCCCTTAATATTGAGTACCCACCTAGGTCCCCACTCATGAGGCTACCATAACCACCCATGCCCATTGGGTATGGGTGGATTTGTGGGTGGGTGTGGATATGGGTACCCAATACAACGCGACCAGCCAACAATGTGATATTTGCTTTCAAATGCCTGTTAAAGTTATAGGTATTGTTAAATCCCAACCTTACGATCCCGAAGACATCCACGGCTGTGAACAGTAATCCGTGGGAGGACTACAAGGATTGCATTAATTCCTCCCATTGATTTAGGAATAATTGTATTCATATTATTATAAGAGTTATTTGTTTCCTTATTGATATACCTTGTATAGATCTATAAATAGGGAGTAGATTGCTTAATAAAATTCAAGCTTTTCCCTCTCAAATCCTCGTTCGTAACAGGTATATTTTTCAGAATCCAGGTGCTACTTTCTAGGAGTTATTAATGAATGTTGACAGAGTACTTTAGCTTCCTGAAGTCTACGATCTTTAATTTGCATGTAATAGCTTCTTATTCTAAAGCAAGTTACTGAATCCGGAACTATATAGGAAATCAGTCTGAAAGATGTGAAAGCTTAATTGTTAGTTAAAGAGCTTTCATCAATGGATAATTGGCAAAGTAAATAAGATATTGACTATATTGGCAGTTTTTTTATTACTAGTTGCTTAGCATTCATGATAGTTCTAGCTATATATGCTAAGTCAGATAAAGTTTTCTATTAGGAAGAATTTTGCTGATTATTTCGGCTCAAATGATGCAAAATACTGTTTCTATTACCAAAAACTGTCAATATTATTTATGTTGTTTATCTGCAACACTAGTTGAAAGAATTCAGATGACAACTGTGGCTCTAAAATGTAAGAACTAACAGGTTTACTTGTTCTTGTGCATTATTATAGAACCTTTATTAATCAGGTAGTTCTATTCAGATTTCTCATTACAAAAAAGATTAATCTTCAACCTGATCTGTGGAATGCTGAAGAAGAAAAGTTTACAACCAAAACTAAATTTTGATGGCATTTAGAGTAGATTTTTAAATTTTTGAATATTGCTTTGGGAATTAAAAATTAGGAGGTTGATCTTCTTGAAATCTCAATTATTCAAAGAAGCAAATGAAAACCATAAGATGCGTGAGGATAGAAACAAATATTCTTCTAAAAGAGTAAGTACATCCCTTTACTAAAATATTATAAGATTATTAGGTGTTAACTAAAATATTACATTAAAGAATTAATTTTTATTAATACAGGCAACACAGGGAGTTTCTTCTTGCCTTTGAGAGGAAATGAAAAGGTGGATGGGCAACGAGGGTTTCATTTTGAAATGGTATTCTCTTCCATTTTTGAGATTTAAAATTTTAAAAGAGGGGAAAAAAATGTTATCATGAATTTAAAATTTACAGTCCTTAAAGGAGGTGCCCTCTTTCTCTTTCTGAAATTTTAAATCTTAAAAATAAGAGAATATAATCTTAAAATGGAGTTGAAAAATTAGTGATAGATTAAAGTTTATTTTTTCTTTCATAAAATTTTCAATTACAAATTTATTATATATCCATTTTTCTTGTGATTATTTGGCTAATAATAATAATAATTTTTCTTTTTGGGCAAGTTTTAAGTTTTTTTTTTTAATGTTGTAATATTTTGTTAACAATGTCCATGATTTCAATCCTGCACTAGGAAAATTTTATGGACTACTTTTCAATAGTGACACTTGTTAGTGCTTTTCTATTGTTGGAAGTTCTGAAGATTTCTTCAGCATACCATGAGATTGCCCCTTGTTATTATGCTCCTCATCTCAGTCCCTTTTTGCATCTTAAAGAATATGAATTATGGAATTTTGTTGTTTTTTGGCAGTAGAGAAGTTTAAAATTGGATGTAGCATAAATGATGATGTTAATATGAACATGAAAATTAAGAATCTTTGATTGGGCAATCATTATATTGTAGATAAGTGTAGTGTGACAATAAATGTATCATTTATTGAAGATAAGATGATCGGATAAGATATTGAAAAGTAGTCTCAGATGATCTTATATATATAATAAAGAATAGTAAATGCAGCAATATGATATGTAGGTAATATTAATGTCAATGCATTAAGAAGAAAAAGAGAGAGGCTAAAGGCAATATGAATAGAAGTTGTGCAAAAAGATTTACGTAGAGTGAGTTAAAACCTCAAACAAGAATCAGGAATGAATAAAGACCCATTGAGGCTTAGGGTGGTTGGTGGGCTAGCACAGTTGAGAACCTCTAATCCTAGGTTCGAATCCCCTCTACTACGGCCCGCCTCTTCAGTGGGGCAAAGCAAGTGTGGGCCCGATGCTGGTGGGTGGCCTCGCTAGATTCCGCCGAGGGATTAGTTATGCTGTCATGCGCTCCCTTTGGAGTGACAGCGGGTAGATACCCCAGTTCCAAAAAAAAAAAAAGAATGAATAAAGAATGATGATTTATAATGATTGATCCTACATAGTTGAAATAAGACTAATGATGGCTAATTATAATCATGATTTCCAACTGTAACATTTTGTTATTTAACTATTTTTTAAGCTGCATACTTTCTGTTCAATAACTCAAGGTACACACAATATAATATGAGAGTCCAGATTAATAGTGGATGATAATATTGAAGTACACCTGCTATTTAGCTACATCTTATGTAAAGCCAACTTTTCCTTGGTGATGATATGATTTTGAGGCTTATTGGATCTCTCATGTTTTTTTTTATTTTTAAACAGTAGTGAAACTTCATCATAAATCTGAACTTTGGTTTATTTTGAATTTATGAATGTATGGTGTGTAGAGGTTTTTCAAATTGGCAGATCTGCATGGAGTTTAATGTATGAGAATGGCTCTTTTCTTCAGTTATATGTCTCATCCATGCCGTGAACGAACTTCTCTTCATCCGAACGCTTTTAAATACTCCAGAAGGAGCAGGTAAAGGATTCTCTTTCAAGGAGGCCATGCTGAGTTAGTTTTACTTTTTATTCTTTTTCAAGCTTGGAGGATATTTTTGGAGACAGAATCTTTTGTTTTACTTGCTGATTTATTTGCTGTTGCAGTTGAGGGTCTTTTTTAATTACTGCTTTCACACAACACAAAATAATTTCAGTACATTTTATGAATAATTTATTTTCTCAAAAGAAAAATAATCAAAATGGTCCCTTAATTCTTTATGAAAAACCCAAATAATTTTCTAATTATATTAAATGATCATTTTGACATTTCAAATATTTCAAAAGAAAACACAATAGTCTAATTATGAGACTAATTTGATTCTTCTTTAAAGAATTGAGAGATCAAAATGGTCATTTTATATAGTTGGAGATATACAGCTCACTTTGGCCTGTTGGTTGAGAGCTTATGCTTCCAACTAAAGAGGTATTGAGTTCGAGTCTTTGTGTATGTGTTGTGTGTGTGAGTTTGCCTTTAATGGCCTAAACGTCCCAAAAAAAATATAGTTGGAGATTATATTTAATCATATTTGTTAGGCTCACTATTACATATAACATTAACAAGGATAATGTGTGTGATTGGAAATTTAGTTTATCTGTGAATGCCAGTTAATCTGATATTGTTCGGGGATTGAATGTTTCTTATATTAAATGTGTTTTAGAACTTAATATTAATCCAATAAAAAAATAATGTTCAGGGCAGGCCCCAACGGTAACTTGCTTTTGGAATTCAAAATATATTTCATAAATTAACATTTATTTACCAGCTGCTGCTAATTTATTTCAACTGTGATTCATTATTACATTGTCATGCAACCATAAGTTTCTGTGCAGAATGTTAAATAAATATAGCATAGACTTAATACCCCTTCTACATGAATTAAATTGTTCTACATAATCAAACAATTGCATTTTTTTTCGATGCTTAAAAGAGCAATATTCCCAACATATTCCAAGCATACTTGCATTAATCTATTTCCCAGACAAATAATACCTAGGGGATACCCTTGTTTTGCTTTCATATAAATAACATCCAAATGTGCAACTAAACAGTTGCCGTCCACAAATATGAATGATTATAAAATGCTCCATATAGCACCCTAACAACAACTTGGTTGTATTAAACGAAACATGCTCCAAATAATCAATCACTATAATCTTCTACCAAGATGATGCAAGGTTAGCAGAAAGTTTTTTTTTTTAAGAAACCATTCAAGCACTAAATAAATGGTCTTCCAACTATCAAAACATAGAGTGATTATTCTGTGCGGACACTGAGTACAGCTTACCGTCCAGAGGCGAATCATATCATCCAGCACCGAGTAATACCTAGCTCGTTACTGAGAAATACCAAGCTCGGTACTGCACAAACCTAGTCGCAGTACCGAGTAGGGGGTGATGTGACCCATTTTCATTGGGCTCTTGACGCATTCGGCACCGAATAATTCATCCAAAACATGATAAAAGAGAAGAAGGTGACGCAATAGTAACATCTTTATTCAGCACAACTTAAAACATCTCATTACATGCCAGCACTCCATTTATTATCTTCCAGGCAAGAGCCACAAAGCCAAACATAGGATATAATATAACTCTGCAATGCACAAAACATAGACTCCACAAAGGCACAAACATTTTATATATAACGACATGACCAAGATAAGATATGCTAATCCCTCCAAAATGCTCAAACTGATAGCATGTCGACAACACAAATGCCAAACTTCAATAGTATTACTCATAAATTTCATCATCATCGTCATATGCGAAAAGCAAAACATCACTTACTTCCTTCAAGCTCCACTTTGATGGCATCAGCGGCAGTTTCCAGGCTTTCATCCAGGAATATATCCCAATCCCCATCCCACCTTATGAAGAACTCAGTGTCCTCAAAGTAGTTCACCCTGTGCTTATCTCCTGCTGGCGTAAACAAGTAATCCCCTTCAACAAGCTCGTAACTTTCATTCTTATCCAAATTCCACACCTTCTTCCTCCCCTTCATCACCAGCACATCGTGCCCGAAGGTATGGTGATGAGCCGGCTCCAAGCTACCAGCTTTAAACTTCACCACTGCCGAGGTTGGGCTTTCTCTCACAATCTTCATCTCTGCGCCCGGCATGATTTCCACCGGCTGGAACTCCATCCCTTTCCTCAAGCAACAGATAGCACAGTTTGAGGAAGGGGAGACAGGATTAGGGATTTGGGCCATCTCGGCAGTGGAATTCTCAAGGAACGATTCGATTTCGTTCGGCCAGGGTTCGTCACCGGAGGCAGGGCAGGGAGATTTGAAGGGGGTTTGAAGCCAAGCATCGAGAATCTTCAGAGCATCTTCCGGCGAGGTGGACATGCCGGAGACGCAGAGAACGTTGCAGTTGTTGATGGATCGGGTGTTCACGGCGTCGGCGACGGAGGTACAAGTGGATGCATAGACGCGGGGTAACTTGTTGGCGAAGATGGAGACACCGACGCCGGTGCCGCAGGCGAGAAGACCACGTGTTTCCGGCGAGGTAGATGAATCGGAGGAGACGCGGAGGCCGACCTGCTCGGCGATGGTGTAGTATTTGTCGGTGCCTAGATCGACGATTTCGACGCCGGGAAGGGAGCGGAGGTGGGAGACTAGGGCATCCTTAAGGTTGCAGCCGAAGGAGTCGGCGCCGGTAAAGATGCGGAGGGAAGGCGCCGCTTCGGAAGAGTGTGTAGTCGTGGCATCGGCAGCCATGCTTCGATCTCTCTCTTATCTTGTCACCCCTAATTTCCATCTCAAGCACTCAACACTGGGGGCGAATAAAAGGACACATAAAACGCTAAAAATTAGGGCATAGCCCATATCATTAAAAAAAAAAAAAAAAAAAAAATCTACAACAACTATAACCAAATTACATATAAATGTAAAAGAGAGCTGTAACAAAAATAAATAAAAATAGGTAGTAAGCCTGCAGAAAAAATACCCACAAAAAGATCAAAAAGAATGACAATGAGGACTCAGTAAAAGCTGGATCCGACCTATTCAGACTAGGTCAAGATCATGTAAGAATCAGCAAGTAGTCCTGCACAGAGAGCCACCAAAATTGGGAACTCCTGATTGCCAGCGGACTAGTCCAGGAACATTTTCGCATGGTGCACAAAAATAGCCATACCAATTGCAGAAAAAAGATCTAGAGGTACAATGAAGCCATCCAAGGGAGATCCCAGGGAAAAGATTGGATCCACACATCATCATCCCCAAAAGGACATGAAGTACGAGGGGAATGCAAGGTGAATATCTTTAGAATTTTTCCATTTGGAAACCTTTGCGGAAAGAGTATTGATGATCTTAGTGCAGATGAAGTGAGGAGAAGCTTCCAAGTTCCTAAAACGCCTATCATTACATTCCCTCCAAATGAAGTATACGTAACAGCATATCACAATAAAACAGAAATTCTTATCCCGATAATTCAAGTGCTGTAATTCTCTAATAAAATCAAATAGTTGCAGCAAAGTCGGTCTGAGAAGGAAGTCGTCCAAAAACTGGAGTAGAGAAGAGATAACAGAGAACGAGAAATCACATTGAAACAATAAATGTTTAATACTTTCTTCCTCGATATGTAAAAGATTCTTTTGCTTGGTTGACTTTTTGTGATGGCCTAAAAATGGCGGATGCATTAGCTAAAAGGAATATTCAAATTGCTAGAACAGAGCTATGCCAAACATATTTGTGACAAGGGACATCTACCAAATGAGAAAAATAGTGCATTGTAAAAGTTTTAAAATTGGGTTTATCAATTCCAATCCAAGTGATATTGGACGGGGCCTCGTTATTAATAGAGACCGAACATATTTTTGAAGCAACCAATGGGGAGATACAATTAGGGAGAATCCAAGCACCCTGAGAAACAAAATCGTGCACATACGGTGGTGCAGATGCAGGCGGTTGCATAAGTTCAAAGATAATCGAGCCCTCATGCTAGGGGTCCCAGAACATAGACATCCTACAATCATTCGCAGTGACATCAAGCTTAATTTTTGCTATAATATGATTAGCAATGAGCCATGTAAACTTCTTGAATTTGGAAGTTTTAGCAGGAGGTTGTTTCTAAGATGAAACATATTTAAAATGAAGACATTCAGCCACCAGAGAATCAATAAAAAGGTCAAAAAGAATGAAAATGAGGACTCAGTAAAAGCTGAAAAATATAAGAATCAACAAGTAGTCCTGCACAGAGAGCCACCAAAATTGGGAACTCCTGATTGCCAGCGGACTAGTCCACGAACATTTCCGCATGATGCAAAAAAATAGCCATACCAATTGCAGAATAAAAAATCTGGAGGTACGATGAAGCCATCCAAGGGAGATCCCATGGAAAAGGTTGGATCCACACATCATCATCCCCAAAAGGACATGAAGTACGAGGGGAATGCAAGATGAATCTCTTCAGAATTTTTCCATTTGGAAACCTTTGCGGAAAGAGCATTGATGATCTTAGTGCAGATGAAGTGAGGAGAAGCTTCCAAGTTCCTAAAACGCCTATCATTACATTCCCTCCAAATGAAGTATACGTAACAGCATATCACAAGAAAACAGAAATTCTTATACCGAGAATTCAAGTGGTGAAAATCTCTAATAAAATCAAACAGCCGCAGCAAAGTTGGTTTGAGAAGGAAGTCATTCAAAAACGAGAGTAGAGAAGAAATAATAGAGAACGAGAAATCACATTGAAACAATAAATGTTTAATATGTTCTTCCTAGATATGGCAAAGAGAGTATGTTCTAGCAATTTGAATAATCCTTTTAGCTAATGCATCTGCCGTTTTTAGGCCATCACAAAAAGTCAACCAAGCAAAAGAAGAAAATCAGAGAACATTGTGTTTATGCCAAACATATTTGTGACAAGGGACAGCTACCAAATGATAAAAATAATGCATCGTAAAAGTTTTAAAATTGGGTTTATCAATTCCAATCCAAGTGATATTGGCAAGGGCTTGGTTATTAATAGAGATTGGACATATTTTTTAAGCAGCCAGCGTGGAGATGCAATTAGGGAGAATCCAAGCACCTTGAGAAACAAAATCATGCACATACAGTGGTGTAGACATAGGCGGTTGCATAAATTCAGAGATAACCGAGCCCTCAAGCTAGGGGTCCCAGAACATAGACATCCTACAATCATCCACAGTGACAACAAGCTTAATTTTTGCCTTAATATGATTAGCAATGAGGCATGTAAACTTTCAGAATTTGGAAGTTTTAGCAGGAGGTTGTTTCTAAGGTGAAACATATTTAAAATGAAGTAAAAAAAAACCTCCAAATAAAGGAAAAGCCAAAACCATGATACAAAGATTGGATTGGAGGATTCCTAGACCCCCCAAAAAAGTAGGCAAACAGGTTATGTTCCACGCAGAGGTGCAACTTTTTCCTCAAAGTGGAACCATGAAATAAAAACCTGGAACAAAATTTATCTATAACTTTGCAGCACGCCATGAGTATGATGGCCCCCTAATCTAATAAGCTATGATGTTAGCAATGGAGAATCTCAGAAATTGAATTCTACCTGCAAAAGATAAAAACTCAAATTTTCAATCAGCAAGTAGAGTAGAAATCCTACGCAGGAGTGGATGGAAGTAAGTAGAAATCAATTTTTTTTTTTTGTGAATATTGGAAGACCAAGATACTTCATAAAGGTTTAAGATTGGGAGAAGCTAAAAGTAGAGGAAATATCATTAGCAGCAATACAATTACGGGAGAAGAGGCTAGAGCATTTGCCATTTGTTAATGTGGAGCCCATAGGAAGCCACAAAGGAGGTAAGGGTATCCTTTAATCACAAGGCGTTAGAGTTAGAGGCCAACCCGAACACCAAAACGTCATTTGCATATAACAAATGATTAAAATTCATTGGGCCACAAGGAACTCCGATGAAACTGTGAGCCTCTAAAGCATAGGAAAAGGCATCCATCACAATGGAAAATAATAGAGGAGAAAGATGTCAGACTTGCCTAAGACAAGAAGAGGAGGTGAAATAGCATTCGAGAACACCATTGATGCACATGGAGAAAGGGACCTCATTGATGCAACCTTATTCCAATTGACAAACTTGGCTGGAAAACCTTTTAAAAGCAACCTAGAAATAAAAAAACTCACGGGAAACCGTATCAAAAACTTTTTTGATATTCATTTTAGCACAAAAAATTTTTATTACTAGCAACAACATCAAATTCCCTCAGAATTTCAAAGGCAAGAATGATGTTATCAGAAGGCAATCTCTAGTTAATGAAGCCCGCTTGACTTTTATGAATGATAAAAGGCATGATAACTCTCATACGATTAGCCAAGAGCTCTGTAATAATTTTGTAAAACACATTGCACAGAGAAATGGGACGAAAATCAAAGATATGAGTGGCATGAGAGCGTTTAGGAATTAAAGCAATGGCTATAGCTTTGACACATTTGGGAAGATGACCCGAGCTAAAAAAATTCTTAACACCGTTGCACACTGGCAAACCAATAATGTCCTAAGAAGTTTTAGATTATGAAGTTTGGTTCACAAACTATTTATTGAATCAATTATTATTTTTAAAAAAATGTTTAAATTAAAATTTTTATGTTAAAAAATTATTTTTGAAAGTATTAAAAAAGCCGCCTTAAAAGAAGCTTAAGTTTCTCGTAGAAATAATCTTCATTGATGTTTTGATAGAATTAATTTAATATTTCATTGACAAAAATGATTTCGTCAGTCTAAATTCTCTATTGAAAAAATTGGCATGGCTAGGATGTATGATGAAAAACATATCCAACTTAAACCTGTTAGAAATTATTTTGTAAAAAGTGCTGCAGAGGGAGATGGACTTGTGGTTTGAAAAGCTGTTGGCATGGGCAAATTATTGTGTCCAGTGTCCGGATTCGTCCGGACACCAATAAAAACGCACCACGTCACTCAAAAATATCGGGGCCCAATGCATTTGGGTGAGATGGCGTGTCCGGATTCCACATGTCAGGTGACCAGACACAATAATTTGCCGTTGGCATGAGAGGCTTTAGGGATGAGAGCAATCCCAACAGCTTTGATACTTTAAGAGTTCTTGGAGTTAATGAAATGATGCATAGCAAAGCAGATATGAATACCAATAACATATAAATTAACATGAAACTCAAACATGAAGTCATTAGGAATTGAAGCAACAAATTTAGGCTTTGTTTAGGACGGCTTTCTTAATGTTTTGTGAAGCTGCTTTAAGTTAAAAAATTTATTGAAATCAGAAAAAAAAGTGTTCTAAAGCTGTCTCGAATGAAGCCTTAGGATTCGTTTGAGACGGTTTTCTTTCTGCTTCTTAAAGCAGTTTTCTGGTAGAAAAAAATTAATTTTTGTACTAAAAAACTGCTTTAAGAAGTACAAAGAAAGTCATTTTAAGCGAAGCATTAGCGAAGTCATCAAGGATCTGGAGCAGCAAATTTAGCGGCAGAGAAAGCCACCAATTTGATCTTTGTCATAGATCATAGATAGTAGCAGCCAGTTTGGTGATGTGATGAGGTAGAATTTGTGACTAAGGTCTTTGGTTTTCAGTATAAAATAATTTTTGTATTAAAAAATTTCTTGAATTAATGGACAAATTTTTTGCTGTTTTTAAAAATAATTGTATTATAAAAAATTTCTTGAATTAAAAATTTTTGTACTAAAAAATCGGTTTAGAAAGCAATAAGAAAGTTGTCCAAAACGAAGCCTTAGTAAGGATTAATTATTTTGCGCGGACATAAGATGCCGTTTGGAGGCAAATTAGAGCACGCCATATTACCTCCTTGATGTGTACAACGATCGGGTGAAGTGCCACGCTCTGATTTACAACGTTGTAAGTGAGTTGAGTAGTTTTCTCTTCATTTTTTAAGAATTGCAACCAAATGTAAGGTGAATTACTGTTGAATCCGCATCCGAAGAAGATCGTGGGCATGAGTGTGAAGTGAAGAAGAGGATATGAGAGCAAAATATTTGTAAAATTTCTCTCTTTTTTTCATAGTGAATTTCTTGATGTGACATAATTTTGTGTCCCACTTTGGAGTTTTTCCGCATTAACTCTTGGTGTTCTTTCTTCACAATTTCTTTCTTGTTTGTTTCGTTCTTTGTTCACTCCTAACAAGCATAAAGCTAATTCATGCATCTTTGTTCACTTCTATCAAGCTCATAAATGTATAGATGCTAATATGTACTTGGCTAATATGTGAGTGATCAAGTATCAAATGTAGTACAAATAATATCACTCAATGATACTAAACACACACAAAATTATACGAAAGAAAGCCTCTTAATCACAACTTAGAAGTTCCACACGTTCGCTTAGGTCAAATAAACCCTAGAAGTTCAAAATAAGTTAGTCGCATATTCAAGATAGTATTCAGTACAGAACCATTGCATCATCAAGGCTCGTAAACCAAGAAATATCAATCATTGCTTAGGTTATTATCACCAATCATTAAGGCTTTGCAATCATATCAAAGAAATTTAGGCTGGCGGCTTATGATTAATCATTCGAATTCCAATATGTTTGCAAATAAGATCAAAGGAAGTGAACGTCAAACATAAAATCTACAAATATTGCTTAAAAACTAATGACTACCGAATATATAAGAAATAAACCATGATGATTATAATGGCTTAAATCCTTGATTAATCAAGCTCAATCAAAACATAAAGGATATATATGGAACGGCATATCCACCTGTTACAACCCCCGAAAAAGCGCATGGCGACATAACTAATCATCGGTTGACCTAGAAGAGACACCCACCCCAGAAACCTCCTAGACTGCACTTGATTGGGCCCCACTTGAGAGGAGCTGCCGCTCAAGGGGAATCAAACACGGGTTGGGAGATTGGGTGGTTCCCAACTGTACTGGCCCACCAACCAAACTAAACAACAATGGGTATAAAGAATAATTCTTAATCACACATTGGAGTAATAAAACTTTGATCTTCATTAATACATTTGAATAATCTCAAATTGAGCATCTTAAGCTTTTTTTCCAAGTACCGAGTGCTCCAAGCTAACCTAGCATACAAAATCACCTAGTTCATTTTAATTAAGTCACAAAATATAGATAAACGGCATCACATTGATGAGGACCAAAATCAACATATTGATATACAAAAAGTGGAAATAATGCACACTTACGAGTTTCAATTCTTTTTTCTATAACATATTGTTCAAGCTCATTAAACAAGTTTATACACATTCTAATTTTCCAAATAACCTTTTATTTTTTCTTCATGCGAAGTTCATAAAAAACAAATAAGGGCAATCCGTTTTTTCCTCCTGTTAGAGAGATCAAGAAAACAAAACAGAATATTATTTTTCACCAATTCTTCACAAATGATCACAATTTTCCCAGTGATTAGATAACACAAGATCCTCAGGTAAATAGAGAGAGAATGAGAGAAGAAAAATTCACTCTTTCGATTTCTCTCTCTACTTCCATACTTAATGCCAAGAGAATTACACACAATGTATACACTGCAAACCTCTTTGCATAAGCGATAAAGACCTCTACTCCTTTGTACGCTTTCAGAAGCAGAATCTCTTCTTCTGCAATAGCAAATGCAAATGGTTCTTAGGCAAATAATGAAAAAGGTTGCACAGAGATTCAGAAAACAAAGGCTGCAGAATAAAAGATTACCCTAAACTTAGCTTCTCGTTGTTGATCAACGTATGCCAGCAGCTCGTCTTGCCTCATTAAGGCTTCATGTAAAGCCTGTGTTGTTCAAAATATTAGACCACTAATTCTTTTTCCTCAATTCTCAGTAAGCAGAGAAAAAGTTGCTTACATGGAAAAAACCGTAAGTTTTGAGTTAATGGAAAGTAAGTATAACAAGTTGGTTTCGTTTGGAACAGCTTTTTATTGTTTCTTGAAGCAACTTTTTAGTACAAAATCTTTAATTTTTAGTACAAAATTTTTAATTTTTATACTAAAACGTTGCTTCATGAAGCAGTAAAAAAGTCGTCCCAAACAAAATCTGAACCAAACTAAAAATACATCTTATCTAAAACATAGGATTTTTAACACAAACATCTTTTCAGTCTCGACTTGAGGTAACTGGAAGATGATGGTAAAACCGAATCAAATAAAGTTAAAATAAATAAATAAAAAAAACCAAATAGTTAAGTTCAGCTCAATTCTATTTACTCGTGGTTGGTTCAATTTTGGTTTCTGATTTTTGTTTGATCCACTTTGGTATGATTCCGATCAGTTATGGATTGGAACTGAAGCACACCCGCAATTAGTAGCCTTAAATGGTTAGAATGTAAGAGTTGGTGGAATGCCAGTGCTGAATTCAAATGAAAATATTGTACTTGGAACTACAACATATCACCAAATAAGCTCTCCTCGGGACATTCTTCCTCTGGATATTCTACAAGAAAGTGACGTGAGGCCAGCTTCCATTGCTAGTTCCAAGGATAGTAGAATTAACTCCACTTCAGAACACTACAAATTGACTGCACTTTTAGAATATATTAAGACCTGTACTAGGAAGGTTTAGGCACTGTTTTGATCACTTTGTTTTAGTTGAATGTTTAGTTAAGAAGACCAAGTGATTCTGATGAGGTCATCGATAGGAGATTTCGGCGCGTCTATCAGAGACGACCACGGAGATCGACGGCCATGATCGCTAGCCTTTATTTTTGATTGTACTTGTACCATCAGCTTTCATATTGTGCTTTTATTTTCGTAGTTTCCCATTTTACCCCTGAGGGTAGTAGTTGCTTTTGTAGCCCCAAGGGGCATTTTAGACTTTTGCACTTTATTTTCTTTGGGGCCTATTTATATGGCCATTGTATCTTGTATGGGAAGGAATGAATTATTACATGAAAATTTTTCTACTTTGATCTCTTTGTGAGTTCGCCACTCCCTAGTTCTCTTTGTGAGCTCTTGGGAGAATATTTTGGATCTCTTTGTGAGTTCCAACGTGGGTACGATATCTCTTGGAAATATTGAAGAGGGGTGCGCAAGGTTAGGAAATCCAATTTTCTTTTCTTTTTCTCCACTGTTTTCTTACCGTTTCCCAACCCAGAATTTTCCTCTTCCCCCATTTCCCTTGCCGCTGGCTTGGCCAGAAAAATTGGCCACGGGCCAATAGCCCATCCCGCTCCCAGCATTGCCGTCTCCCTTGTTTTCCCTTCCCAGCATGCTCACGTGACTCCCCACCCGCCCCCAGCTCACAGATTGCCGCTGGTTTGCTCCCGTGGATCCAATGTGCTGGAATCTCAAATTACCCCTAATTAAGCTGATTTCCTAATTGGGTTTCCTCTAATTAAGAAAGATATTTAAGAGAATAAATGCTTCTTTTGAAAATTCAAATTCTTTTCCTCCTTAATAACTCAATTTGGAAGTTACTTAAAATATAATCAAGGCTGAAATTACAATTTCAGATTTGATTGGAGGAATTATTTGTTCAAGCGTGGGCCCCACTTGTTTTAATTCTCAAAGCATAATTCTATGCCATATGGCCGGCCACCCATGCTGCTTAATTCTCTCCCTAATTGCCACCTAATCACTTCCTACTATTTCAGGCATTCCTCTCTCCCGCTAAACCCAACCTTTGGTTTCAAAATTCTGATTTGAATTTAATTCCCAGCCGTTACTCCCCAAATCCACGCCTGGATTGAATTCCAGAATTTGTGTTATTGTTTCTCACACAAAGCAGCCATCTATTCTCTCCTCTCTCCCTCCCAACCGAGAATCTCTCAGCTCTTGTGAACCCACGGCTCAATTCCTCTTCCCTCTCCCTTAGCCAAGTCGCCGGTCCACCCCTCCTCCTTGGAAGATCTTGCTCGCGGTGACCATCCGAATCCAATCCGAGGATGCATGGACGAACCCGAGTGGAATTACGGCTTTGAGTACGACGACAACGGAAGGGTCGACATCCTCCGTTCACAATTCTTCGACGTCGGATTTGACTTCGACGATACCGTCGAAGAATATTTGGCCCACATCGTGCCGACACTCATAGAGTCAATCAACGAACACTTCTCCGACTACACTTGGCTCATCGAAGGTCGATCTACCGTGCCTCCTCCGCCCCCGAGATCTTCTTCCATGGCAACGTTCCTTGGCGCTTCCATCTTAGTGGCAACCTCCATGCTAGCTTAGACAATCTTCCGCCGTTCAACTTAGTCTTCGTAGGAAGAGAGCGTTAAAGGTCTCAAAGTGTGAACAACTTGGTATTAATCGTGGGATTTTTATTTACTAGCTTTGTTTTATGTTTTCTTTTGCAATTGCTTAAAAGACTTGGCTCTCTCTTTGTATTTTCTCGCCTAGCAAATTAAACATCGCGATTTTCTTATAATTTACTTGACTTTGATGCATGATTAAATAATTTGTGGAGCTAATATTTAATTCTCTTTTAAAGATCTTGTGTAACTCCCCATTGCATCACATCAGATTCAGTTTTCAAGGGTGACCAAGCCTCCAAATCTTCTTATGGGACATTGCCATTTTCCTAGCAAATAAAATCCAAAGCTACACTTTGGGAAAAGGTGTATAGGCTCTGTAAATCTGATGTCAATCTCCCACATATTGTGATGGATCGGCCAATTTAATTGGGAGGAAATTAGAAAATTTATTAATCAAGAGGGAGTTGTTTAGGAATGTTCTTAATCAAAAGGAATTAAATAGAAAATGTTTCCTAATTAAAGAGAACATATTTGGGGGCTGACTTAGAGGGGATTAATTATGAAATATTTCCCTATTAAAGATGGCAGATTTGAAGGGGATTAAATAGGAAATGTTTCCTAATTGAAAAGGGCGGATTTAGGGGCTGATTTGGAGGGAATTAATTAGGAAATATTTTCTAATTAAAGATGGGAGATTTAGGGGCTGATTTGGGAGAGAAATAATTAAGAAAATAGGAGGGAATTAGGGGAGGGCTGTTTGGGTATTTGTTGTTTATTGTTTGCTCTTTTTTTATTGTTTTCTTTAAATAAGTTATTTCCTAGGGTTAGGGGTATGTGTTGGTTGCTAAAATTAGATTGTTTTTAGGGTGTTTGGGCTCTAGCTGGCGGCTAGAGCTTTGGGAGAGTTAGATCTTCCTCTCCAATTGAAGATTCACTTGTATTTTGTCTTTTCTTTCATAAAACTTTTAATACAAAAGTGTTCTTGTGTTTTATTCCTGATTTTCTTGTCATCGATCTTCTGAAATTGTTGAAATCAGATTTCAGTCAAGGCTTTTCCTAAATTTCTGTAAGCACATCCTATCAAATTGGTCTCATAACACTTTTTTTTTTGGACTTATGGCGATAGGGAAAGTTGATGCCTTGGAAGAGCATCTTAAAGGAAAAGTTGGTCAAATCAAATCAGCGTTAGAATGTCATCAATGGAGGAAAAATTTTCTAACCTAGAAGGAATGATAAATAAGGTGTTGGATCTTCAAGTCAAAGGACATTATCAGCATCAACGACATTTAGTTCCTGTCAAGCAGAACTATCAACAAAGCATAAACAAATTTGTTAGAGTAACTAAATATGATGCAAAGTTTTGTTTAATAAATCCTGCTTATACCGGGCAAGATTCCAAAGCCTATGTAGTTTCTCAATATCAAGTGAACAAGAATTCAATGACCTCACCTATGGAGAATATAGTTCCTATCCTTTGGTTACATTGACAGATGGCATAGAGGTGAATTTGGAGCCACTTCCAAAGAGGTGAAAGGATGAAAAAATGAGAGTTTTGGTGGAGCTGCAGAGTTTGAAAGGCGAAGAAGATGGGGAGAAGATAGAAGCACCAGATATAGTTCAGCCACTTTACAGTTGTATCGAAAGGTGTTCCAGCCAATTCAGGGATTTTCTCCTCCGCGGGAACATGAGCATGTTATTATCTTGAAGGAAGTAGTCTCACATATCAATGTTCGTCTGTATCATTATCCCCAAATCCATAATGATGAGAACGAGAGATTAATCAGGGAGATGCTGGAGGCAGGGGATCATTCAATCCAATATCAGTCCATTTTTCAGTCCAGAGCTATTAGTCAAGTGCTTCAATAGTAGTTTATCAGTCCATTTTTCAGTCTAGTGCTATTAGTCAAGTATTTCAATAGTAGTTTCCTTCATTCCACCTTGAGGGCAAAGTGACAGCTTGGGAGGGAAGTATTGATGGATCAATCAAAGAGGGAATTAAAAAATTTCCTAATCAAGAGGGAATTGTTTAGGAAGATTCTTAATAAAAAAGAACTAATTAGGAGATGTTTCCTAATTGAAGAGAGCATATTTGGGGGCTACTTTAGAGGGGATTAATTATGAAATATTTCCTAATTGAAGAGGGTAGATTTGGAGGGGATTAATTAGGAAATATTTTCTAATTGAAGAGGGTGGATTTAGGGGCTAATTTGGAGGGGATTAATTAGGAAATATCCTAATTGAAGAGGGAAAATCTAGGGGTTGATTTGAGGAATGATTTGGGAGAAAAATAATTAAGGAATATGAGAGAATTGGGAGAAGGCTGTTTGGGTATTTGTTGTTTATTGTTTGCTTTAAATAGGTGATTTTCCTAGGGTTAGGGGTATTTATTGGTTGCTGAAATTAGATTGTTCTTAGGGTGTTTGGGCTCTAGCAGGCGGGCTAGGGATTTGGGAGAGTCAGATCTTCCTCTCCAATTGAAGATCCACTTGTATCTTGTCATTTCTTTCATAAACGTTTCAACAAAAAAATGTTCGTGTGTTTTATTCCTGATTTTCTTATTGTTGGCTTTCTGAAATGTGTTTAATTGTTTAGAAATGTTATATTTATTTAGAAAGGTTTCCTAAATTATGTTTATACTAATTAGGAAAGTTTTAATTTTGTTATTGTGTTCTACGCTATTTAATGGGGAGTTTGTCTATATTTTAGGTGATGCTATTGAGGAGTTTTGTGAGTGTTTGTTGACAATTATTTTTGTGAGGGATTCTAGCGGTGTCTAGAATTTGAGAGAGAAGGTCCTTATCTCAAAAGAGAACCATTGTATCTTGCTTATTCATATTCTTTTCTTATCAATAAAAATCTGTTGGTTTTTGTTGGCTGTTTTTTGATACAAAGGCATATCAAATTGGTATCAGAGCAATTTATTAGAACCAATGACTGGGAGAATAGTTGAGGCGTTGGAAGAAAAGTTGGAGGGAAAAGTAGAGCAGCTGTGAACGGATATGAGATCGTTGAATGAGAGTTTTTCAACGATGAAAGGAAGGCTTAGGAATTTTGAAGATATGATGAAGAAAAAGATTGAGATGCACTCGAAAGCTTCACCGGTGATCCTAGGGCTGAACCAAAGGGAAAGAAAATTATGGATAAGATGATGAGAAAGCTCATGTAGATGTGATTCAAAACTCCACCGACAGTTCCAATTGCTAACCCTAATCAAGATTTGATTGGGATTCCCTTGGTCGAATATAAAGGAAAAGAGATCAAACGGGAAGAGTTCGATGAAGAGAGCTCCTTCCATCAAGAGCCACCTACTAAGGTTTCGATATAGGGGAAATAGGGTTCTTTGTTGTGTGTGTGTGTGTGTGTGTGTTGGGGGGGGGGTATCAAGAAAGGAGTTTTATGGTGAAGGTGATAGGATAACCGACCACTTTGGGACGCCGTTTGGGCAAGTTGAGTGGACAACTAAAGGAGGAGGTGGACGAGCCGAGCTATGGGGAACGGATCATGGGAGGAGAATGGAAGAAATGTGGGATTCCCACCCTCAATACATTGGGGAAACATGGAAGGATCACAACAACTATTACACTAGAGGAGGAAACTATTGGGTTGGTGGCAATCCTAGAGTGAGAAAGTTGAAGGTGCAAATGATTGAGGACAAGTCCGTCCTAGTCACAATTGATCATCATGAATGTGATTCTTTGGATTCGAGTAATGCTCTTTAGATGTCCTTAAATACAAAGGAAAAGATGATCTCTGATCTAAATATGTAACTTCATAAAAAGGAAACCACTTTGTCAAATGAATGACAACAGTACATGAGCGAGATAAGTTGAATGCCTTGCTCAATGAAAAGGATGCTACTCTAATGGAAACAAGTAAAGAATTGCAAGAAAGACCCACTGCTAAAGTTGCTGAAGATCTACGCAAACAAATCAAAATCTTGCAGGGCGTTGGGTATAATTCCATGGAGGCTTAAGATTGGGAACTAGCTACTGAGGGACAAGAGATGAGCAAGATGGAAACACTACTTCTCGACAAGAATCGAAAAATGGAGCATAAGTTGACATAATTGAAGGTCAAAATTCAAGAGAAGTCAAGTTTGCTAGATCATGGTTTAAAATTGCGCAATATGAGGCTCGCCTTGAGGCCCGCCTTTGCGCAATTCCAGTAAAAAGCGCCTCAATGCTTACGCCTCGAGTTTTTTTATGAGGCTTGCGCCTCAACTTGTTTGAGGCCCGCCTTGAGGCCTGCCTCGCCTCACTGGCATGAGGCTTACGCCTCACGCTATATATATATATATTAAAACTTACATAAATCTTGAAGTAAATGCCCGACATTGGACTCTATAGGAGAGGAGGAAGGGGAGAGAGCAGTTCATCATAATAATGATTCAAATGAAGAACCCCTTGTGATGACAGTGCTGATGACTTATGAGTTCTTATGTGATATGTCATTGCTACTTATTTTTTGAAATTGGAATTATATGTTAATTAAAAGAATACGGGGCTTTGGGAAAGATAGAATTTTGAGTTGAACTATATTTCACGTTGTCTTATTATTGGGAAATTTTTTATTTCACTTACTATCTTATGTTTTTTTATGTTTTATATTATTCACTTATTAGTATATAAAAAATTTATTATTTTATGTTTACGCAATATTTTGATTTTGAGGCTTACGCCTCAAAATGCTTTGAGGCTTACGCATCGCCTCACGAATGAAAAACGCCTCAATACCTGAATACGCAATTTTAAACATTGTGCTAGATATAAGTGAATCTAAGATTGCAGAGCTTACTATGAAGGAAAATAAACAAGAGAAGCTGACTTCAAAACTGGAAGAAGACATGTTAAAGGACGATAATTCATCTAATTAGAAAGGATCACTATTAAATGATTGGGATATGAATGATATTGGCACTGAAGCATCTGAGGGTATAATTCCATGGAGGCTTAAGATTGGGAACTAGCTACTGAGGGACAAGAGATGAGCAAGATGGAAACACTACTTCTCGACAAGAATCGAAAAATGGAGCATAAGTTGACATAATTGAAGGTCAAAATTCAAGAGAAGTCAAGTTTGCTAGATATAAGTGAATCTAAGATTGCAGAGCTTACTATGAAGGAAAATAAACAAGAGAAGCTGACTTCAAAACTGGAAGAAGACATGTTAAAGGACGATAATTCATCTAATTAGAAAGGATCACTATTAAATGATTGGGATATGAATGATATTGGCACTGAAGCATCTGAGGGTACTAATCGGAGACATGTATCCACAAATCAAGATCAAAGTTCAATGTTGAAGGTAATTTGCAACCAGTGTGATCGTTTTCGAACAAGATTACGTAAAGCTGAAGAGGAGGTGAGGCATTTGAAGGATACCTTTCCTGCAGTTGTTACAAGGAAGAGATCGGGAACCCGATTCCATTGGGCTAGGAAAGGAACAACAATTGTTCCTGTAACTGGAACATATGGTTCTATATCAGAGCAATTTGGCGGAACTGGCATTAAGCTCCCTGCTTTGTATGGGTGGATTGAAAGTCAAGCTCCTAATGGTTGTTGTACTGAAGCTTGGAAGAAGAGGACCCATTGGATTGGTTCTCAAGTTTCTAATGAAGTCAACGTCTTTGTTAGGGAAGCTGAAGAAGACCTCCAATCAATTCATCCTGTAATGAGGCAACATGGTAGATTTGTTGGCGGTTGGTGCTAGGGGATTTCTTGCAAGGAAGTTCTTTGTTTGAGATAAGAATAACATAGCAGATTGGGATTCATTCAATGAGCTTATTCAGTCTCAGAGATGTTTTGAGGGTACTTCATTTGGCAGCAAGAGGCATCAGTTTACCTTGCAAATATGCCCAAACAAGCTACTAACTGGGGGCTAAATTTCCCTGATATTGATGACGTGTAGTCACCATATCCAGGAAATTGTAAAACCTTTAAAAAGGAGTTTCTCTGTACATCTTGTTGTGATACCTTAAAGGGTCCTCTAGTGAACGGGCATCCACTTTTGGGAGTTGCTCTCTGTGGACGTTGCAAATCTGTCATTGAAGAAAAGATGCAAGCCAAGAGTACTATCTCATATACTGAAATCAATGTATCAATGAGCAAAAGAGGAAGAAAAAGATAAGGAGAATCCTGGAGGACAATGAGCTTGGGGAAAAAACATAGGAAAAGTAGCAATAGAGAAGGCCCGACAAGAATATCTAAGATCTATGCAAGCACGAGCTGCTAAGAAATCCTCAGATGGACAATGCCTTCATTATACCTTGAGGACAAGGTGGTTCTTCGGAGGGGAGTATTGATACGCCAAGGGGGTAGAGGGCCACCTAGCCGGCCCAAACTAGCAGTAACAACAAGAAGGGCAGCAACAACAACATCTAGGGAGGCGGCAGCAGCTGCAGCAGGAGAAGACCTGGACCAACCCAGCTGGCCGGTCTAGCAGAAGCCTAACCAGCCCAAGGGTTGGGGGGGAACCAGGGTAGAACCAACGGGGGATTTCGGCCCCACTTGTGGGGCCCAGGGCAGCTGTAATCCATTATGTAAGGAGGATAAATTAAGGGAGAAATATTTAAAAAGGGTTTGTTTGTTTAGAAAATGTTTCCTAATTGTGCTTAATTATATTTAGGAAGGTTCCGAGTCAAGAGAGAGTTGTTTAGGAAAGTTTCTAATTAAGAAAAATTATTTAGAAAGATTTTCTAAATCATATTTAGTTGTTTATGAAGGTTTCCTAAATCATGTTTAATTATTTAGGAAGACTATTTATTTAAAAATGTTTTATAAATTATGTTTATGCTGATTAGGAAGGTTTTAATTATGTTATGTGTTCTAGGGCTATTTAATGAGGAGTTTATCTATGGTTTAGAGGATGCTATTGAAGATTTTGTAAGTGTTTGTTGTCCACTATTTTTGTGAGGGATTCTAGTGGCGTCTAAATTTCGGAGAGAAGGTCCTCTCGAAATAGGACTAATGTATCTTGTTTATTCATATTTCTTTTCTTATAAATAAAAATATGTTGCTTTGCTTAAATTTTCTTGGTTTATTGGCTGTTTTTGATACCAAAGCGTATCAGTGATTAGATTGGTATTTATGGTTTTAGCGATTATTTTGAGGCAAGAATCGATCCAATAACTGAAAACCAAAATTTAATAATCAAGACCAAAATATAAAATCTGAAATAAAAACAAAACTAAATAACATAAAAAAATTTGGTTCGGTTTGGTTATTCAAATTTAACCAAATAATGCATAACCCTAATAAAAACACTTGTACTATGAATGTTTAGGCAATGTTTTTATCTCCTAGCTTTAAGAGAATGATTTGCTAAGAAAATTGAACAAGTCCTTTCAAGGGTGGGTGAGTCCCCAGTCTTTTTACGCCATCAAGTTCTATACCAAGCAAATACTTTAAATCTTTGGGATACATCATGAAACCAAATTCATCATACAAAAATCATAATAGCCTATGAAACAAAACAACATCATAATTAATTTCATAATGAAGGAAAAAGAAGCCTAAAAAAACTAACCTTCTTGGTAGCAATAAGCTCTGCTTCTAATGCATCTACACGGCGTACAGCAGCGTCAAGTAACTCCTCTTTCTCATAAGGCATCTCAACGCGCTTTGTCTGAAGTGAGTCAACCTTTACTTCAAGCTCTCCGAGCCTTCTTGTCACAGAAGAAAGGAGTTCTGCTTCTGTGAACTCTGGAGTTGGGGCAGGAAGGCGAGATTCCTCTTTTGGAATATTATCTAGTGTAAAAGGAGAATAGCTGTAAGCAGGATCTAAAGAAATCTCTGGAAGCTTCTTAGTCATGGTGATAGTTAATGAGCGAAGCACAGTGAAGACTGCCATAATGAAAGCCATGATCATGGCCACAAATCGATCTCTGACTCCAAAAGGCTTTGGAAAGTGAGCTGAGGGAGGAAGGCCATCTGCAATGGCAGAGAATCGGATGTTCAGCAAATAGTTCTCAATGATGCAGGAAATAGATATATAGAACAACGTGGAAGTTAAGAAAATGTAGACATAGCACCACATGTAATACACATTACAGAAAGAATGAACAGTGAAAAGGGAATGATACTGTAGACAAATCCTATAGTATACCAGATTAGCATCATAATTAGGCGTATATTCAATTCTTTGAAAAACATATTAACATGAGAATACAAGAGAAAATAAATAAATTTGCAGAACATCACAACATGTAAGTAACTGAAAAGCCTCTCAATGTATCACAATTTAATCTTTGAAGATTTCAATATATATATATATATATATATATATATGCACACGGATGCCTGTGTGACTGTTGTCCATTTACACAAACAATTATTCCAAGATGAAGATGAATTTTCATTTGCTAGCGTTTTATGCATGTTCAAATGGGGAAAAAGTATAAAGCATTTGAGAACATAATGATAAGGAGAAGACGCGAATGAAAAGCGACACACTTTGCATGATAAAATAAAAAACGCTAACCTCTTGGATAACGGGATTTTTGTTTATTAGAAATATTGTTCCTCCATCCTGCATCTACAGTCTTGTCAACCATAGGAACACAATCATCCACGTCAGAAGACATGACAGATGGGGTTACTACTCGGATAACTTTGGCCTGCAAAAACACAAAAACTGTATGAAAATACAATAAAATCTGAAGGTCTGTGCATAAAACGAAAAAAAAAAAAAACCCAACAATGAAGCTGCATGATAGTTTTAAAGTATGTTTGCAGAATTTTAAGTTCTTAATTTGTTTGCAGTAGCAGAATGATAAATTCCTCATATGTTTGCAGAATGTCAAGTCCTCAAGAAGAACAATATTGCATAACACATTTGCTATCTATCATAGGTTTGCTTTACAAAAATTAAACAAGGAGAAAATTCCATTTATAGTCAGAAAGAAAGTTTAATTATTTGTAGTAAATAATGGTAAAAATTTTGCATGCTGCAAAACCAAATATACTGCAGCAGTTAAGACTGGCCACACGCAATGAAGCAGCAGCAGCACCAAATAAGGCCTTCTATGTTCTTGGCGCTATCTAAAGTTTAAATCCATAGACCCAATGAAGATGCGAATGATACACTCACAATGCTGGTAAAACTTCTGAATACATTGATGACAATTTGACTAGATTGTTTCGCATTAAAAGATGCAGACCTCCACTATTTAATTGAATATATCCAAGTATAACCTCAACTATACATTACACAACTTAGATGACAAAATAAGATATAGCTATTTTCTATAATTTTTTTGCTATTTGACATTCATATAAAATCTACTATAATAACAGCAAAATATGTTTTTGGGTTCATTTTCTAAAAATGTTATCGTATACTGATAACTTCAAATGGCTAAAATGATCTAGGATTTATTGAATTTATATTTTGGTGTATCCAAGTCAAACAAACAATTCTAGACCTGTATTTGCTGAAATTGCATACTTGAAGCCTGGATTTTCCCAGATATCTTTTCAGAGAATGTTATGTATTTATTCAGATATAAGAATCTAAAGAGAATCGTTGATGCTTTATAGGCATGATAGTCTGTTTGTTTTAAAATTTTCAAATTAATAAAATAAAAAAGACTAGTGAAACATTCCAAATTCACGATTAACAAATGAAATAATCTATCTAGTTAAGATTTACAAGATAAACACTATCTGCTATTTTCTATTCATATTTTTACCAATCTGTAGGTGCATTCTTATAAGAACTAGGAGCATATGATTTTATTATGCAACCAAGGAAACGCTTAACAGTAAGGCAAAGCCAAACTCAAGAAAAAGAACAGCTCAAAATTTCAGAAAAATAAACTTGCCTCTTCACGCAAAGGTGTCAACTGAGGATTAGAACCGTAAGCCATTGTTATTTTTGGAGAATTTAAATATTCTGCTTCTGACCCAGATTCTGCTGTAGATGTATCACCACTTCCTTTTATCTAGTCCAAGGAGAAACAAAAACTTCATAATTAATGTAAAAACAAATTAAATTTCAGATAATCCGAGTAAGGAAACGGTATCTCACTCTAGGATAATGTGGTTTGGCATATGCAATGATTTTTCCCTCACTGTTGGAGACTGTAACAATCTGTCTAGCACAGTGCACTTCACCACTAAGGACCATCTGAACAAAGAGAATGAATAAGAATTTACAGATCATATTAGCAATATTAATAACCAATGGCTTTTAAGAGAAAAGGAAAACCTTCAATATATGAGGGTCTTTCCATGGGCCCTTGTCAGACTTCATGCATCCACCTTGATCAGCACATGTACAACAACCGCCAAGAAATTCGGGCAATTCACTGCACACTCAGAAGACCAAAACTTAGAATGATACCAACACTGAGACGACAACAAAAACTATAGTTAAAAGCATACCTGGAATCAATTATATCAAGAAGCTTACTCTGATACTTGGTTCCAAGCACCTGAATTTAGGAAGTTTTCAATCATAAATTGCCTCAGATACTGTAAAATAGGAATTGCGATTAAGGGTGTCAACGAGTCGAGTCGAGCTCGAGTCAGGGGTTGTTCAAGAGCCTTCAGCATTTATTTAGAAAAGAAAGCTGCTTTTCTTTAGTTTTTAAATTTTATATATATATATATATATATATATATATATATATATATATATATATATATATATATATATATATATATATATATATATATATATATTTATTTATTTTTTTTTTTTTTTGAAATTTTCATTATTTTGGTAACTCAAAAGCTGCTTTTTGTTTATTAGGATTTATTGGTATTGATGTTCCAGAATTTTTTTATTATGCAGCTATTGAAGATTATATTTTAATTTTTTAGAACTTTTAAATGTAATAAAAATATTAATGATTTAAAAAAAAAAAATTTAAACAGTAGTTCGAGCCGGCGCGCAAGCTCACAAGCCGAGCTAAATCAAGCTCGAACTCGACTTGAGCTCGAGCTCGACTCATGAGCTCGATAAGCTCGGCTCGCGAGCCCATAAACGAGTCGAGCTCGAGCCGACTCACGAGACGGCTCGGCTCACTTACACCCCTAATTGTGATTGATAAACCATTGCACTTACATGAATTTTTGACGAAGTTTTTGGATCAAGGAATGACTTCACACTGTTCCAAAGCAGTTTAAAACCTGGGCCAGCATTGATGATGAACATTTGATGCAGCGTCTGCAAAATACAACAGCCAATAAATCCCTGCTAAAGATGATTCCCTGATAGTGTAAATTTCTTTAATATAAATTCTGAATGTTAATAATAATACTAATCATAGTGGAAAAAGTTAAAAATTAAGGATTATAAAGGAATAAAACCTGTTACCTCAGGGTAGTTGTCTCCATCAATTTTCTGCAATCGCATAATTAATTCACGAGCATTCTTGGTAAAATTTTTAAAGCCCTGCATATCAGATTAAGTGTCACAAGAAACATATAGCCAATCTGGTCATTAAGGTTATGGTGCATGCATAAATTGATAACATACCACGCCTTGAACATCTAGTATTGTTGTGCTAGAGTCTATGTGCCTTTTGGCAGCAATTGAACATGCCGGAAATTTGACTTGAAAACATCTCTCAAACTCCTTAACATGATATTTTACATATCGTTCTATGGTTGTTACTTGCATGAGTTTATTGGGTTCAACTTTTCCAAGCATTTCAATGTAAACAGGTCTTCCCTCCTTATCCACACCATGATAACCATGTGGATAGTACTTTAGAACTTCATCTAACTCGGCATACTCAAAATCCTGATGAAACATAAGCTGCAGTTACTGCTTGATCTGATCATTTTAACATGTTAAAATATGCTGAGAGGGGGGATGCAAAGCCAGAAAAATGAAAATAAAAATTTGCAACATCAGTTTCAGCATAACAGTAGAACTACCACAGCTTAAGTTTTACAATGAAACATTCAATGAGGAAAATAGAGGAATATAAATATTTGACAAAAAATGTAAAATGAAATAAACCAAAAGAGAAAAGATGAAAGGTAGCCATAAAACAAGCTGGCTATCCCTTTTTTTAACAAAGGATGGCCCTTACAGGGAAAATCTTGGTTCTGCTAAGGTTGCTTATTTCAAATCCTACCCAAATCACACTAAAGGGAATCCTCATGCTTGGTACGCCCTTTGATCATGCAGATAACAATTGTATTACTTCTTTGGCAAATTACTTAATAAGAACATAGAAGGCATTACCCATCTTAAAAAAGGCACTTGAACATAGGGAAGTTGTTGCAATACCTTATATCAACTACCAAAAACAATATTTAACAAAACTTCCCATCACCTCCCTGCCCCTCACTAATGATCATTTATTCAACAGTATATTACAAAAGATAAGCTGTATACTATTACCCAAATCAACAATTAAAGTTTACCTAACTTGTGCACCATATAAACAACAACGCTTCTCTTAGATTCTAGCTTCATTGGAGAATAAGAAATTGTTGATTACCTCAGCAAGGCTGTCAACACCAAATTCCTTTCTCCATTGAATCATATCAGTCCACATGTGCTTAGCTTTTTCAATATCAAACTTCCTTGCTTTAAGAAATCTGAGAGTGCATATAAAAAGGCACAATTAGAATGGAAAAAAACAAGTCCAGCAACAACAAAGGGAAAAACAGCTAATATCTAATACTAGAAGAAATTATCTAATAATACATGGACCATTTCCCTAGAAACACGTGAAAGTATAAGAATGAATTACCAAATGTGCTTGAATGAAAGGCAGTAAGATAACTAATTCTGTCGTAATATTTATAAGATAACTAATTCTGTCATAATATTTATTAAGAAGGCCCAACATCAGCTGATATTTCTTTAACTATTTAGCATTTTTCATAGATCTAAAGACAGAATACTTCTTCAAAGCTTGTGAGCTACATGAACTAATATGAGGAGCACCAACATCCATATATAAGGCAATTATAACCAAAGGTTAGCACGTAAAATAAAATCTGCAAGTTATAAGTCCCCAAGAAAGAGTAGCTAATGGGGACATCGACAAGAGGTTTCGACGCGTTTATCAGAGGCGACACAGGAGATCGATGGCCATGATGGAGAGTCTTTAATTTTGATGCATTTTCTGTATTAGCATTTTATGTACTAATCATGTTATTTTAGTTTTTCCGTTTTTGCCCTTATGGGTAGTTGGTCGCTATTGTAGCCCAAGAGGCATTTTAGTCTTTTGTTTTCTTTGTCATTTTGAGGCCTATATATATGATCATTTTCTTATGTAAGAGGGATGCTTATTGATAAATGAAAAGTTATCTTGGTGATCTCTTTGTGAGTTCCAAAACTCCTCTAGATCTCTTTGTGAGTTCTTGAGGAGAAAGCTCTTAGATCTCTTTGTGAGTTCTAGTGGAAAGTGTGAGGTTTGTGATTCTCGATTTCCTTGTCTTCTCCACCAATCTCTCCCCCTCCTTCACCTCAAGAGAAGACAACCACACCCATTGGCTTGGAAAACCCCACCCCCACCTCCTTGCCACCGTCCCTTGGAGCCCAAGCCGCTGACTGCCATCCTACCAGTGGCCGCCCACCTTGCCACCGACCCCCTTCCATCCACCCACCACCCCTCTTTTCCTCTAGCCATCATTTTGAAATTCAAATTTCGAATTTCAAATTCTTTCCAAATTGGGAAATCCAAATTAGAGTTCTTTATGTTGAATCCAATTTTAAATTAAATCAAATTGGATTTAATAATTTTTCTTTCCAAGTCATCATTACACATTTGGAAATCCCCTCCCTTCCCCCCCCCCCCCCAAATCTCCTCCTCCTCTTTGATGCCGTCGGCCCCTTAATGGGGTTTCCCATTGAATGCTCATTCAATGCCCCTCCCCCTTATTTGAAATCTGAAATTGATCTCAAATAACTTTCCCTCCAATTTCACTTAAAAAATAAATTGATTTCAGTTTTCCTCCACAAACCCCTCTCCCCTCTCCCTCTAAGCCGCCGGCCCTCTTATGGCTCCCTCCCATTAATTCCCTCCTTCAAAGGAATTAATTACCACCTATTTGGATTCAAATTTTAAGAGTATTTCCCTCCCAATTAACTCAAAATCTGAGAGTAATTTCAGATTTAGAATTAATCCCCTCCACCCCAACCTAACCTAGTGTCCACCAAGAAACCTAGCCTCTCCCCTCCACCTCTCCAAGCCGGCCACCACCTCTCCTCTCTTGGGTTTTCTTGTCGTGCTCTCTCATCTCCATGCAAACCATGCATGGCGGAACCCAAATGGAACTTTGGGTTTGTGCATGACGATCGAGATCAAATCGACATCCTCCAATCGCCATTCTTTGACGTGGGCTTTGATTTCGACGACACCGTTGAAGAATACATCGACCGTATCCAATACACCTTAGTTGACGTGATCGACGAGCAAAGGTCAAAGGGACGTTGGATCATCATTGGACGACCATCCTCCTCCACCACTCCGGCCACCTTTCCAAGAACGACGATCCTAGGTTCCTTCTTCCTCTGAGTGACCTCGATTCTAATGTGGAGACTCTTCTTCCGCTAAAGCCTAGACTATTTAAGCGTATGGGCTCCAAAGGTGAAAGCTCTCATTATTAAATCATGGATTCTTGTTTACGGTTGTAGCTTTACAATTATTCTTTGCGTTTTTTTTTTTAATTGTTTGGTTAATCGACTTCGCTCTTCTTTGCCTAAGCAAGTTAAAGACTAAGAAATCCGAGGATCATTCCGTGTTATAAGTAATAACTTTATTTTGGGAATACTTTGTTAAATTGCTCTCTTTAATTTCTCAAGTAACTCCTATCGTTTCACATCAGTAACTCTTCTAACTTTTGTAAGCCACTCACAGAACAACAGAAATTTAATGTTCAAAGTCCAAAGGTCTTAAAAATCTTCTCAAAAAATATCACTATCTTCCTTGATTTACATCCTACAAGCATGAAAAGACACAACTTGGGAAAAACATGTAAACAATCTAAGATTAGCAGTTCTTTTCAGGTAACAGTAAATTTACAAGCTGAATAAAAGAAAGAAAAAAAATCCAAAATCCCTAATGGAAAAAAAAAAAAAAAAACTAGACAAAATTAATTGAATGAGATTCACAAATCACCTCAACATCATGTGATAATCATCAAGCTTTGTGGGTAATAACTCATCCATGATCAGAGATTGGCGAAATGCATCAACAGCTTGTAGCTCCTCAATGTCCCTCACATCTTCAATTGAAACAGATAGGACTCTGCTGTCATTTCTTTTCTTGCTGCTTTTTTTTCTCAAAGAATGCCGAAATTTAGTTGAGGCATTTATTGCCTTTTTCTTCAGAGATCCAATCCTTGTCCTTCTATCATCTCCTGAATTTTCAATATCAGACTTACGCTCTTTTCTTCCATCTTGCCCAGAACTTCCCTCGAAACCTGCATAACAATTGAGATAAAAATCAACACATTTTATTCGAAAAAAATCCCTTAAACTGTTGAGAAAATTTCTGTGTGATCTCAAACAAATTCAAAAACATGACATTCTGAAGGGTAAAGCATCTCATCATTCAAGAAAATATATTCGCACTTAACCCAAAAAAAATCAGCTTACTTAAATTCAAAGATAATAAAAACAAAATTTTAATGGTATGCCACTCTAAACAAGTGATTTAACAGCCATTTTTTATTTTTACTAGCATATCATTATAATCTATACCTTTTAACAAATCCGTTACGTAGTAAACTTTCATTAACATAGTTTAACTTTTGATGAATTAACTAACCCTAAACCTAGTATAGGCTTGGGGACCTGATCGACACAGCTAAAAAACCCAGTCAAAAATTGGGTTTGGCCAAAGTTTCTAACACAAGTCTTAAGTTGACCCACTCAAGTTGCTTAAATGCACTTACAAGTCAAGCTTAGGATCCATTTGAGGCAACTTTTCATAGCTTCGTTTTCAAGAAAACAATCACAATTCTGTTTGGCTACAATTCTCATGTTGCTTTTCAAAATTTACTTTGATGGGAAGGAGCTTTATACAACAAAATCTAATTAAGTGTGACAATTATAAGAAAGTTCATATCAAACTTTTTTAAAATAGAAAAAGCTAAATACAGTATAATATCACAATAAAATCATTACTTACTATATATTATTTTTTTTCTTTTTTCTTCTTTCCCATAACAACTCTATAGCTACTTTTACAAAAAGTCACAATCGTCCAAAATGGACACTTAGTCTTTGACGACTCTACATGAACAAGGTTTTTGAGATGGTTGTTTTCACAAGTAAAGAGAATTTGAGGATGCCAATAATATTAAAGCTTTAGGTGACAAACTAATAAATTTAAAAACTTATTGTGGGAATGTTATAGGACAATTATTTTTATATTTAGCTTAGTCAACAAGGGGTGAAAAGGTTGTTCTAATAATTCAAACAATGAAATGTGTTTCCTTTAGGTGAACACCAATTAATTAAGGTAACAACTTTATAGGAGTTAATAGATTGGCATAGTAGACCTGACATATTATGGATTTGGATGGCATACCAGTACTTCAAATATTTAGAGTTGTACACTACAAAAATCCCTAATAGAAATACAGTGTGTATAAACTCGAATAACTTTACAAAGGATGTGGTCAACAACTAGAAACAATTTGTACTGAACCTAAGATTTATTCCAGATTGAACAAAATAATGAAGTAATTTCTTAAAAATGAGACCGATTGATGGCAATTGTACATTCGAAAAGGCATTACAGTAAGAAACATATAAAAATGGATTTTCTGATAACAAAAACATTTTTTAGTTATCATTAATGTAAAGCAATGACTCAGGAACATGATCTCCCACTTTAATGATTATAAAACTAATATGGTATCTTTATTATGCTAAACCATCCAGTGCAAAATCTTCAACGAAAAAAAAAAACATCATAAATAAAGCTCATATGTGCCAATACAACCTTAATATCTTCATCACTAAACTACATATAAAATTTTCAATTATATGGTAGTTATTAGAGAGTAAACTAATAAGGGACGTCGAATCCTCCACAAGCAATAGAAATTAAGACGTATAACAACGCAATGACATCTATCCCTGAACAGAAATAAAAAAATCAAAACTTAAAAGAGCCCCCAAACTTCAGCTCCTTGCCCGAGGCTGAAAGAAATTTCATTGCAATAGAAATAGAACAAAGGCATCATAGCATGTGATGGTTTCCAGAAAAATCAACCGGGAAATAGTAATGAAATTTCAGCTTTTATTCCGCCCTTCATAGCTTTGATTTATTTCCTTCAAAACTGTAATTTTAAGCTAGTGACATTATTACCACATAAGAATACAAATCAACTAAATCAATCAATAGATCCCCCCTTCTGAAAATCCAATAAACAAGCTGACGAAGCACGTATGATAGAGGACTACAACAAAATCAAACAATATCCATAACAGAATAAAGCGCCTAAATTTTGCAGAAAAGGGCAAAGGAACTCAAAGACGGTAGGACTCACATGGCCTGGCGAAGCGATCGAGCGGCCCCGACATTTTCCGGCAAGTCAAGGATTCCCGGATAGAAACAACGCAATCATATGAAGAGCTCAAGCCCTAGATTACGAATAGCAATCCGTAAGGATGGAGAACCAGTCAGAAATGGTTGGACGGTCTAAACAAATAAAAGGAGACTCACGTGGATACTACTAAGAAATTTTTATGAATATCTTGTATTTAAAATTTAATATTTATTTATATGACATTTTGATTTTTCTATTAAAGAAAAATATATAATATATATGATGACTACAAGTTTTTACACATTCTTAATTTTCCAATTTAATGTTGGGTCCGAATACTCAATTTTTAGAATTGAAGCTATTATCATATTAAATGTTGTTCAAATTCGTAACATATAGAATTTAAAAAAGTGTAGGCTTATCTCGTCAGGTTTTTCTCTTTATTTTGCAGGACTGTATCACATATATGACTTATTTAACATTTCCAATATATTTTACTTTTAAAAATCATAAAATGTGTTATTGTAATCACTACTCAATGAATCAACATATTTGTATATAAATAAACTAGAATGAAATGCTATCATAAATATAATAAATGTGAGGTTGTAATTATAATTATATAAATTTTTACTATTTATTATGGCATCATTTGGATATCTCACCTTATTTTGAAGAACAATCGTTCTTTTCTTCCAATATTAATTGTAGTAAAATATTTAAATAGCCAAATGAGAAGGCCTTCTACTTCCCCCATGAGAAGAATACAATCTCCTTTGTAGTTAGTGCAGTGAAGATGGATAAATATTTAAGGAATGGTGAGTTAGTGTTCTTAGCTAAAATGGGGTGTGACAATGGAGACTCTTCAAAAATATCAATCATGATTGTTCTATCATTATCGAAGATGATTTAATCATGATTCAAGATTGTTTAATAGAAGTTGAATGCTATTCGAATTTGGTTTGAATATTGCTAATTTTTGTGTTGTACTATGTATGCAGATGCCTAACGTAACCCTACCAGTTGAGATACATTATAGTGTTTGATCATGTCTTATATGAATTTATTCCAATACATGTTCAAACCTATATTCGACCTTTCATCGTTCATGTCAAACTATCTTTGAATATGTGTCAAAGAAGGTTTGATTAAATATTTGAACAAGTTTCAAGTATTTTATAAAATATTTGAATAATATCTTATAAGAACATATTCAAACACTTGAACATATTTTTGACCCTTCATCGATCGTGTCAAACTATCTTCGAAACTATGTTATGAAGTAAATTTTCAAACAATGCTTCATATGAATTTGTTCAAACATATACTCAAATCTATCTTTGACCCTTCATCAATCATGTCAAACTATCATCAAAGATATGTCAAAGAAAGTTTTGAGTAAGTATTTGAACAAGTTACAAGTATTCATAAACTTTTTTAAATAATGTATTATACAATATTCAAATACTTACTCAAATATATCTTCGATCATTCATCGATTGTGTTAAACAATCTTTGAAGATGTATCAAATAAGATTTGATTAAACATTTGAATTAGTTTTAATTTTTTTTATTAATTATTTGAACAATGTCTCAACCCTATATTTATGTGCAGGGTAAGTTTAAAATATGAAGATATGACACTAAGTCTTAAAGTGGTTATAGTTGTGATGCTATGGTGCAAACAAAATCTTAGTCAATAATTGTTGCAACACAAGTAAAACTTGCAACATAAATCTTAAGGGGATCGTTGTAGCTTAAATTCAACAAGAAAATTTTGTGGTGCGAATGTTAGATAAGATGATCTAATGAAAAGATGATTGTGATTTTGGTATTGTAGGATTTGAGTATGAAGTAGATAATATTATAGTGATAGTGGAAAACGAATAAAAGTTATGGAACATAAATCTAGTGGAAGCCTTAATGTGACAATGATTGTAGTGTAGATATTATGGTGCATGTTTTAATAAGTTATGGCTATGAAGCAAATGAAGGTAGTGGCCCAAGCCTTGATGTTTAGAGGATTTATGTGGCCTTAAGTTCTTTGAAAAAAAATCTCCCTTGAATACATAGATTAAGGGTTATTTTATAAATATTGAGAAGTGTATATCAATCTTTATCTAAACTATTCTTAATAGTTATTAATAAGGAATAGAGCAGAATAAAATATAATTAGATGATGTTATCCCTGAGATGGCCTAATCAGTTGCCTATATATGAACTACTTTTGTGATCGATGAATGTGTAACAATAGCTAGTGACATTCATATATTTAATCAATAATCTAAATATATCATATTATAGATCTCAATGCCATGATGATATTGATGGTGATGGATTGAAGCATAAAAGTTAAGTTAATAGGAATAATTGTAAGAAGGTTTTACACTTATAGAGTTGTCCGAAAATGATGAAAATGTCTCTCATTATTTTTGCATGAATATGCTCTCTTTAAGAGGAGTATTTTGTCGCAAATAATTTACAAAATTTTGGCATGTCAGTCATAGTTGATACAAGAAGTCCACATTTTCTAAATGATTCGTGTAACAAATAGAATGCAGTAGTTACTTAAATTGCATTTACATGTCAGTCTAAGTGAGATAAAGGCCAAGGGATTGATTTGGTGTCCCTATATCATTATCACGAGAGTAATATCCATGAATGAGAAGGCGATCAAGTTAGGCTAGCTAGTTTGTTTTGGCTCAACCAAATTTGTTTGAACCAATTAGAGCCCATTTGGGCTTTGAATCTTATGACTTGTGTATTTACATACTCAATGCATTAAGTCAATCCTGTTGTTGGATATTTGCGATACCTTGAGATTATTTCATATGTAATTTTGTCATTTAAAGTATGATTTAACATTAGCTCGATAATTATTTGTTGTCTTGAGATTCACATGTTACATCAACATTTATGTTTGATCAGAAAGGAACTTTTATAACCTAATTATAATATTAATTGCGATACTCCATTATCAAAATCTAATTAAGATGTTAAATTATTAGTTTAGCCTCTATAATTGAAATCATAATACTCTCTCTTGAAACAAAGTTTGAATTAAAGTTAAGTAATATGAATTATTGAGAGTAATTTTAAATTTTAAATTTCAAATTAATTAATTGATAATTTATCTCTTAAAGTATGGTTTAAATTAAGGATGAGCTATAATAATGATAGAAATTAAATTTAAAGTGAATATGATTAGCGGCATAAAAGAATTTTTTAAATTATTTTACTCTTATAATTACAGTATAATACATATAAATATGTGATAACATTATAATAGAAAATGAGCTTGGGTTATTTATTGTAGCATGTCTTAGACATTTTTCTTTGATAACACTTAGGCTTCGTTTGGTTGCCCGTAAATTTTTTCGTTTACGATTGAAATCGGAGAAAAATGAGTATTTTAATGTTTGTTTGTGTCACTTTTTCAAAAGACCTTTTGATATAACTCCGAATTTTCACCGATTTGAGAAGAAAAAAAATTCCGCTTCTCCTTTCTAATACCTCTGTTTAAGAATTAAAAAAACACCGGTGTAAACCAAATGAAGCCTTAGTGACTCTCTCATATGAGAATTTTGAAGGGTTGCCTATAATGTAATATTTTGTTTTTTATTTCAATCATAAATGAAGCATGCAATTTTCTTTCATTATAACCTTCTTTCCCGAAAGTTCTTATTATTGTAACTCCACTATCCACTAATCTATTTCCTACACGTCTAGACTTGACCTCAAATATTTATATCTTCATTCATCACTTCCGTCATCTTTTATCATAAAACTATGAAGAGATGCACTTTTTTTTTTTTTTGTAATTTTTATGCATTTGCCATATAATATAAAGTTTGAAGCCACATATTTTTAGAACTCCAAACCAAAGCAAATCATCGGCAAACAAATCCTATCATAAGAGGTGCAAAGTTTGACAATAACCCTAAGTTGTTGTCTTATTATAATCACATCATTAAAGCATTCAATTGATGAATTATGACTAATGAATTATGAATTTAAAATTTACATTTGTCGTCATATAATAATACATGAAAAACATCTATTGCGCAATCTCAATGTGAGACTGGACATAACCCTCCTTAAATTCATCAGATTAAGGCTGTCAAAATGGGTTGATGATTTGGGTTTGGGTTGGACTCAATGACCTAACCTGAATCCAGTCAACCCAAATCCGATCCTTTTAATGAATGGGTCAAAAATTATAAATCGAACCTTACCTGCAAGCAACCTGAATGATCTGAATTAATTCAACTTATTAACCCGTTTTGTTAAAGAGAAAAAAAAAAGCTTACTAACTATAAAATTTAGAATATTTGATTAAAAAATAGAAGATTATACGATCACAAGTAAAAAATAAATATCAAACGAGTCATTTTCAGATAAAAAATAGATTCATGGGTCATCTCAAATCTGACCCATTTAATAAATGAGTCGAAAACTTCAACTTGAACCCGGCCATTTTATCATCTAGATTTTTCGGGCAGGCTCAAATTGAATTATTTGGTCGAATCATTTATGGACACCCCTACATCAAATATTTTGAAATAGATGAAAAGAAAAAAAAACATTATTCTAAATTTACGTGTAAATGTAATAATCTATCATTACGAATATTATACAAACCAACTTTATATTATTACACTGACCCACACTTCCAAAGCATAATAAGTCCCCTCTTACGCTATGATATAGAGAAAAGTAAAGCAGCCAATGGGTGATTATTTAAGTGCATAAGTCATCTTCCTGTCGGCCGCAAGCACCTATTCCTTTGCTGTGCTGTTCGAAATCAAAGACTAATTAATCAGCTTTCTTAATTAACCATTAATACAGCTTCATGACATCACTATCTTATCTAATTACGCGTTAAGATTTTCTTAATTAGGAAGATTTAGGTGGGGCGTCTTCTTCTTCTTCTTCTTTTATTTTTTTATTATTTTTAATATTTGCTTGCATCTGCCTGTGTATTATTTATTTAAAATTAATGAGCTAATAATTACGTGACATTTTTTTTATCAATTGGGTTTAAATAATATTCATGGTGTCTTTCTCCATTGCTTTCTTTGTGAAGTGACATAACGCTCATGTTGTGTATAAAGGATGATCACTGAATGACAATTGTGGTCCATATTGAACTCCCAATTTACACGTATTTTTATAATTTAAATTGAATAATTGATTTATAGGAAAAAAAGGGTATAATGTTCAGCTGGAGCAGTTTAACCGTGACAAATTAACTGTCTTTTTTAATAATAATTGATACGGCATGCAAAAATTATTTTGACCGGACACGAATCTCGAGGCAAAAATCAAGTTGGAAACTTAAAAAATTAAATCTGGGATCACTTGAACTCCGATTTCAGCAAACTTATAGTCGAACTGAGCGTCTCGGAAATACGAGCCCAACGACACCAAATTCAACTCAATCCGAGCCCAAATTAGCCCAAATCAAGCGCCCGAAGTGCTGTTGGAAAGCTCGTACCACAATTTGAGTTACCAAACGGTCTCCGATTTTAACGAGCTTATAGTCGAATCAAGCGGCTCGACGAGACGAATCCAACGAGCCTAAGAATGCCAAATTCCGACACCACTAAGGCCTTCAAATATCAAACGAACGGTGCACGATCAAATGATTCAATATCAGCCGGCATTCGACCACTCCCTATTTGCCCTTGATCTCACACCTATTTACAAGCTATGCCACTCCAGAAAATCTATAAATAGAGTCCTCATTTCTTATGAGAGGGGACCCAAGCAAGAAGAAGAAGAGAAGAAGAAGAGAAGGGGAAGGAGAATCAGCTCCTCCTCAACCACCGTCAGAGTTCTTCCTGCCGCCCGAACACGTCGAGATTCTGCAGGATATTCGAGAGAACGCTGGAATTCTGCACAACTTTGTAACTGAATTTCAATCCAGAAGAAATTCATTATAATTTGATCGTCCTGACTTGTGGGACGAATCAGCTTCTTGTAATTCACGCAACACTAGTGGAAATTTTCAACTGGGCGCGGCCCCGTGGTTTTTTCCTTTTTTCAGGATTTTTCACGTAAAAATTCTGGTGTTCATTTTCTCCTATTTGTGTGTTGAATATTTGTACAACACTTAGACGTAAAATTATAAAGTCTACCGCCACATATATTCTAGCCCGCAACAATAATATTCCACATGGACCACACCTCTTACAAATTATAATAATATGACTTCTTTCATTTTAGACAACTTTGTTATTATTTTTTATAACAATTTTTTTATATAAAAATTTCTATTTTATGAACTTAAAAATAGTAAGAAAACTGTCTCAAACAAAACCTTCATTTTTTGTTGGACTTTTAGGATATATTTGTAATAGCTTTCTTACTATTTTATTTTTCAAATTACAATCATAATTTTTATTTAGCAGTTAATTTTAAATTTTTTTTTAATAATAATTAGCTGCTTTTTACATTGGCTTTCAAAAATTTAATTTTTTATAACAACTTTATGATTATCTTTAAGAAAAATTATAACTGTCCAAATATACCTTTATTTTAATAATCTTCTTTCTTTGCTTGTTTTCTATTTTAAAAATATAACATATTTTAGTTAAAAATATTTCTATTTCAAGACCTTAGAAAACATTAAAAAAATAGTCCCAAACGAAGCCTTTGTCTTTTTGCTAGACTTTTAGGATCTATTTGTAACACCTTTCTTTCTATTTTATTTTTCAAATTACACTCATAATTTTTATTTAGCAACTAATTTTTCATTGATTTTAAAAAAAATTATACTAATAAGCTGCTTTTTACATTAGCTTTTTTGATAACAACTTTATGACTATCTTTAAGAAAAATTATAACTGTCCAAATATACCCTTGTTTTTATAATCTTCTTTATTTGTTTTTTTTTTTTCTCAAGTTTCTATATTTCCTTACAAATAAGCCCTCCATGAAAGTTTAACGGCAAACATTCTTGCTTTAGTTATTTGGCGTAAGAGTAGACTTCCCGCATAGCTCATCTTGATTTGTCGGTTGAGAGCTTTGACTACCAACCAAGAGATACTGGGTTCGAATCTTGTGTATGTGATTTGTGTGTGAGTTTGTCTTAATTGACCCGCAAGCAAATGGAATGACCTGAATCGTTAACCCATTTTGATTAATTTTTTTAATAACTTATTAACGATAAAGTTTAAGATATTTGATAAAAAATAAAAAGATTATACCTACATGAAAAAAACATTGAATGAATCATTTTTGAGTTAAAAGTGGTTTGCTGATCAACTCAAATCCGACTCTTTTAATAAATAGAACGAAAAACTCAATTCAAACAAAAATTCTTCCAACCCCACAAATAGCATAATCAATCCACAGAGAAGAGGGAATATAATTATTGCTTCAAAGAAATACTAAAAATTCACGTGAGGATTTGATATAATTCCTATCAATTAATTATTCAGGTTTCGTTTGTAACGACTTTCTTACGGCTTCATTAAACAGTTTTTTAACACAAAAATTAGAATTTTAATACTAAAAAACTATTTTAAAAAAGCAGAAAGAAAGCCGTCCCAAATAAAGCCTCAGGGAGCTCTACTTTTATATGAGATTCAATGCATTGAATTCCAAAATTTCAACCATTATTCAAAAGAAAGAAATAAAGAAAAAAATAGATAAAAGTAATAAAAATTTTACTTACTGTTATTTTCTATTGACAAAAATCTATAATTTTGTAATAGACGACTTTGAAAAGATGTCATGCAGTCATGCAGTCTAATCTTCTATAAAGGAAAACTATATCTCCCTAACTTTTTCTTTTATAGCATCAAGCTTTATTTTAATTGAACATCACATGCTTCAAATAACATCAAACTTAATCTCGAAGGCACTTCGAAATTGGCATTCTCTTCTTCTTCTTTTTTTTTTTTTTTCTCTCCTCCTCCCATTGAGGTTCCTGCTGAAGAACAGCAAGTTTTCAGTTGTTTAAATATTATAGTAATAATCATTATCACATGCTCTAGTCACTCGTGAGATATCAGGTGGCCACTTCTCGTAAAAGTAATGACCGAGTCATACTTAGGCTTCGTTTGGGACGGCTTTCTTACTGCTTCTTAAAACAAATTTTTAGTACTAAAAGTCTGCTTTAAGAAGCAGTAAGAAAACCATCTTACTTGACCATGCCCATAGATCGCTATCCACTATGAGACTACATGTAATATACTGGTAGTAGATGAACTTAAGCCTTATGAAAGCTCTTCTATATTCCAATCTATGAGAGTGAGATGAACTTTTAATTGTTGGTGTTTGAAGTCATTAACAATTGAATTGAGTACTAAGTTGTATTTGTTGAAGTGAGGATAGTGGTCAATATGAAAGCAAAAAAGTTGACCTTTATAGAAATTCCTATTTGATAGTCTATTAATTTCTTGATATTTATGAAGGTTGAGACTCCTTCTTGGCAAAATACTTTGAGAAGGCTATAGCAAAGAGTACAAATTTGAAGTATTTTAAAGCAAATTATGTACCCTAAATGGAGAAACAACTCACCGATTTACAAGTGAAATAGGATTACCCACATATAAAACTATATAGGAATTTAACTACATTGTTAATTGAAAATCTAAAGACTATTGAGATTAATGAAAGGCTAAGTTGGTTGAGATAAAGCTCTGCCTACTAGTGGACATTATTGACAAAGTGCAATATTTCTTTATCATCTAGATATGGATGGCTAAGTGTTTTATCTCATATGGTACTATTTTCATGAAAAGCTTATTGAGGATTTCCATTTGGAGCATGAATAAATCTTAAGAAAACTTAGAAGAAACTTTCTTATGATAAAGTGGAACTCACTATATTAATCAAATGCTTGATATGAAGGCAACGAGTTAATGATTTTTCTAATTGTAATCAAGTGAGATGTCTTGAGTTCATAAGAAGATGCGGACCATGTGAGGTATAAGCACATATCTTACATCAATCAACTTAGGAGGTTTATTTGATTATCAGTCTATAGTCATTCAGCATGTAGGTGGGTCTACTTCATTAGTTCTCTCCATATAGGAACTGGTTAGAGACATTTCTATTTAGTGTTAGTCAACTACTTAATAAAGTTGGTAGTAGTAAGAAATTATAGCGAAAATAATAGTTAATATTATTATCAAGTTCCTATAGTCAAATATATTCACTCCATGTGAAGTACCACCCTTTATTATTATACATAACGATATATAATTTAATAAGAGCAAGCTGATATTATTCTATGTGGGGTTTGGAGTAAAAATTAAGTTCTTATTTGTGAGACATCTACAAATGAATACTCAAGTCAATACTATAAATAAAATGATCATGAACTTAAAAATGAAGCTAACCACCTAGAAATGAGCCTCAACATAAGAGCAATTTGTTAACCTTGAGGCATATTACATAACTTACTATGTTATCATGAGAAAGATACTCTATGCTTTGGCTTTTAGATCAAAAATAGTAACTTTAGAGAACTCTCTAACAAGTTATGTCATAAATTAAATACTTTAATGATGACACTTAAAAGATGCTTGTGGGCTTTGAAAGAACTTGCATGAGGGGAAGTATATATTGCCTCGAAAGGTTAAAAAAAAATCACTCATATGTTTAGTGGAAGAAAGATGGCTTTGTGTATAAGTAACTAAACATGATTTATTTACATTTGGAATTATAGTGCCTTATAGATGCAAGATTCTATGGTTAATTATATTATATTATAGAATTCAACTTCTTAGAACATTCTTGATTAAATTCACGACTAATATATATGTTAATGCTTACCTTTAAGGATTAGATTTATGAATACAAATGAGTTTGGCTCAACTTGAGGAAAGAGAGTACATAAAGTTCAAAGGAGGAGGTGTTAATAATATTTGATCTTGCTAACCCATGATGCTCTAGATATTATCATATACTGGTCTCGTTAGTCTTATGGAGATAGTTTATATAAGTTTACATTATTATAGTTTTTAAAATATCATTGTACACTTTCACAACAAAAATGAAGTTGTTATTAGAAAACTGCTTGGGTGAGAACTCATAATATCATAATAAAAGACATTTTCCACTAACATAATTATATTTTAGAGACATTACATAATTACTATTTAAATCTAATAAAAATGTGAGGTTTCACACTAAGACTTATTCACCTTAATCATAAAAAGTTGGAATTTCCTAACTCTCACGGACTTAAGATCCTACCCAAAAGCTAACGTCAAATAGAACCATCTAATAATTTAGAAATATTATTTCTCCATAATCTCATTTGTGATATTATGGTTGACCTTTAAAATTTTTTAAGTTGGATTTATAACTTTTTCACTAAAGGATATATGACTTAGGTGGGTATCAATGCAAGGTTTAAGTTCTTTTTTTTTTCTTTTGGTTCATCTAACCTTATGTAAGATAGCATTTATTATATGCGACTCTAAGGCATGTATATGAAGTGGCTTAACAAGGTTTTTACTTAGTAAGCCAAACTCTTATGCTTAGGGTGCCTAGCCAAATGACAATACATCCTAATATCCTATAGTGGAGCATAATGGAGGTTAGCTTTCTTTATTTTTAAAGAATTGACAAAGAAAATGGCCATATAGTGTCTTCTTATATATGAGTACTTGTTTGTTGTTTGTATTATGAATTTATCTTAAGAGATAAACATGATCAAAGTTAAATCGGTTTTTAATTTACATCTAATTAGAATTAAAATAAATGAGACTAACCTAACTTGAATCAAGTAAGTTATAACTTTGCCTAACTCAGATCAATATCTGATCAAATGACTTCGAGTTGTTTTTGAGATAAATCAGATAAAATCATTCACAACCCTAAAGTTGAAAAAAATATTAGGTGCGGAGTGCGCACTATCTGCACAAGCACTGGGTACCTAGCGGTTCCCAGCGGTACCGAGTGTCGGTACCTAGCGCCGAACAATGCTTGTGTGGACAGTTCTCCCCGTCTGCACTCCTCACCTAATAATCTCTCCTAAAGTTGGCATCATCTAGTGCAAGTCTTTATTTCTATTTGATATTTTTCATCGTGCTTCATCCTGCCCTGCCTGTTATATACTCTTTATTCCTTCTCCCTCATTGAATTTCTATTTTTTCCCTTATAAATGTTCAATGAAAAAACGGTCATGTACAATGTATCTAATTGTGCTAGTGAAATTGATCATAATTGCTACGCAAAATTTTTCATCATATCATATTCTAAGGGGCGCCTAAAAGGTTCTAAACATTAAAAATTCATCACACTAATATTTTAGTTTAAAAGAACAGGTCGGTACTTCTCATATTCTTCCAAAAGACAAAAAAATTGTATAATTAAAAATAAAGAGATAAAATCAAACAAAAATGATAGTGAAAATTATAATTTTCTCGTTCATAAATTCTTCAACAATTAATGGGTCACACTCACTAAATTTTTTCTAATTTTTAACCTTTATCTTCTTTGAATAAGTATTTTAATTGGATATTCAAATTAAAACTTAGTATAAAATATACCCAAAATTATTAAATTTAATTTAAAATGAATGTAACACATAAATAATCAATCAAAAGTTATATATTTTAACTCAAAATAAATTTTAAAATTTTAAAATTTCAAAATATCTAACTTAATTTAATTTCATCATCTTTCATTTTTTCTTCTTTCCTTTTTTCTCTCTCTTTATAAAAAGCCCCTTTTCCAATATGAACTCTGTCATAAGCATTTACTTGTAGTGTGAAGTTGACGCTCGAAGGATTAGCATTTTTTTTTCTTTCATAAAATGACAATATCTTATATCACTTTCATATAGCTTAGGAGTGCATAAATTCAAGTAGAAGATTTCAAATGGAAATTGTCTTCTCTCTATCTCTCTCTCTCTTCATTCATAGGTTAAACTTAAAGCGTTACTTTACTATTTTTTTTAATGGAACAACATATCTACCCGCTGCTACTTTAAAGTGAGCGTTTGACGGCGTAACTAATTCTTCAGAGGAACCTAGCGAGGACACCCACCAGCATCGGGTCCATACTTGCTTTGCCCTACTGAAGAAGCGAGACCATAATAGAGGGGATTCGAAATAACCTGGATTTTCAACCTTACTCGCCTACCAACCACCCTAAACTTTGATGGGTTACTTTAATGTTTTTTGACGCAAGCAAAAATAAACAATGGAGTCCAATGTTGCAAAACTTCCTTCAATTTCATCTCATAAGGGAGATTATTTTAGGTGCTGATTTTGTCAGCTAATTGGGACAGCTAGAGCAATTTTGGCATTTTGCACGCTTCAAAGTGGGCACTTGGCACTCTCTTCGCACCTGTCCAGAAGCTTCTTGGGTGTTTACTCTCTTTACTTTTCTGTATAAGTTAAATACTTCAAACATGCTACTTTCTTGGAAGAAGATATTTGTCTTTTTGCTCTCAAAATTAAACTTTGGAGTAAAGAAAGTAATATTTTCATTAAAAAAAAAAGGAAGTTTGATAAATTCACCTTTGAAAATGGGGTGGATATTTTTAGGGAGGATAGTCTAACTAAAAAAATAAAGCATTTAAATAAAGAAATTATTAGAATTGAGTTGATTTTATTTAGATATATAATTTGTTATTATTGTATGCTAAAAGGGGCGGAATCAATTTCTCTTTTGAAGGTGGATAAGATAGGATCATGAAATGCGTAATCTTATATACGAAATAGAAAATTAATATTTTCTTTCTTTGAATTTGGTCAACTGTATGTATTTATTGAAGATAGGCAAAATAGTTAAAATGTTTATTTTTCTAAGAAAATAATTTTGTATGGGTAATTGCTTAGTCTGAGCTCTTCCTGATTTCAATCCTAGCTAAAATATTGAGTATGTGTTTATCATCTTATAGTTATATGAAAATTTAGTATATAAATAGATGAGTGGATTGGTTTTTATAAGAGGCATAATAATCTTTATAGGAAAAAAACATAGAAAGGAAAAATCAAAGGATGTGACTTAGCGTAACAATTCGATAATCCGGATTTAGAGTTACAATGGATGAATGCCAATGTTAAATCAAACGTCTACACCATTCAATATTGGACGAAAATGAATGTTGGTGTTGTTAGTGGTTGACAACAATAAAAGACATCAGTTTTTAACGATGGATAATAATAGATAGTGGATGTTAGTGTTGCTCAACATTATCAATGGTTAGAGGCAATTGATGTCAACTGGTGATTTGTATTCATACCAACTGTGAAGGGCTGATTTCAACGATGGATGCTAACAAATATTGATGTATGAGCGACAACAATAGCCAACAACTGATGTTTGCGGTGTCAACAATGGGTGTTGATGGTAAGTTGAGTAATTTTTATTGTCTTTTAAAATATTATGATGATGTCTCCATTAAAACTCTTAATAAGGACTTTATCCAATACTAGGTGCTCTTTAAGAGTTCTAAGTTCATATGTCCTCTTAACATCCCCAAATATGTGGAGACCCTATACCTTATAATATTTTTTTATGAGTAAATAACTTATACCTTATGAGGCTTATGCTTTATGATTTTTGAATGAGTGAAGATATTATACCTTTTGAGGCTTATAGCTTTTAAGGGTTTTAGATGTGTAAGAATCATGTCTCTTTAAATATTTATGATTTTTGGGATTTTTAAATAACTGAAGATTATGTACCTTCTAGGGCTCATGCTTCTAAAGGTTTGGGATGAGCAATGACTCATATCTTTGGATGAGTACATATATATTATATAAATAATGATGCTTATTTATTATGAGATTTTGTATGAGTGAACATATAGGCTACTTGCTCTTATAAAGACTTACCATTAAAAACTCTATTCAAAATTAGGTACCCTTTAAGGCTTTCTTACTGATATGCCTTTGGGATTTTTAGTGAACCTTGTCTAACACTTGCCCTCACAGAAATTTTTAATCAGGACTTTGTCAAACAGCATAATTTGTTTATTAGTTACTCTCATAATTTTTTTTAAAAATAGAGAGATGAGATACAATAATATTCATAATAAATAAATTTTCTTCATGATCATTTGAAAAAAAAAAAATTCTAAGGATTATGAAAATGACAATTTATAAAATTTATTTCCAAGAAAGGAAATCTTAACATGTTTGATAAGATGACTTTTTATCACTTCTTTGATATAGAGAACTTTTAATAAAACCATAATAAGATGTGATACACAATTTCTATGAACATTAAAAAAAATTTTGGTGGAGTGGTCATCACTTCTATGAACATTAAAAAATATATAAAAAAAGTAATTTTTAAGCCACTTTAGCAGGTAAGGCCAATTGAGTGCTTTCATTGTCTAAATAGTTCATAGAATATAGGTCTATGAGCAATTTAGTAATATGATGCCTTCTATATGTTATGCTTTAATCAATATTCTATAATAAAATGAGGCTTCACTTCTTCATGCTTTAAGAATAAATAGTGTGGTTATTCTAAGGGGAACTAAGATTGAATAATTACTCCATCACAGAACTTTCAGTTTTTTTTTTCTCATCTTCTTAGAGTTGATCATTAAAGACTTATAAATGACTTTCTTGGTGCTTCTTAAAGCAGCTTTTTAGTGCACAAATTAAAATTTTTGTACTAGAAAGTTGCTTTAAGAAACAGTAAGAAAGCCGTCCCAAACGAGTGAGCAACTTCCTTACAGCTTTATAAAGTAGTTTTTTAGTACAAAAATTTTTTGAATGAGAAATTTTTTTCACTAAAAATTTGCTTTAGAAACAGTAAGGAACTTATCCCAAATGAAACCTAAATCATTATTAGAGTGATTATTGGTGATTGAATTTTATTGTTGGATTTGTTGGAAGTAATATGAGGGAGATAATGATTGGTTTCTTTTAATTTCTCCTATACATCTTGACGTTGGGTGCTTAATTTCAAGTGGGCGAGAAATTTAATTACAATGAAGTTGGATAAGAGGGGTTAATCGATTATCACATGATAAATTTAGCCTATGATTATGATCATAAATTCAATTACAAAGTTGGTCCACCTATGCGATTGAAAAGATGATTGTGTCAAAAAATTATATAATGTGCCATCTAATATTATAAATATCATATGGAAGATGTTGGAGCTTATTATTGGTTAATCCAAGATTCAAGGAGACAAAGATGGATATATTATCCTCCAAAATATCTATGTCAACCATAACTTCTAAAGTTTTTTTTTGAAATGGGTCCTAATTCTAGCTAAGATGATGGAGAATCTTGATATGGGTGGTGCATATCTTAAAAATAGAGTCAACAAAAGTAATTTAATTACTCTCTAATGTGTCGCATCCCATAATATAATTTGGAAGAATTCTTTATTTTATCTTTTATTATATAACAATCAGAGCCATCAAATATCATCTATCATCAATAAATAAATAAATAATGAAAATAAATTTTATAATTCAAAACATCAATGTATATGTGTATTCATCACTTCCAAAAATCATATACAATACTAAAAATTATACAATCATAACATGTCTATTCAAATCATGAGTACAAAAGAATGATTAAAATAAAATAAAAGCAACCTAAGGGATCCCGATCAATCTCTCACTTCTATTCTTTTGCACTGATTTGAAATCATATATGATGAGCTAAATAGCCCAACATGTTATACTAAAATCCAATCACTAAATTCAAAGCACGGTAGAGAAGCAATATGCATGTCATTAATCAATTCATATAAGTGAAAGTCATATGATCAAGAATCAGTGCAGAAATATTAAATATCACATACAATAGTAGTGTAAAATATAAACAATATGCAATATTGTATGGAAGCCAGCAAATCAGTACAATGGAGGAATCAGTAAACAAGTACGGGTGTTAAAATAATAAAACAGTCATCATATCGATATTATCAATCAGTGAAGCAATCATATAAAGTGGTAAAACCAAAGCATTGGTAAAGAACTATCAAACTCAAATCAATGCGTTAAAATCGTATAATTGTGTACACATATTATCCAGTGAGTATATATCAGTATCAGGTCAACATCTTAATTACATACTCACTATATCATGTGCTCAATATCAGTAATCAATATATTGAATCAATAATAATAATAATAATAATAATGAATCAGTAGTAGTATCAATAATAGTATCGATGTTTGTGTCAGTACCAATAAATCTAGTTGTAGTAACAGTAAATCAACATTATAATAATAATCCATATAGTAACAATGAATCTATAACATATATTTTAGTAGTCACACTAAAAAAGTAAGAAGTCTTAGATATTACACATTTTTAGTATTATATCAATATCAGTAAATTATTAGTTTAGTAACCAGAGTTATCACTCTTTGCTTGTCAGCATAATAATAACTCCATATAACTATCAATCATTTATCTGAAATCATTGCATGGTTGTATTGGATAACACCAAATCATAATATTTAAATAAAAGTCTGTCAGCCAACCATCATATATTGATAAATCAATCTTCAACTAATGGGTCAACCAATCTTTATTTATCTTTTACATATATTCTAATAAAAATAATAGTGACTAGATATTACTCAATTACATATTCATTTTCATTTTCAATACTTGTATAACAATATGCTTAAATAGAAAATCTAGTGAATAAAAAATGCACTATTTTAAAATAAAATCAAATTACCAATAATTGTGTAAAACATCATTTCAAGACTATAATCATACTCCATTACTATTTTTTGGAGTCTAAATTATTTTTTATTCAATTAAAACTGTATAAATTTTAAAATATCCAATAGAAAATTTACAGAAAATACTCAAAACTTTCATATCTCATTCATTAATATATAAAAAGTTACAAGATGAAAATTTTGACGGTGTAAAGTATCAACATTTTTTGGTAATAGAAATATAATTTAATTAGAGAAATCTCAAAAACATTGAATTTTTGAAAATAAATATAGACATAATGTGGCCTACCTCGATTCGAACAACTTTGTCAATTGGCCCGATGTCTAAAAACACTACAGAAAAAATGGCCTATACCGGCGGTTTGAACCGGCGGTTTAGAGGCCGTCGGTATTACTGACGGCTAAGCCGGCGGTTAAGCCGTCGGACTCTAACGACGGCTTAATCGACGGCTTAGCTACGATACACCGTCGGTAATACCGACGGTCTCTACACCGCCGGTACACCGCCGGATTTCAACAATAACCGGCGATTATCCGGCGGTCTAAACCGCCGGTGATATGTGAGTTTTTCCGGCGGTTTAGACCGCCGGAAAACCGCCGGATATAAACGTGAACCGGCGGTTTTCCGGCGGTCTGAATCGCCGGTGATAAGTGATTTTTTCCCGGCGGTCAAAACCGTCGGAAAACCGCCGGTAAAAGCCCTAATACGAGCCCCCTCGCTCCGCTCATTTCATTTTCCCTGTTTCCTTCTCTCTCTCGGTCGCTCGCTCTATCCGCTCCTCCGCTCGTCCGATCAGCCCCCGACGAAGGAACTCCCACCGCCGACCCCATTCCGACCGCCGCCGTCCCCAGTCCGACCGCCGCCGACGAGTTTACTCCGACGCCCGACCGCCGACCGTTTCCGACCCCAAACAAACTGATTTCTCTTTTAAGGTTATTTTTAATGGTTTTTCTTTGATTATTTGTTGATATTATCTTGTTAGTTAATGTTTTATACTTTAAAAATGTGGGAGAGAGTTATGGTGCATATGTTTAGGTGTGCTTGGATTAATGCTTATATTGTTTGTCAAAATCAATTTGGATTAATGCTTGGTTGAATCTCTATATATATGAGCTGACCTCATATCAAAATAGGTTAGTGAGGAGTGGTGGAAGATCTCGAACATCACTTAATTATGCCAACAATTTCACTCCAAATTAAGAAGCCAATATCAAAATAGGTTAGGGAGTTTGCTTTGATCGTACATATTAAAGTGACCCAAGTTGAATTAGTTTGGCCAAGTATGGGTTCAATTGACCAAGTTAATTATTAATTGGGTCAGGGTGACTAGTCATGTACAATCCACTAAGAGTGATATTCACATAAATTTAGTAAAAATTAGGATTTATTTGGAGCTCGATTAGACATAATTGACATGTATGATCAATTGGTCTAGCTTAAGCTAGCCCAAAAGGGTGTAACAGATCAATTGATAATTGAAAGGTCTAATGATGAATGGTTTACCATAAGATGCTCCTAGTATAGGGACTTGGGTCATGATTGAGCTCAAAGAGTCAGTACACTAATTTAGGTAGTGCACTAAGCTACCTAATTGTAATTTAGTGTTGTAATTATCCTGGTAATTATAGTTTAGTGGATATTAATTATAGAAGTGGTGATTGATCAATATGCTTGGATATTTAGTGATTATTGAAGCTTGATTAAGTGTATATTGATTGATTTCTTAAAGATTATTGAGTATATGGATAGATATGGATCAAGTGCCATTAGCTAAAATTGATGCCAACAAACTATTGATGTATGATTTGGGATTGCATGGTTATTATTCAATCTACTCTGAGACTACATGATCTAATTGAAGCTTTTGATCGAGATCAATGGCTCTAATTTTGTTTTCATCCTCTCGTAAGCTATCTGAACTAGTGAGCTCATTTTGGTATGATCTGAGAGATTAAGCCGATGGATTAGAATGAAATAATATAGAGCATATCACCATAATGTGAACCTTTAATCCAACGATCATAATTAACTAGTTTGAATGTTCACTTTATAATTGATAGGACTACCTAGCTAGGGAGCTCGGGTATGGAATTTTACCTCTCGAAATGCTCCAAATGCATCAAACTTGCTTTGAGAAATTTTTTATAATCCTAGGAGGGGAGAATGAAGAATAGGCTCTTGTAAATATAAATATTTATTATGAATAATTTGTGAGTGTGTATATTATGACTCGTCTTTTGAATATGATATTAAATATTAATAGCTTGAATGAATTATTTGCATTCTTAATGTGATGTTAGTTATGGGTGTAATGTGCATGATTAAGTCCTTCAAAGCATAAAAATTTATTTCGATGTATAACAGATTGTTTATGCCTCCAACATGTAGGGTACGTTTACTTCAACGTGCAAATGACTATCCAAGAAGAGAGATATTGGATGTATAATAGATTGTTGCCGGGTCGAAAAGGATTGACAGTTGAATTTATACAGGGAGTTAAAACTTTCATTCAAGTTGCATCTCAACTGCCTTCCTTTCAGCTTGATAAAATGTTTAGATGTCCGTGTTCGAAGCATAAAAATCTAGCATTCCTAAAGCCCGATGATGTGAAGCTTGATTTATATCGTAGGGGATTTCTTCCAAACTATTGGATTTGGACATCACATGGCGAGTACGAGCCACATAGAGATGCTCATGCTGGTTCATCTACAGCTTATGAAACATTTGATGAAAATCAAATGAGTAGACCCTATGAAGACCTTATTTTTGATGTAGCATGTCATAATTTAAGGTCTAATGTGGAAGAGCCACCAAATGCAGAGACATTTGATGAAAATCAAATGAGGATGAGATGTCAAGTTATATGCCTGTTGAAATTGAGGATATGCCAACTACAACCTCTACTATTGAAATGGAGTTAGAAGATGTCAATAGTTCAACTAGTACAAAAGAAGAAGAGAACCAGGATGAAAGTGAAGATACTCTTGAGAGTGATGAAAATAGTTTTGATGATTCTGATTAGTTTCTGTAATTTAGAATTGTAGAATTTAAATGTTATGTAATTTTTATTACTGCTTAGAAATGATATTGTATTTTGCCACCTTGTCTTTTATTAACTGCTTCATTAACTGCTTTATTAACTGCTTCTCGTAATTCATTACCTGCTTCATTAACTGCTTCATTAACTGCTTCATTAACTGCTTTATTAACTACTTTATTAACTGTTTTATTAACTGTTTCTCAATTATTTTTATTTTAATATTGCAGATGGCTTCAGGCGACGATCCTCCTCGTAAATCATTTGCCTCAAAGTTCCGCCGGAAGTCAGAGTACCCACACAGACTGAGGTAGGTGAGGGGCCTTCAGTTGCACCAGATCTACCTACACCACCACCGCCACCACCTGCCAGGAGCCAGCAGCCTTCACCAGAGCAGGGTCAGGGACAGTTAGATCCACCTCTTGTTGCACCTCCATACTTCCCTGGCCACTTCCCTCCCAGCTCGACGAGTCCTCGCTTCCCCTCTCCAGATCAGACACATGCTTCTCCATTCTATCCATATTACCCCCCACCATCATCACAGGCTGCTGGTCCATCCACTGGTCCTCACCCTCCTTACCCTTACCCATATTACTACCCCTATCCGGTGCAGCATGAACAGGGTGGACCATCACGACCACCAGAGGTTGGCGCTACCGATCCTACAACAACAACAGATAAGCGTCAATACATCGAGCCTGACGGCGATAAGTAAGTTCAATTTAAGTTATTCAGTTGTTTTTATTTTGATATATTACATGTTATTGATAAACAAAGTCACTTGCAGCTTCAATCCTTCAAGGCCACCTATACATATGATCCGGGATATAATAAAGAATAAGTATGATGCTCCTTACTTATCCTGGAAGAAGATCCCAAAGCCTGTTAGAGATATGTGGTTTGGAGAATTTCAGGTATATTTTTTTTTGTATGATTTCAAATATATGATTTAATTTGTACTAATCTTTTTGATATTGCCTAAATTTGTACAGAAAGAATTTAGGTGGTTGCCTGAGTACAGCACGAGGATCAGATCAAATTTTGAGAGGAGAGGAGCGACCCGTCTCAGAGACATGTTCACGGACATTAGAAAGTCCGGGCAGAGGCCTAATTGGATTGGAGAGGGCGTTTGGGCAGATTTGAGTAGTGCTTGGGCTACCCCGGAGTTTATAAAAATGAGAGAGCAGAATAAACAGAATAGAGCCTCTGACTGCGGCGGTTTAGGAATCTCTCTTCATACTGGTGGATCTGTACCTCATACAGAACATAGGCGGCGACTGGTAAGTGTTTTGAATTGGTTTATTACATATATTTATGTTAGTATAACTAAGCATCAAATTTTCAGAAAGCGCACCTGGGTCGGGAGCCAACACCATTGGAGCTGCATACAAGAACTCATCAACATCAAGCTGACCAGCAGTGGGTTGATGAGAAATCTAAGAAGGCTCATGTGAGTAAAATTTTTTAGATTTTTAGAATAAAAATTTATTTTAATAAAACTATTTGTAACTTGCAGGATGATTTCTTACGAGTTAGAGAAAGTAGGCAGTCCACTGGCGAGGGATCATCTTCTGGATCGGCCCATACTTCTGAGTATCACACATGGTCAGAAGTTGTTGGTGGAAGACAGAGGGGGAGGGTATATGGCATGGGTTCACAAGCTTTTGCTATTGAGGGCAGTTCATACACCTCTGCATTCCATGATCCAAGTGGAGCTGAAGAATCTGTAAGTGAGAGGGTTGCAGCACTTACTAGAGAGATTGAAGAGATGAAAAGGGTTCAAGCTAGAGAGATTGAAGAAATGAGGAAGGCTCAGAATGAAATGCAAGCAGAGTTACAATCCTACAGAGCTGGAAAACAAAGGAAGAAGGACCAACAGGAGCAGCCATCTGCAGACAGTGAGGATACCGATGATGATTAGATGTTTATTATGTTTGATGAATGTATTAATTAGAACTTGTGAACTTCTGAACTGGTGATTGTAGCATACTAGCATTATCATGAACTATTTTGTGAACTTGTGATTGTAATGTTGTGATGAATTTTGTATTTTCTGGTTGTGATGAATATAGCGGCGTGTTGCCCAACATATATATGCTTTTTCTGCAGGTTTAGACTTTAGGGTGAACCTCCCTCAAATAGAGGGGATGCTGTCAATTTTTTTTTTCAGGTGCTACAGGTTTCCGGCGGTTTAGCCGCCGGAAACTACGATACCGGACGGACAAGATAAAGCCGCCGGTGTTATTATTAAACCGCCGGTGAGTACCGGCGGCTTACCGACGGCCACCGGCGGTTATACGATGGACGCACGACGGTTTAAACCGTCGGTAATACAGACGGCTATAACCGCCGTCAACCGCCGGTAAGGTACCGGCGGTCTAACGGCGCCGTCCGGCGGTCTAATGAACCAGACGACGCCAGGTTTAACCGCCGGAACACCGCCGGTACTCTGACCGGCGGTTTTCCGGCGGTTACAGTACCGGCGGCCGAACCGCCGAAAGACCGACGGATGAAATTCCGGTGGTCACCGGCGGTAGGGGCCGCCGGAAAACCGCCGCAAAAATAAATCGCCGGTAAAAAGCCGTCGGAATTGGTTTCCTACGCCGTTTTTACCGGCGGTTACGAAACCGCCGTTAGACCGCCGGTAATGTAAAAAACCGCCGGTAATTTTACACTAACCGCCGGAAAAAACCGCCGGTTTTCACTGTTTTTCCTGTAGTGAAATAACCCGAATCGGCTCAAATCCGAGTTTCTCTCTCCAAAACCCTCTCACTCTCTTTAATTCGACTAGTTCATCATTCGAATGAATCAGAATAGTGGATTTTAAAATATATAAAAATTAAGATAATTGTCCAGCGTTGCGACACTATCACATAATGCCGCGACACTAGTTCTTTTTTTTTCAAAATACAAAGACTGGAGCGTTGCAATGTTACTATTTGACACTTGGTACTGTAGCAGTACTGATGAGCTCAGGCACGTAGTGTCCACGTAGTGTCGAGGCGCTCTAATTGTAATATTTTCATATTTTTCTTAAATTTGCTCCAGACCATTGAGACTCTAGAGCACACACAACTATTTTCAAGCATTAAAAGACTTCCAAATACATGCAAATGAATTCAAAACACGAAATTTCAAATCTTTACTTTATACATTTTCAAGTTGTTACATAATGTGTCTCCATAAGCATTGGTATATATACACTTGGGCAACATTCCTATGGTAATTTTGATTATCTCAACTTCCTTGCCCTAAGACTTATGATATCCTTTGTAAAAAGGTTGGAATCTTATGCAAATAGTGACCCAAGTATTATTAGTCAGTCAAATACTCACTATTTCTTAGATGATGCCATTTTCTATTGAATATTATTTTTAATGATGGAAATGGCAATATAGGGATGTGTGTCCACTATTTAAGCTTTTTACTTGCTCAACCACTTGAGTTGCTCAACATTATGGATCTCCATATGAAAGTTAGCTTTGGATACATTTAGTGTGATATACTTAAGTGATTGATTTGATGTCAAGGTAGTTGAGATTAGTGAGGAGGGTGCCTTTGATTTTTTGTTTGTTTAGATTTTCTTCATTTGAAATCTAATCAAATTGTTATTATGAGTTCATACATTTTATTAGCATTGTTCGAATTATTTCTAATGAGCACTAATTGCTTCATTAATCACAATCTAAGTCTCAGCATAGTGAATACAGTCATTACAAGAGTGTACCATATCACACATAATTTACAAGTGGAATAAACCAAGTTGGAGTCCATTGAGGAAGACCCCCATTAGTAATTTCGGATCAAACCTCAAGATTTGGTGAACTCCTGATGAGAATATCTAAAGATTTTCATTAATGGATTCCCAATCATTTTGGAATATCTTGAAGTGGTGGGATGAATATTTGATTCATAATAAATTATTTGAACAATAGCCTAGTAAGTTTGATAGAAGCATAAATGATCTCACGGGTGAGTTTATAACTTGGTGTGCGGTTGTCCCTTTAGTGTGGTATGAAAACATTGAAAGAAAAGTTCATGAGCTATGCATTAGATATGCATGAAGATGAGCTATGCATTAGATATGCATGAAGATCATATAGTGATCCACATATTTGTAAAGGTTAGGTGATTAATTATGACTCTATAATTGATAGTTTTGATCTTGTGGGAGCGTGATATTATAAAATAGCACTGACAAAAAAAAGATTATGATGATTATTGAAGGGGTGGTTCAGAATCTACCCCCAAATTGAAAATTCTTTCTCGACCCAGACATTGGACTTCATCATAAAGATGATTATGATGGATGACACTGAATTTTATAGTGGCAACTAGTGGATTGTGGTATTTAAGGGTCATGTGATTTGAGTTCGTTGTATCATGGAGGTCCTTGTTGATTAGAGGGGCAAAATTTCGCCTTGGCAATGAACAAGAACTACGTGGGTGCCTTGACATGGCCGGCCCTAATATGCAGTTAATCTTGAGGGAAGCAATCCTCAACATAAGTTTGTAGCAATGTGACTACTTGGCACTTCTCATTCAAGAGTTAAAGGATTTGACATTGAGATTCCACAAATCTAAACTAAAGTGGTCTTCATCATCAGGGTTAGCTCTATCAAAATCAAGAAGAATAGACTCAAATCATAAATACAAAGTTAGATAGAGTCAAATGAGCTCATAATTTCCTTAACATGAAAAAAAAAAATTATTAATGGTATAGTAATGAATATAAAATTTATAATGACATTATGTAGAATATTTTTCAATTTTTTTAATATTTGAATAAGTTCATATAAAAATATTCTTAAAAAAAAAAATATTTACATTATGATTAGCTTAAGTTATAATTTCAATCAAAGAAAGGAACTTTGAACTAATTAATTAGGGTTCTTTCTTTTCATGCTCAAACAGCTAAAAGCAACGAGTTAAACACTGCCCTCTATTTTAAGCTTAAAACCAGCTAATAGAGAATAATTAATGCTATGTGGTTTGTTAATCACTAAGTTTAGTGCTACTAAATCAAAGGGGTTTCATGTCTTATCAAGAAATAAATGAGCTAATTAAAAATATCAAGTTCAGATAGAGACTTTCATCCACTCTCCCAAACCCTTTTCTTCAATCAATAACTATGTTATTATTATTATTATTATTATTATTTATGAAATCAGATCTGAGCACCATTGAATTAGAATATTATGGTTTTGTTTGAGATGACTTTCTCACTATTTCTTAAAGTAATTTTTTAATAATTTTTTTTAAACTAAAAAGTTCTTTTTGAGAAGCAGTAAGAAAACCCATCCCAAACGAAGCCTGTATTTATTAAAAGAAGAATTTTTTATGACTTTATTAATCAAATGATGATGTGACATAATTTTTTTCTTATAGATAGTTTGAAGCATAATGTCCTGATCTTTGAATTTATAATGTATAAAGATTTTATATATTAATAGCAGAGGAGTTGGTGGATATCTCTTTCTTGAATTAAGGGCATCATCTTCAAAGCACATCCTAATCATTAGTATGCTAACAATTATGATTAAATTGCTTATCAATAAAAGAAATGTTAAGATTGTATTTATGATGTATTCATAATGTATTATGAGTATTTTGTAATAAATAGAGAGTCTTTATTAAGATTTGTATTCATGACGTAGATGATCTTTGTTAAATTTATCAGGGATGGGTTGGTTAGATGAAAAAAGAATGAGTAAAAAAATGAATGTTATATAATAGGAATTGAATTTATTTGAAATATTTATAGTCGTTTGGATTAGTGTAAAATAAGTGTAGGTGATTATTTTTGGTTTGATTTGAAATAAAATGAATGTAATCTAAAGCCCAAAGATGATGGTGGGAGGCAGAAGGCAGTATGGGTGATGGTAGGAGGGTGGCAATGATGACATGCAATGTTGGAGACCAGTGGTTGGTGGCGGAGGCGACGAGTAGTGGTGTTTGACGAAAGTGAGGAGTGGTGGTGGTTGCTAGTGGATGTGATGCATGTTGGCTTGCAGTAGCGGCTGACATTGGCGACGAAGGATGGTGGCATTCAGCGGTCGGTGGTGGACAATGGCAATGGGTGGCAAAGACCGACTGTGGATAGTGGTGGCTACAACGATTGATGTTAATGACAAAAAAAAATACAATGTATTTGAAAATAGCCAAAATTTAATCATTTTCAAAATTCACAAAAAAATATACAAAATAGTGCATTCCAAACACATCAAAATTTTACAATACATTTATTTTAATTCAAACAAAATATTAATATTATTAAAACTCTTATATTTGAAATACTTTATATCTGTTTGCTTCAAATCAGACAATCTCTTAATAATTGAATTATAGTCTCTCAAACATTTTCCTCTCTTCCCCTATTTCACCCATGCTCTCTCTATCCTCTCTATCTTCATTGGTTATGTCTCTCTATTTTAAATGACTTTTTTTAATGTGGTATGTACTTAAGAGGTCATTTGGAGATGATTTTTTTAGATGAGAAATTATATAAATTCAAAAACTCTCTTTAACTCTACTCTCTCTACATACAATAAATAAGATCTCATATATCTCATAAAATAAATATTAAATTTACTTAGATTATTCACTTTCCAAACAAATTCAAATAAAAACTGGATTTTATAATAAATTTGAAATCACATGATAAGTCCCATATATATATATATATATATATATATATATATATATATATATATATATATATATATATATATATATATATATATATATATATATATGAACTTTTTTTTTTGGAAACGGAGGTATCTACCCGCTGCCACTCCAAAGAGAGCGTTTGACAGCGTAACTAATCTCTTGGCGGAACCTAGTGAGACCACCCACCGGCATCGGGCCCACACTTGCGTTGCCCTATTGAAAAGGCGAGATTGTAATAGAGGGGCTTCAAACTCGGAATGGGGGGTTCCCAACCGTCCTCACCCACTAACCATCCTAAGCCTCAATGGATTTATGAACAAAATTTAGTCTTCAACAGCAGGAATCTGTAACCAGTCAAAGCAGCAGATCCTAGAAATGGTGAACTTAGCTCAAAATTAGAGACCAAGATCAAAATAATTGCTATAATCTTAACAAAGCAGACATTCAGGGGAAAAAAAAAATTGAAGAAGGAAGAATCAGGGAAAAGCAAAGGTTGGTTACCTGAAAATTCTCTTAACCACAGCAGTTCAATTAACCATGGTTGTAGTCACAGCCTTTTGCTTGGACTGTAGTTAGGCAAAAAAATGCCATTCCATATCGCCCCACATGCCACAGTGAACTCTCCATTACCAGCCACTTGGAGATTCCATTGCTCCCACTCACACTACTTTTTTCTTTCTCTTTTACTTTAATTTCATTTCTGCTTCTTCTTTTTCCTCATCTTTCTCCTATAAATTGCACCGCTTCTCATTCCTCAATTCCCCTTTCCCCTCTCCACTCCTTCCCTACTAAGGTTTCCTCAAAGGGCCGAAGTTCTGCTCCTCCACTCTTCTTTTCTTTTTTCTTCCATTTTTCTCTAAGCTTCCAGCAGTCTCTTCGCTGCAAAATCCCATCTTTCTCTGTCGTTCTAGAGATTTTGGTCTGAGAGTTCCGACCACCTTTCCTCTTCCCGGAATTTTACTCTTCAATTCACATGCAGCATCTTTTCCTCTTGATGTTTCTTATTGATGCCGCCTATCCTAAGTGAGATATTCCTATCAGAGTTTATGGTAAATTCCACCATCCAGCGCAGGACTCATCTTGTTCAATCTTTCTCTGTTGTCTTCCTCTACTGGTTCTATGTGTTTTCATAAGATTGTTCTGATCTCCAACCACCTGTGCCCTCTCTATTACATAATTTCCTAGTTTCTTCCATATAATATATCTATAAATAACCATCTTTCTTCCATAAATAACAAGAAAGAAAAAATCTTGATGGCTTTATCCAGCGGTGGCTCTTCTGGATCATCCAGCCTGCTCTCAAATTCTGGTTTCAGTGAGGATTTACTTGCAGTGATGGACCAGAAGAAGAGGAAGAGAATGCTCTCTAACCGAGAGTCAGCAAAGCGTTCTAGGATGAGGAAACATAAGCATCTGAACGATCTAATGGCGGAGATAAGCCAGTTGAAGGAAAAAAATAGCCAGATCAGAACCTCACTTAATCTCTACACAAAAAACTATCTGGTTCTGGAGACTCAGAACTCTGTTCTAAGAACTCAGGTGGTTGAGCTCACCTCATGGCTGAGCTCCCTTAATGGCATCCTCCAATGCATGAATTTGAACTGCAGTAGTGTTAATCCCCAGATGATGGCCTCTGAACTCCTCATCAATCCATGGAGCCCTTTCCTCATGAACCAGCCAACAATGGCTTCACCAGACATGCTTAATTCAGTACTACAAGATGATTTTTTTTCTTTTTTGAATGAAGGAATATGAGATGATTTTGGTTTGTCTTAGGGTGAGATCTAGTGAAAGAATCACAATCTATTTCAAGAGAAATTATTGCATATGTATGCACATCACATGTAGAGCTGCCTGTAAATATCTCTACTCACATATGTTTTAATATTTTAGATAAATAACGAGTATATAATATATGCATTTAAAAAGCTTAAGTACTTAACTTTGTATTCAATATATATAAAAAGTATATAAATAGATATTTATATTATTAAAATGGCTCTACATGTGATATTCAGACATAATATTTCTCTAATTTTAATAATAGTTCAAACTCTTAATCATCGAGAGTATAATTTCATTTTCAATTGATGGATCTGAAAATCGCTATGAATGATTAACGGTTCTGATCATCAATATATGTCCATCTGGCACTAAGGGCATCTCTAACCCAACTACAAATGTCCTTTTACAGCTACAGAAAGCTTCCACCCGAATGCCAAAAAGAAAAGCATGACGTCAATATTGGCGTCACACTATTCACCGAATCCCTTTTTGTGGCGAAAATGAAGATGTGAAAGAATCTACATGGAATATTCATCTTTTGTGTTAGAAATAGAGATTGGTTAAAAAAGAACTACTATTTGATGTGACTATTACTGTATTTTTGGAGTGAAAAATGAGGAGTTCGGTTGGAGATGCCCTAAAGGCAGAGAGAGCATTACGTGCGGAGTTCGGACACAGAGAGCCGTTCAATTTTATGACTGTGAACAGTAAAAGCACAGTTATCATTCACCACTACGTTTTTACTGTTCATAGCCACAAAACCGAATGATTCTCTGTGTTCGGACTCTGCACGTAATAATCTCTTGCCACAAGCAGGGCCATTACTGTAATTTGTTGGTGCTTCATCCATGCAAGCAGAATACAGCCATTAATTTCTCTTTGGATTTTTCATAAATGTCTCAATTGCGTGGAAGAAATTGTTTTGGTGAAGTTAAGGTGACTGATGTGATCGGTGCCTCTTCGTTTATTCAACAGGACACCAAAGTTAGGCTAAGGTAAAGGCAGCCTTAGCAACGTCATGATTTCCCTCTTTAATTTTAAAGATCTGAGATTTGTATAAAGGTGTCGGTGATGGCAGCTTATGATTTTGAAAATTCTCATAAAAAAAAAATTATAATAAGATAACAATTAATATTATCATGTTAATAATTATTATCAATATGTTAATAATAAGAATGGTCAACACATAGCATATTTCAAAGTAAAGCTTTATTTTTCAAATAAAATTACATAAAAATAAGATTAGATTGTACTTAGTAGGATTAATTAGGGCTCTCACATGCATATACTATTCTCTTCCTACTTTAGTTGGTCTCTTTTAATAAAGTGGAGTTCAATTTTAACTTTTTATATGAATTTATTTGAAGAGTATCAATGCTATAATCCATGCAATTTGGCTTCTTTGGGAAGAAAGATAAATTTTTTGTTAAACTACTAAAGTTCTTAACTTTATGTAAACAATAATATATAGAAATCTAACAAAAAGTTCTAATAAAATTATCAAGATTTGATAAAATTTCAATAAAATATTCATAGTTTATTACAACTATGAGAAATTATTCGACTGAGGAAGCCATAATAATTAATATAATTTTAATCAATGCTTTAAAATTTGGATCGGACCGGTCGGTTCAACTAGTTGAACCGCAAACCAGCCGATTAGCCGGTTATGATTTAATATTAAACCGGTGTCATACAAAACTGCTATCGAATCGTTCGAACCGGGAGTTCAACCACTGAACCGATCCAGGTTTTGAATGACTGGGCGGTTCATTTGAAAAATGATTTAAGTCGTTCATATCAAATCGGATGGCCTAAAATTAACTAAGATAAAGCTTATACTTATGCGAAAAGAATAAGAAATAAAATAAAATAAAATTAAAACCCTACTTATCTCATATTTATTTTAATTTCAGAGCTTTACCAATTGCAGATATAAATTATAAGATCTCAAGAGAAATTTTGATTTTATCTCTCAAGTTATGACTACAAAGAGGTTAGTTGCTCAAAATAATAATATATTTAATTTTAAATTTACTAAATTTATTTGTTATATTTTTTAATTGCTTCATTTTATAATTATGTTCAATTTTTGTTACATATTTGCAAATGATCTTTTTCATTATTATAATATTTAAATATAATAAATATTTATTACGTCATCCAATTCGACCCCGTCCGAACCATCGAACCGCTAACCTCATCTTCTTCCGGTTCGTTGTCCGGTCCGATTTTCAAAGCCTTGATTTTAATACAATTATGATATTGAATAATTTTTCTTTAAGACATTAAATAAATTTAATCATAAATTTAATAATAATATATCTTAACTAGCTCAATAAGGTGGGTTGCATTATTATTTATATGAAATCTTTGTAAAATTACTAGCTTATTTGATTCATCAAATCAAATAAATTTATTATAATTTGGTCTCAACTTATAAATTTACTTTTCTAGGATAAAAATATTGAAGCTTTTAAGGGCGGTCATTATAGAAGGGTTGAAAAAATTGAGAGCTTTTTTTTGTAAAATTAGGAAATAATATCTTTTACAAATGATCTAAGCTATTGAAACTTTTATCATACAAAATTTACTAAAAAGATAAAACCATGGATGCTAAAAGGGCAAAGAGGGTCTAGAAATGTCTCATGTATTCTTTATATACAATTATAATTTGTTTGATCAATTATTGCTGATCTTAGCCCTTTTCAATATTCCTTTTTACAATATCAAAACTTTTGTTTCCATATTTGATGGCATCTATAAAAACTAAAAATGAGAATTTACATATATACCACTTTATACTATTATATTCATATATCTAACATCTAAAAATTTAATATTACATATATATCACCTTATATTATTTTAATATAAAATATGCAACCCATATTTCATTCTCATCACCCATATATTTCATTCATACCCCATATTTGATAAATTAAACTATGGGTGGTATGTATGTAATATTAAAGTTTTAGGTGTTAGATATGTAAATAAAGTAGTATATAGTAGGTGTTAGATTGGTCTTTGAATGGCGTTCGACATTCGACAGAATAATTAATCCATCTTAGCATACCTAATAAGCCATGGGAAAAAGCTTGCAAAAGGAGTGAAGTCCATACTTGAACCCCGCTAACAAAGATTTTCTTGTATTTTTTAGTTTAGCATGCTCACAATACATAGATTTAGGTTTCGTTTGGGATAACTTTCTTACTGTTTCTTAAAGCAGTTTTTAGTTAAATTTTTTTTAAATCAAGTATTTTGTACTAAAAAATTGCTTTAGAAAGCAATAAGAAAGCTGTCCCAAATAAAGCCTTACTTATTAGAGAACAATTAAACTCTAATCATAACTATAATATAATGATGAAACATAATTAACCACGTCTTTACATTTGTATGATTTTCTTATTATAATAATTAACTCATTGAATATGTAGTCTTTGAGGGGCTTGAGAAGTAGGGAAAAAAAGTTGACCACTTTTGCGTTTCAAGCTTTTTATTGTTTTCTATTTTTAATATTTTACATATTATTATAAATTTTAACGGATAGATTAATGAAGCCATGAAGGATTAATAGTGAATAATCTCTTCATTTGAGATTTTTTTTTTTAAATACTCATCCTTAGGGTTAAAATTAAATTAAGTATTAGATTATTAATTAATTCATTAATGTACACTAATATTTTTTTATTTTCTATTTATTTATTTCTTATATTCTCTTTTTTTTGGGACTTTTTAAGGCAATTAAAGCAAACTCATAAATACAACACATATATAAACTTCAAACTCAAAACTTTTTAATTATAGCCAAAGCTCTTAGTCAATAGACCAAGATGAGTTGCTTCTTATATTCTCTTGCTTGTATAATCTTATCTCTTATATGTAGTTTCTTATATTCTCTTTAGGGGTGTCAATTTTTGACACGACCCAAAACACGACCCGAATACGACCCGAAAAAATCCGGGTTAGGGTCAACCCGGACCCGAAATGGGTCGGGTTCGGGTTCAACTAATCAAAGCATTTTGAAAATCGGGTCGGGTTCGGGTTGACCCAGCAATCCGAAATTGAAACGAAAACTCGTATTTGACCCGAAAACCCGAGATTGACACATTTTGACCCAAAATCGAAGATTGACCCGATTTTGACCCAAAAACTAGCAATTTTGGGTCAACCCTAGGTCATTCGTGTTGGGTCGGGTTGACCCGACCCGAATCAGGTCGGGTTCGTGTCCGAGAACCTAACCCGTTTTTAAAAACGGGTCGAGTTCGGGTTGACCCGAATAGTGCCAGGTCAGTTCCGAGTTCGACCCAAACCCGACTCGTTGACCCAAATTGACACCCCTAATTATCTTGCTTGTATAGCCTTTATCTCTTATATGTCTTTCTTTGTGCAAATTTATAAAATACAGCCTTTCTTTCTTCCCGTGAATGTAGGCACCAATGCCATTGTGTTATTGCTAATCAAATGTTAATCAAATACGTTTCAGAATGGGTGCAAGAATCCTTTAGTTGTATTGTTGCATAGTTTGTTTAAAAGATACCACTAATTAATTAGTTCGCTGAATTATTATTATTATAATTAAAGAATTAACATACTTTTTTAGTTTCCTAAATCAAGATTGCACTAAGTTAATTACTGAGTTCTAATTATAGGATAAAGTTAGTTGGAAAATTAATATTCTATTTCTTTCATTTAAGTAGTTTGTAGGCGAGTAATCGCAGAATTTGAAATAAGAGGCCTTTCTACGCAACCTGAACCATTATTTCAAAGTCTTAACATCTATAATTCGAAAAGATCCTGAATCAGCTAGATTTTTAGAATATTAATAAGGAAACATGTGCTTGATTAATGACAGTCCAAAATAAGGCAAATTATTCAATGTGGTCGCCGAATGCTATCCAGAATACGCCACATCACCCCCACTCGGTACCACACTCAGTACCGTGATCGGTACTGTTGACGTGACGTATTCTGCTTTGTCTCCGGATAGTGAACTACGTTCGGTATCCGCACATAATAATTTCTCCCAAAATAAGATGTTTGAATATTATTTTTTGAACATTAGGGAGCTTTAGATGTGGTGTTGATCCCTTGTGACTTTCAGTGATCATACCTATCATGTAAGAGTTAGAGCCCTCAAAGATGCCTCTGTTGTTTTGGGGGCTTCATAGAAAGCTCTTATACATATATTTGGAGTGTAGGCATTTGTCTTCTTTGTATGAAGATTTATCAAGTTAAATGAAGCTAAACTTTTAAACATCGAGACACAATTTGATGTAATGGTTGAAATTTCATTAAGAAACTCTAAGGTTAAGCGTGTTTGTGCAGGAGCAATTTTGGGATGAGCAACCTCCTGGGAAGTTATACCAACGGGATAAAATCGTGAGATCATTAGGACAAAATAGACAATATCTCGATAGTTAAGAGTTTGAATAATTACAAAATAGTATTATAACAATATATCAGTCATAAGATGAAAATTGAGTATCACACAAGATGAAGTGCTACATGGCGGGCGGGAGCTACCATTTTAACTTGTATGTGCTACTCATTCAGTTAAGAAGTCTTTCACAAAATTTTCATTTATTTTCAAAGATAGTTATGGCATTAGTGACCACTTAATTATGATATTCTCATAAATGTGCCAATCATTGAGGAACGACAAATCTTTTAAGTGTTCATTGAATTTTGAGGGTAGGGTGAGCAATTTTCTTGTTAGTGGGGCTCTCTAATAATGATTTACTAATAATTGTGCATATCATTAGGGAAAGAAAACTTTTAAGTATTTATTCCTATATTTACACTCTAATTTTCTTGTCGATGGATTCTAATATTAATGTTAGGTTTGAGATATTAAAGGATTATAAGAGTGATACTGGAGAGATTAGTAATTTATTTTTCTTAAAATTTGAAAATAGATAGTTATATATTTTCCTAATTTCTTTGAACACCAGTGTATTGCTAAATCAAACTAATTGAATAAATTTTAATGATCCACTAAACAAGTAAAAGAAACTTACAGCATTTTTACTATCGCCTGATCCAGTGGACTCCAGATAATTTCAGCCAATTGATGCTACCCTTTCCACAATCTGTATTTGTTGAATATGACAATACAATAAATTAAAGATATTGAATGATGAAAAGGGATTTAAAAGCGCACCATGAAACGTCTTGAATGTTATTTTCTACTTTCTGCATTGGCTACGAAACAACTTACAGTTAAATAATTCAGGCAATGGATGGCAATTTCTTAGGATACCTCCAACGTCATACATTTGATTGCTGGTGAACAACGATTTTTCTGTCTCAATCGGATTTGTCAAATAAACACGTGAAAGAGGAAAAGACAGTTACCTTCGCAAAAGCGCGCAAAATGGAGTTCGATTGGAGATGAATCACGGCATTTTTGAGCTTCACTGCATTTTGAAGTGAAAAATGAGATTTTCGGTTGGACATGCCCTTAATAAACATTCCTACCTTTCAATCTTCTTTAACTTTGGCAGTATTGTTGGAAGTATGCTTCTTGCTCATTTTGATGACATCCATGCTGAAAAAAAAATATCTGACAGTGGAGAGATTATTACATGTAATGTCCAGACAGAACGATCATCCGAATTCTATGAGGATACATAGTAAATACATAACAAATACATAATTTTATATTTAGTTGTGTATTTACTATGTACCCTCACAGAATACAGATGATTGTACCTTACTGACTCCGCACGGAATAATTTCTCTTTACAGTGGGTCAATTTTGGTGGTCTCTTCGCGGCATTTCACATAAAATCATTCATCTTGTGAAATAAAGCCTTTCACAGCCTAAGTTGGCATTATATGACAGCTGTAATTATTAAAAAGAAGAAATTTGGAGATGGCAATCAACATCAAAATCTAAGTTCCACTAAATTCTCACCATCAGGAAAAGAATCAATAAAAGTTTAGAAGAAATTGTATTAATAAATGATAAAACTGCCACAGGGAACTTTTTATCTAATGAGGATAACTATAGTGTTGCAATATAAGCACGCATATACATTTGCTTTATAATATGCAGATAGAAAGCAATGAACAGTGTTCAACATGGGATAAAATATCACTATAGTGCTGGACAAATTGACAAAGCATCATGGTCTGGTTCTTTGATTTTTGTTATTCTTTATTTAAACAAGATTTTATGGGTTTCTGAAGGTCTATCTATTTCTTTTGGCGAAGTCCGATTCATAAAAGATTCAAACTGGTTCTCATTCAACGACTTGATGAAATTTGTTCAAAATTTCATAATTATTTGATTAACTTGGCTTCGTTTGGAGCAGCTTTCTTACTGCTTTTTAAAATAGTTTTTTAATACAAAATTAAAACTTTTATACTAAAAATTTACTTTAAGAAGTAGTAAAAAAGTCGTCCCAAAAAAAGCCTAAATATGAGTGCATAACTCATCATAAATGTATCTTAAACAGTAATATCAAAAGACTCCATGATTTGATGTGCAATAAAATGCTTCAATTTAAGCATGATGTTTATATCTGAAGAAACATAGTGCTCAACAATGCCCTCAAATTTCTAATTTTTGCCCCTGTAATATTAATGAAAGCAATATAAAAGGCCATATTATTCCCAATAACTAGCGTTTTGCTTTTTTCCTTTCCTTCGCTTCTTATCTTAGTGCTGTAAGCATAGCTTTTTAGTCATAAAAGATACCCCCCCAACTATGATTGGGATTACAAAGTTTACTAAATTCCTAAATAAACATATATTATTAAACGATATTTTGATTTTGCTTTCAAAGACCTTTACCATCACCACTAATTTTTTTACAACTTAGATACATCTTTTTGGATAAAATACGTCAAACAGGGAACTGAACACGCCAAGTTAGTCGCAAGTACTTCAATGAAAAATTTAGCTTAGAATCTATGATGTAATTACTTTCATGAAAAAAAAAACTAAGTCACCCATCCCACACTACATCTAATTCTGAGTTTAAATGGCATAATCAATCACTTATAAACATAATTAAAAATATTCCAAAACCGTTTGAAGTGTCAAGCATCCTTTAAATTTTGTGTGCTTACATTATAGAAAGCGTCTTGACAAAAATGAATTCAATGAGTTCAAGATGGTACAATTTAGAGATTGTTAAGGAACTGAAGTTCAAAAGACACAAAAGGGCCTATTCACACTATAAAATGCAGTGTCTTAGATTATGATAGAAATGATTAGAATAATCTGTAATGAAATCTATAAATAGATCTTATTTCTACACATTCAATAGAAAATTTTTAATAGAGAGAAATTGGGGATTCAAAGAAAATTCAAGAGTTTTCCTGCCACCAAATTATGACACCCATCCACATGATAGCTCAATCTCTCTTACTATCAGGATAACAATCATATCAAACCTTGATGATTGCTAATGGCCGACGTTCAACATCTACTAGCTTCTTGATCCACTTGTCTCCTCTTTTATGAGAATAATAAATAACTAAGTCGATTGCCTGATCTCCCCTTATGTTAGGATAATGACATAGTAAACAATCCAGTCTCTTGATTTTAACATTCTTTGTCGACAGACTCATAACACCCACCAAAATCTGACATTTGGCGCCTTCCAACTACTTACATTGGACATTTGTTTTACTGGTCGCTCGATCTCCCTCCTATCAAGAGAATCTCTAATAAGATAGATTTCTAAACGTGCTCCTGTTACCAATATAGCTTGCTAAACTACCACTTTGGAAACAGCTAAAGTAAAATTACAAAGGAAAAATTCGAGAGAGACAGCTTCAGGGTCAAATTTGAACCAAAAATTAGAAAGGTGCTTTTTTTAATATTGTCCTCTGTGAAACGTAGGAAGTTACCAGTCAAACTGAACCATATTCATATATGAACAATTATTTTGGAGCAGATGAATCAAAGGCCTGTAGCCTGCATAAGCAAAATTCAATCAATTAGATAAAGATCGCCCTTTCAATGAAATAAATATGTTAGTACAGCCTGCAACATGCTACCCTCAGAAGTTCCATCACTTCATATTGGTTCTTCGCAATGTAAAACAGCAACATTACTCCGTTTGATGGACAACAAAAAACAGGAGTTCAAACAGTTTTTTAACCGAAACAATAAATATTGAAGAAATGAACAGAAACTATGCTTGGTAGTCCTATGTGGTTAAAATAAATTTAATTTATAAATGTGAGAATTTAAGCATGACTCAGTTATACAAAAGTAATTTTCATACAAATGTAAGTTCTTGACCTCAAACCAATTTGATGAAAATAATAACGGTAGGATGATAGGATCCAATTCTGACAATTTTTTTCCTTTCTACTAGAAATTAATAACACAAATGCTAAAAATTGCACAAGCCAAAAAAGGAAGAAAACAAAATTATAGGAGGCCTGACAACATTAAATTTTGCATTTAGCAAATATCAAGAAGAAAAAAAGAAGAAGAAAATGACGAAAAAAAGTAGAAAAGAAATAAGCTATAATTAAGGGTGTCAATATTTGACACGACCCGAAAACCTGACCCGAACCCGACCCGCGAACCCAAACCGGGTCGGGTTCGGGTTAGAGTTTTCGACCCGTTTCAAAAACCAGGTCAGGTTCGGGTTGACCCGGAAACCCGAAAATAACCCGGATTGACCCGCTGACCGAGCTTCCCCCCGCGTGACCGAGCTGCTCGCCGTGTGACCGAGCTGCCCCTCGGTGCGCTGCCCGGCTGACTCGCTGCCCGCTCCCGTGACCGCGTCGCATACCGCGTCGTTTCGCTTTGCCTGCTCGCGTGATTGGCAAGCAGCTGGCCCCGCTGTTGCGTTCGCTGCCGCCGGACGCCGGCTGACGGACCGTCAATGCCGCCGAAAGCCTCCGAATGGCGCTGCCGCGAATCTGCTCATGGGGTTGCTGTGTCCCCGGGTTGGGTTGGGTTGGGTTGGGTTGACCCGAACCCGAAGCGGGTCGGGTTCGGGTTCGGGTTCGGGTCCGAGTCCGGAAAATCGACAAAACGGGTCGGGTTCGAGTTGACCCGAATTGTGCCGGGTCATTTCCGAGTTCGACCCGAACCCGACCCGTGACCCGAAATTGACACCCCTAGTTATAATGCATCGATACTGGCATAGGGACATAAATATGATAAGGCAGGGATACAAAATATGTTTGTTATTGAAAATATAGAATATGAACAAACAATTAACACAACATTATAATATTATATCTTAAAAATTAGCAAACTATATGAAAGCTAAACAAATTAAATAATATGGAACTAACTCATATAATAATAAATTTATTTCAATAGTTTATAAAATAAAATATATTTCAATTTATTAAATATTTTAAACTCAATTGAAGAAGAAATAGTTACATGATACTATAGATTTTTAGGTTGAAGTTGAAATTTTTTATTTTTTTAAATAAAATATTAATATAAAAAGTCATAAGAAAATAGAACAAAATAAAAAAAAATATATAATTAATGTTAAGTAACTATTAAGCTATTTAAGTAATATATTTTAAAGCAAAAAGAGAAGGGTTGGCATAAATTAAGTTATAGATGTAATATACTTTTAAAGTTAAATTTGTTATTTAGTACATGTGTATTTGGTAATTTCTTTTATTGCCTTTAATTGAAAATGTAGATGGCATGTCCAATATTTAGCGCATTTTGGATTACTAAAATAAAAAGAGTACAAATAAGTATGAGGACACCTATAAAATTTTCCCTCAGCAAAATAAAATTTTAAAAGAAAAGGAGAGAGAAGAACAATAAAAACTCTATTATGCCATAGACAAGCACATATCAAAGCACAACGAATGAAAGAACTAAAAGATGCATCTCAATTGCGAAGATGTATGCCTCATGTGGTTGTAAGGACCACAGACAAAGTTGGGTAAGGACTGATGCTTTTTATTCTTTTACCTTAAAGTTATCAAGTAGGATGTTGTAGTCCTACCAAAAGGGTATCCATTATATCTTTCAAATTCTAAAGCTACATAAAATGCTCATCTACTATTCTTGATAACTAATATTTTAAATCACAGTTGAACATTTTCTTAAGATCCTTAATGAAACATACATTAAAATACAACATTTAGGATCAAGAATTTGTAACTAATATGCAATGTAAATTTAAAAACAATCAAGCAATGCAACAGACTTGTAAATTTTTGTTAAAAAATAAGCTATTATTCTTAAAACAACTAGTTACTATTTTTTACAAAAATTAAAAAATGATAAGATCTAATTCAAATAAAAAGCCTTTGACTTTCTAATAAAATTAATGTCAGAAAACTTAAAGCCACACAAATTAACTAAAATTTCATGCAAAAGAAAAGAAATCATATTTTAGTATATCTAACAAAATTCAGTAACTCCTTCAACAATAACCAAATATAAAAAGAAGAAGAAGAAAGAGAAAGAGTTCTTATTTTACTTTACTCTACATACACCCAACTAAACAGTAAAAACAATTCTCTTACATTTATTTTACAGACAACCAAACAGTATAAACTATAAATAACAGCATAAAGAAGAGACTGACAAAGGAGAATTCAAAAGTCCAAAGGAAAAACAGCTGCAAAGAGGATAACACTTTAGCAGCGAGACTTGTAGCTTAGCCATAGTCTCGCAAGGAGGAAACCATAAACCAACTACAATTGTCGCCCAAGCTACATTACAGAATTAAGGCCATCAACCAACTGAAACCAAAAAGCCAAGCTTAACAAACTTATTAGACATACCAACAAAGGAAATAAGGAAACCCGAATGGCTCGGCTGCCCTCAAGTAACCAAAGAGGCCACCAATCAAGGCCTAACATGAAAAAACCGGCCTTCAAAGATGAACATGGAACCGTTAGAAATAGGATAACAATATTGACATATAAATACAAATTCCAACCCACTCAATAACTGATTATGCTTAAAATTCAAACAAGAATTAGATACCTGCTGGTTAAATTTCAGTAGTCGTTGGGTTCAAAAGAGAGAAGTCCTCATCTTGGCTTCAGATTCCAGGAGTACTTATCAATGTTGGCTTGAAAAGTAAATGAGATCAAGATCAAAATAGTCTTTAACTCTTCACGAACAATTAAAATAATCAACTATTTAAAAGTCTAATTTTAGCCTTTAACTTTGTCAATAGTGTGCTAAATGATCCCACGAAAAAACTAATTTGATCATATTTAAAATGTCGAGATCAAATTCATATCCTATATAGTCGGGATTATTTTGATCCTTCCGAAAAAAATTATAGGATCAATTCAATCATTTTCTCGTAAATAAATACTCTTGAGTATTTAACAATATCCTTTGACGTTTTAGCACACAGAAATGATATTTAAAGAATAAATTGACCTCCACGTTTTTTATACAGCAGCACAAATCAATCCACAATGCAAAAGCAGTCGTTACCAGTAATCGCCACATGAACAGAATCCATTACTGAAATGATGGAACTTTATTCTATCCCTAATGGTTATCTTTCTATCATATACCCTTGATATTACTTTCATTGCTGAGTGACAATCCTGGCAAGATCTCAGGTTCTTCACAATCAAGATTTCCTCCCCTGGGCTTTTATTAATCAACCCAAATGCCAGAGCAAGTTTCTCACTATGGTGATTCAGCTGTGAGGCCTTCTCTTCATCCTCCATGTCAAGTATTACTTCTGAAACAATTGGGGAATAGCCTTCCTGTCTCAATTTCTCAGCAACCTCGCCCCACTTTTCATGGATCATTTTCGCATCTGGATGACCACTATTCCCTGCCTCAAATTCATGAATCATCCCATTAACTTCAATCCTGCTGCACCCAGGCAACTTCCCAACTCTTCTCCTTACCATCGTTTCCCTTACCTCAGCCTTCTTTCCCCATTTCCCAACAGAACCAAAAACATTACCCATCAGAACATAACTTCCGATATCGGAAGAATCCATTTCAAGCAGCGGCCTTTCCTCCATTAAACGCTCTGCTCGCTCCGTATCTCCATGAAACTTGGACGCCCATATCAGTGTCCTCCACAGAACTGCATCGGATTCGATAGGCATCCTCTTGATAAATCCTTCCGCCTCATCTAAATGCCCAGCTCTTGCAAGCAAATCCACCATGCAACCGTAATGCTGGATCCTCGGCCTCATCCCAAACTTATGCATATTATTATAAACTCTATAGCCCTCTGCGACCCACCCTTTACTCCTACATGCAACCAGAACCGCAGTAATGGTCCGATCATCAGGCCTAACTCCCATCTCCACCATCTTTTGAAACAAATCAAGAGCCTCCCTACTCCTTCCATGATTCGCCAGGCCAAAAATCATAGCAGTCCATGCAAAAACATCCTTTACAGGCATTCTATCGAACATATCCTCCGCAAATTCAATCCTTCCGCATTTTGCATACATATCAAGCAAAGCAGTGGCAACATTGGGAATGGAACTGAATCCTTCAACACGAGCAATGCGGTGGATTCTCTGGCCAGCAGCAAGGGCTCCAAGATCCGCACAAGCTCTAAGTGCGACAACAGCCGTGGCATCATTGGGTGGGATACCATCAGCCAACATGGAATCGAAGAGGTTAAGCGCATCACGGGGAAAATCAGCATCGACAGCGGCGGCTATGGCGGAGGTCCAGGAGACGACATCTCGTTTGACCATTTCATCGAACACCTGGAGGGCGGGGAGGAGGAGGCGGCAGGAGGAGTAGAAGGATATGAGAGAGTTGAGAGAGTGATGGGAGGAGGAAGGGTGGAGGGAAGATTTGAGGAGGACAGCGTGGAGCTGGCGACCTGCGGCGGAGGAACGGAGGCGAGCGGCAGCGGAGAGGAGAATGGAGAAGGTGAAGCGGTCGGGGATGGGTGCCAAGGGACGGGAATGGAGATGGAGGAAGAGGTAGAGAGCGCGGTTAGGGTGAGGGGATTTGGAGTAGGCGCGGAGAGTGGCGTTGGCGAGGTAGGAGTCGGAGTGAGGGGCTGTTTTGATGAGATGTGCATGGAGCTGGGCGGCATGGCTAACGGTAGTGGTCGCCGGCTCCATGGGAGCTGTTGATTAAGATCGAATCACTTGTGAGTGAAATCTTATTTTATTTTTATTATATTTTAGTGGCTTATTAAAATTTTAAAAATATTAAATAATGGGGGTGATGGAGAAATTTTTTTTGATAAATCATAAAAATGAGTTTAATTAGACATGAATTTTGATGTATAATTAAATTGTAATATTTCATATTCAGATTTAGGATCATATGAGATTAGTTTTCAACAAATTTATAATCAAATTTAACGTCTTGAGAAGAAGAATACCTTGACATCAAAAGGTGATTCGATACATGTTCAAATGAGTGCAGATGCAGCACAATTAAAAGTTTCATGACATTAATTGGATTATCAAACTCTATTTGAATTTTTTATGCTTATAGTTAAATCACGTATATCAATGAGAAGAATCATCTGAACATAAGATCGCTTAATTATGACATCGCTAAGATACTTAAATGTTGAAGGAACATTCAACAATTGAGAGAACCAACTTAGTTGTTCGATGGAGTTTTATAAATTTTTTCTATACTTCAGGAAGTGCCTATCTCAAAAAAATCCCCACTATCTACTTGAAGGAGCTTGGACTGTGGTTCGAGATTCAAGAAAGCTCATGGACTATAGGAGTCGTGGAGCTCCAAAGCACCATCGTTTGGCTGTTTTTGTAGAACTTGTTCAGATTATAGTAGGTGACTCTCATTCTACTACTATTTTTTTTTTAAAGATTTTGATTTCAACCATTTGATTGATTGTATTTTCTATGAAATTATTGAAATTCTATTGCGTAACTTTTTAAATGTAGAGATTTTGACTGTAATATTTTCTTAATTTTCAGGGTCAAATAGAAGTATTTGAATTTTGTATGATTTTTTCTGAATAGAAATATTTTAATTTAATCATATTTTTAATACAATTATTGTGAATGAATATAGACATGTGATTGAGTAATAGTTGGTCGTTATTATTGTTAAAAATATGATATTAATATGTGTAAAAGACAAATAAAAACTAGTTAATTAATTCAGTCGTTGGTTGGAGATTAATTGACCTGTACAGAATAGCGAGCTGATGAGCTTTCCTTTAAATCTTATGGTGGATGTTATTCTCTACTAATACAGTGATATAACAATAAAATGATTGAGAGTAATAAAGGGTTATTACTGTGCCAACGAGCAAAAAGTGAAGTCTATATTTACTGAGCCAACAGTTACTAACTATAGATTACTTATACTAAAAAAAATTGTTTAAGTCTAAACTTCTTAATTGACTAATATAATTATTAAAATACATGTTACTAATTCATTATTAATGTAAGGCTTTACTGGTCACTAATTACTAATTTATTATCACTATATGAATTTATTGTTACTCATATAGGTTTAATGATATCGATACGGATGTGGATATTGTTATCGATAACATCTTTTGTTGATTTATTGTACAATATCATACTGTCCCTGATACTAATATCAATGCTACTACTGGTATATTATTACTATTGTTATTATTATTAATAATTGACTATATTGTTTATAGATTGACTACTTATGTGATATACTGAGCATGTGATTACGATACTACACTGATATTAATATAGAATGTGATTATTATTATTAGTTTACTGCATTGATATCTCAAGGTTTACTACATTGATATGATTTACGATAGTTTTTACCGATGTTTAGGTTTTACCTATCTAGACAATTTGTTTACAGTATAGATTATTACTGATTGATAATACTGATATGATGACTTCTTTTTGGTTTTGACACATATCCTGATTTTCACACTATATTGTTTTACTAATTATCGTGCCATACTATTTTACTGTTTATCGACTCTGCTACTACTGTATGTAGGTTTTATTATTTTTGTACTGATTCTTGATCATATGATCGTTATTATTATAAATTGATCGTTGACATGCATATTGCTCATTTACCGTATTTTGGATTTAGTTATAGGCTTTGGATAACCTACTACACTTTTTAGCTCATTATATGTGGTTTAAATAAATCAAGTCAGAAAAGATGATCAAGAGTATGAGATTGATCATGGTTCTCTAGAATATGATTATGTTGGTCACATTATGTTTATCATCATGTTTGGATACACGTGCAAAAAAATCAATAGTAATTTATTAAAATTTTTATGTAAATTTGTGCATCAAAAGCTTTCATGCGCAAGTTCATATGTTACCTAAAATTTCTTGATCAAAGTCTCTTCTTGCGAAATAGATTGCATCATTTCATCTAGATTGATGTAATTCCAGGAATTGAATTTCGAGTTTTAACAAAATATTATTCAAGTAATGAAATTGCAAATTCAATATTGTTCTCAATTCAAGCTCTTCGGAAATCTTAGTTGTTAACTACGGTTAGGCAAGCACTTACATCTAAATTAGCAAGACCAAGAAAATAACTACTTCAGTAAACGTAAAGCAAATGAAGAAACCAACTAGAATCCCAGGGTTAACAAAGCGATTGTCTCACCTTGAGGCCGCTCTCATTTACCTACTCCTAGGCTTGTTGGGAGAAGAAGAACCACACGATGGATGAGATCACTCCTAGGGCGAGGGTGTCGTAGATCCGTAGGGAGGAAGAGGTCGGCGCGGGTCGTGGAGGTGATGGAAGGCGACGGCCTTCTATGATCCAAGTATAAACTGAAAAATGATCGTCGACGGTCTCTATCAGAGTGGGTACGATCCTGGCCAAATACTCCTCGACGGTGTCGTCGAAGTCGAATCCGACGTCAAATAACAGAGATCGGAGGATGTTCACTTGTCCGCGGTCGTCGTATTCAAACCCGAAATTCCATTCGGGAACCTCCATGCATTATTTGAGAGGAGAATGGGTGGTTGACGTCACAACTCTCCAAGGGAGGGGAGAGGTGAACTGGCGGGATGTATGGGAGTAGGGGGATGCCGGCGGTGGAGTAAAGGAGGGAGGAGAGAAGGGTTGAAGCCAAAACTGAAATTGATTTCAGTTTTAGAAATTTGGGAGGGAAGTTTATTTGGGATTTTGATTTGAAATCCCAAATTAAGGAAGGGAATTAATGCTCCCTTAATGGGGGCCAATGAGGCCGGCGGGAGAGGTGTGGAGGGGGGTGAGAGAAATAAAAACTGAAGTTAATTTTAGTTTTATCATTAGTGGGGAGAGGATTTGGGGATTCAAATCCTTTTCAAATTTCAAATTGGGGGGAAAAGGAGTAATTAACTCCTTAATGGCAATTAAAAGGGGGGAGGCCGACAGGATAGCTGGGAGGGAGAGAGAGGATTGAGGAGAGGGGAAATAGATTTCCAAAATGGTTTTGATGACGTGGCGATGTATTTGAAATTCCAATTTAAATTAATTTGAGATAGGGTAATGATGAATACTTTCCTAATTTGGATTTCCAAATTAGGAAACAACTCAAACTTGAATCTCAGAATTTGCATGGGAATTCGGTGAAGGGGGAAGGGGTTCGGCCGGTGAGGAGTAGTCCTCGGCGAGGGGCGGCCGGTGGTGGTGGGCTTGGCCGGTGGTGGGGAAACCTTGGGGGGGGGGGGGGGGGGGGCGCGGCGGCAAGAGCTAGGGGAAACTTTGTATAGAATTTCTTGAGGGGGAAGAGGAAGGGAAAATGGAAAAGAGAAATTGTTAGGGTTACAATTACCTTGAGAACTCACTAAGAGATCTCGAAGAAGAACTCACCAAGAGATCCTCATTGCACTCACAAAGAGAACATAGAAAATTTTTCATTCATTCAATAAATCCAAATACAATGATACAAGCCTTTATATATAGGCTTACAGAAAAATAAAAGCATAAAGTCGAAAATGCCCTTGGGCTACAATAAGTGATACGTCCCTCATAGGGGTACAAACGGAAACATGAAATAACTAATGAAAAAGAACTAAAGCATCACAGATAAAGGCTCTGAATCAGGGCCGTCGATCGTCGTCCCCGACGATGGTACACATGTCGAAATCTGATGCCCTCATCATTCTCCCCGGGTGGGAGAAAACTTGACCCTGTCGAGTAAGGGTCCTGAGAACTCTCGTACAGCTCCAGAATGTCGGGGTCCAGTCTCTGTATCTCATCCCGCTCTAGCCAAGTGTCCTCCGTCTCCGACTTTCCTCTCCAACGCACTAAGTATCTGTGGCGTCCGCCGTCCCTAGTGGAAATGATCTCATCACTCAGTATAGTTTCAATCTTCTCCCTATTAGGTAGTGTGGGAATTTTGGGGAGTGGTGGTAAGGCTGAGATCTCACTAGGTATGGACTCACAAGGCTCAAGATTTAAAGGATTGTCTGGGTTAAAGTCAGGTCCGTCAAAGGCTACTAGATCCTCAATGTTAAACGTGGGATTCATGTTGAAACCTTCAGGAAGGTCCAAAACATAAGCATTACTGTTTATTTTAGAAGTTATTTTAAAGGGATCCGCACTTTTAGCATGCAGTTTCTTAACGGCCCCAGGCGGGAACCGCTCCGGACGAATCCGAACCATGACATAGTCTCCAACTTTGAACTCCTTGAAGCATCATTTGAGATCAGCATTTAATTTGTAATTTTCATTACTTTGTGTAATTCTTTTATTAATTTCTCGATGCAATTCCTGGATATGGGATGCAAATATGATGTAATTCCAGGAATTGAATTTCGAGTTTTAACAAAATATTATTCAAGTAATGAAATTGCAAATTCAATATTATTCTCAATTCAAGCTCTTTGGAAATCTTAGTTGTTAACTACGGTTAGACAAGAACTTACATCTAAATTAGCAAGACCAAGAAAATAACTACTTCAGTAAACGTAAAGCAAATGAAGAAACCAACTAGAATCCCAGGGTTAACAAAGCGATTGTCTCACCTTGAGGCCACTCTCATTTACCTACTCCTAGGCTTGTTGGGAGAAGAAGAACCACATGATGGATGAGATCACTCCTAGGGCGAGGGTGCCGTAGATCCGTAGGGAGGAAGAGGTCGGCGCGGGTCGTGGAGGTGATGGAAGGCGACGGCCTTCTATGATCCAAGTATAAACTGAAAAATGATCGTCGACGGTCTCTATCAGAGTGGGTACGATCCTGGCCAAATACTCCTCGACGGTGTCGTCGAAGTCGAATCCGACGTCAAAGAACGGAGATCGGAGGATGTTCACTCGTCCGCGGTCGTCGTATTCAAACCCGAAATTCCATTCAGGAACCTCCATGCATTATTTGAGAGGAGAATGGGTGGTTGACGTCACAACTCTCCAAGGGAGGGGAGAGGTGAACCGGCGGGATGTATGGGAGTAGGGGGATGCCGGCGGAGGAGTAAAGGAGGGAGGAGAGAAGGGTTGAAGATTGAAGCCAAAACTGAAATTGATTTCAGTTTTAAAAATTTGGGAGGGAAGTTTATTTGGGATTTTGATTTGAAATCCCAAATTAAGGAAGGGAATTAATGCTCCCTTAATGGGGGCCAATGAGGCCGGCGGGAGAGGTGTGGAGGGGGTGAGAGAAATAAAAACTGAAGTTAATTTCAGTTTTATCATTAGTGGGTAGAGGATTTGGGGATTCAAATCCTTTTCAAATTTCAAATTGGGGGGAAAAGGAGTAATTAACTCCTTAATGGCAATTAAAAGGGGGGAGGCCGGCGGATAGCTGGGAGGGAGAGAGAGGTTTGAGGAGAGGGGAAATAGATTTCCAAAATGGTTTTGATGACGTGGCGATGTATTTGAAATTCCAATTTAAATTAATTTGAGATAGGGTAATGATGAATACTTTCCTAATTTGGATTTCCAAATTAGGAAACAACTCAAACTTGAATCTCAGAATTTTGCATGGGAATTCGGTGAAGGGGGAAGGGGTTCGGCCGGTGAGGAGTAGTCCTCGGCGAGGGGCGGCCGGTGGTGGTGGGCTTGGCCGGTGGTGGGGAAACCTTGGGGGGGGGGGGGGTGGCCGGGGGGGGGGGGGGGGGGGGGGGCGGCGGCAAGAGCTAGGGGAAACTTTGTATAGAATTTCTTGAGGGGGAAGAGGAAGGGAAAATGGAAAAGAGAAATTGTTAGGGTTACAATTACCTTGAGAACTCACTAAGAGATCTCGAAGAAGAACTCACCAAGAGATCCTCATTGCACTCACAAAGAGAACATAGAAAATTTTTCATTCATTCAATAAATCCAAATACAATGATACAAGCCTTTATATATAGGCTTACAGAAAAATAAAAGCATAAAGTCGAAAATGCCCTTGGGATACAATAAGTGCTACGTCCCTCATAGGGGTACAAACGGAAACATGAAATAACTAATGAAAAAGAACTAAAGCATCACAGATAAAGGCTCTGAATCAGGGATGTCGATCGTCGTCTCCGGCGATGGTACACATGTCAAAATCTGATGCCCTCATCATGGATTGTCGAGAATGTTCAATTTGGGCTGTTCATCTTGAATCAAACAATATTTGATATGCACTGAAGAGTGAGAATTTGAATAAATTTAATAATAAAAGAATTTAAATAAAAAAATAAATTAATTACAATACAAACTTAATTTAAAAATTATAATCATGAATAATTAAAAAGACATCATAAAATTGAAATATAAAATAATAAAATAATAGAAAAATAAAATATAGGAATTTTATTAAAAAAAGAAATAAAATAAAAAGAATAAAAAATTGTTAAATAACTAAATAAAATATAATAATAATTAAATAGTTTAAAAAAATGAAATTGTAAAAAATAAAAAAAAAGTTATAAATAAAATTTTACAAAAATAGAATCAATAAATATAAACAAGAGAATATAAAATTAAATAAATTCCCTTGTATTTTTAAAGTTTTTTTAGGGAAATTTACATACATACCACTTTATAATATCCTATTTACATATCTAACACCCTAAACTTTAATATTACATACATACCACCTTATATTATTTTAATATCAAATATACCACTCATATTTCTTTGCCACCACTCATATATTTCATTTCTATCACTCATATTTGATATGAAAATGAACTTTGGGTGGCGTGTATGTAATATTAAAGTTTTAGTTATTAAATATGTAAATAGAATAGTATTGGATGGTACGTATATAAATCTCCCTTTTTTTTTAAGACCTCCAATCTCATACACTCATTTGATACACAAGTTTCAAGATATCTCTTAATTTATAATCAAAACTCTAAATCAATAAATGAAGTTAAGCCGCCTTCTAATTTTTAAGTAGAACCAAGAAATCCTCGACTCTTTTTCTTTTAACAACTCATCCAGTAAATTTCTCACTGTAAAACAAACTTGTAACAAAATTTATTCCTATTGGTTCACGTCGTTACAAAAAAAAAGGAATGTTCGTTACAATATTTTTTTTTTGGGGAAATATGTTCGTTACAATCGTTTTACTTATGCAAGAAGAATACATTTTTTCCCCCTTATAAATCGGGAATGGGGAACTGCTTTCTCAGATTTTCTTTTTCTTCTGACAAAAATCTGTTTTTTCCTCTTTATTTTCCTAAGCAGAGATTACCTTCTTCTCCAAAAAGGAGATCTTCTTGCGAGAGCTTATTAGAAGCGTTTCTGAAGTTCTGGAAACGATCCTTTTGTAGAGTCTGATGGATAAGAGTAAGCTCGAAGCCCAGCCGAGGCTCTTTTACTCCCTTCCGCTCCTTTTTCTTGATCCAGATTCCATGATGAGATCAGGCGAGAAATCACATTTACAGAAGGTTTCCGATCATCGATTGCAATCCTTCTCTGAAACTGGGCGCTGCAACAGCGAATCAATTGATGCCTATAATTAATCTTCTTGATACAGAGCTTTCCACAGACGAACATTCAGCGGTGACAACCATGCTGCTCCACATCTTTAGCAAGTCGATCGGAAATGCTTCTTACATTGCTCAAATCAACAGTTTCTCAGGGGTGAAGCAATTGAATTTTGAAGAGACATCCTTATCGATGCTCTTGTCAATGATCTCTTTGAGATCTCCAAGGGTGACGGCACTTCGTCGCCGTCGTCATCGGCGTCGGCGTCCGACAGAAAGACAAACAAGAAGTCTTTTTGATGAAGCATGAACTCATGGGGAAGCTCACAGGAGAAGACAAAATTGGCTGAAGTTATTTGACAGGTATATTTCTTTTGTTAAAATTTGATAAATTTATCTTACTTTCAAAATCTAGAGAAAGTCTAAATCATTTAGCCATTTTGTTGAAAGTATATTACATCAAAGTTAATTCAATAAAGAAAATGCTTCCGCTTAGTTTGAGACAGATTTTTTACTGGTTTTTAAGCAATTTTTTAGTAAAACATTTATTGAATTAAAATTTTTTGTAGGAAAAAGTTGCTTTGGAAATAGTAAGAAAGTTGTTCCAAATGATTGTAAAAATCTAAAATTTCTTAACTAATTGTACTTAGCCTGTTTTACAAAAATTCATTTAATGTCACATCTAAAATTCTACATAATTCATTAATCAATTTGCAATCAATTACAACCTAAATTTTTTTTTTTTTTTTGCATAGTTGCAAATAAAATATGACATTTTTCTAAAAATAGAGAAAGAGAAAACAATAAATTACAAGAAAAAATAATAAAAATTAGACAAAATATATAATTAAAAGAGTGTAGTATTAGTTTTTATTTTTTGGGGAGGAGACTTTAGCCGTTTATATAAAATTTTAATTCTAAAATCTTTTGGTGAAAAATTTAAACTCTCAATCAACAAACTAATAAAGGTTGCGCTGTCCTTTTCATTTGGTTTGTAAACCATCATAGCAAATATATGTATCTTGTGTTGCATATTCATCTTTCAATTCACTTATAGAAGACGAATATGCCAACTAGTTATCAATGTCCATGAAATCACCATATGAATCTACCTCTTGATGGGTGCCATACTTTACTTCTATTTCATTTATATAAAAGAAGAATTAATTAGCTCCTCATCAATTTCCATGAAATCACCACCCGATGAAGATTCCTTATCCATCACATCTTAATGTTGTTCTCCTTCTAGTCATTTGTCATAGTATTCCTTTTCCAACCTTTCTTCATCATCTTCGTCTACCATCCATTCATCTCTTCCACATTTATATTTTTTGCATCTGAATCACATGAGATAAAATCTTATTGAAGTCATCTGCGAGTCTCATCCTCCCAGCTTCTCACTTGAGCTTAGACAAGGAGATTCCACTTACCTATCTACATAGTTCTTTTTTTACCTCCGCATCCCACGTTGGAATCATTGAAACATTAGCTATGAATTCATTCATCCTTAGCATGAAAAATACATATTTAACTACTAGATATGACGATTTCATATTTCCCATATCAACCACCATGCAAGCATGCAACCCAAAATTTCTCCGAAAAACTCATGTTCTTCCCTTTGTGCCACCTTCGATACAATAACATACATTGTGCCCATCTTTTCAAAGGCTTTTATCTTTTACACTTTTGAATAGGAGCACGCTCCCTCTCTCTCATTAAGCACAAAAAAATTCCATAAATTGATTCTAGGGTGAAATTTTGAATAATTGTGCACTTGTGATTTCTTGAATTTTAGCCGTCAATTATGATGTGTCCTTGAAATAAGTATGAGTCTCACATGCCCATCTAAAAAATTCAGTGTATCATAATGGAACTTTGGGGTCTTTTGCATTAAAAGAAAATGTTGTTTAAGTATATACAAATGATAAGTGCTGAAGTAAAAAAAAAAATCCTATTTATGAATTAAATTAAGAAAATAAATTTAAAAAATATTAAAAAATAAAACTCATAATCATTATTTCAAACATTTATTGGTTGGGGATGTGGCCAATTTTTTTTTTAGTCATTATTCGACCCGTAAAGATCTGTGACCCATCATTCATCATGAGTGAAGTCAGTTGCTAATTGATAATGGAATATAACTCCTATGAAGAATTACAAAAGCAAGCTTTATTGATATCCAAATTTGGTCTGCCTGTTGATGAGGACAATCGATGACTCTTTCAAGTGGGGATTGAATGATTGTAAAAATTGATCACCTCTAAATCTTGCATGCCCAATAAGGACAATCAATGCCTCTTTCAAGAGATGATTGAAGCCTCGTTAGGACAAAAATATCTTGATCATCTCCAAATCTAGTATATCTAATGAGGATAATCAACACCTCTTTCAGTGAAGATGGTACCCTTGTTGTAGGGACTGAGAGTCTTGATCACCTCTAAATTATTATGTGTAATGATGACAATAAATGCTTCTACGAGGAGAGGATCCGGGAATCATCATAGGTTTAAAGTTTTGATTGCCCTCAAATTTGGTTCATCCTATAAGGACAATCAACACCTTTTTTTATAAAAAGATCAGAACCTCACTGAAGGGACTATGGGCATTAGTCATATCTAATGATTTTTAAATTTTTGCTAGATATTTTTTCTCACTTTTCATAGGGAAAATGGGTAAGGGGATAGATTAGGGGGCCATGCATGCGTGGTTCTTGTTAGCATCATCAATAGTGGCTTGGCTCAAGTTGGAAGCTGAGAGGATGGGAATCACATATGAGTTCAAAAGATTTCAACTTATGTGATTTTGATATAGAAGATGTAAACATGGTAGAGAAAGTATGACTAGAAGAGGAAGACGATGAAGAATGACTTGAAGAGAAGTTTATAATAAATGGTTGGAAAAAGGAGAAGAACATCAAGATGTGATGGGTGAGGATGAGTATCTTGTTTGGATGGTGATTTCATGAAAATTGATGAGGAGTTAATTAATTAATCTTTTATTAGTGAAATAGAGGTAGAGTATGACACCCATCAAGGTGTAGATTTTTATGTTGGTTTCGTGGAGATTGATGAGGAGTAGACATATTCATCTTCTATAAGTGAAGTGAAAGACAAATATGCAACAGAGAATACATATGTTTGTTATGATGATTCTACAACATAAATGGAATGGATAATGCAACCTTTGTTAGTTTATTGATTGAGCGTTTAGATTTTCATCAAAATATCTTAGTATTGAGATTTTGTATAAATTATTGGAGCCCCCTCCCCCAAAAAAAAAAAAGAAACTAGCTAGTAGTCCACTCTTTTAATTGTATGTTTATGTCTAAATTTTATTATTTTTTTCTTGTAATTTATTGTTTTCTCTTTCTCTATTTTTAGAAGAATGTAATTCTAAACAAACGTGCAAGATATTCACACTCATACACAACTCACACAAACACCACACACAAGCACTCATGCGATTATAACCGTGCCTGCCTGCCAAATATTAACCCGCATGCATAAACAAAGAGTTTGCATAGTTCACACTTATAATTGTTCAAACACCCAAATGCATAATAAGATCATAAATCACTCAAATATGCAAATGAATACACCATACACACAATCACACACAATAAGGGATCATAGAATTCAAACACTCATAATTCATTCACACAAATTGAAAAAGCAGATGCGCACACAAGCACATGCAAAATCATATGTTAATGATACCCGACTGAATAAATTTTTCTTTTAATAGAACAAAACATAATTTTAAAATTTAATTTAAACTATACGCTTTTAGAATGGTTTATTTTAACACCAAACAAAAATAATTTTTATTCGCTATATTTATGAAGCTGATAAAATGATTTAAATTATTTTTTAAAAAATAAATTTGAATGATAGTTGTTATTACATAAAAGAAATTATATATCATTATCCTACTATTATTATTATTATTATTATTATCTTAAATACACATACAGTTTAAACATACATGCAAAGTATATATACATATGCACACAAGCATACAACCATAATAAAATAAAATTAATTTTGTATTTCTCTCTTTAATTACAATTTTTATTATTAAATATTATCTTTTGCAATGTAATAAATTAAATTATTATAAAAGTATTAGACTAATAGACTAATTGTTCCTTCCCTTGAATTCATTTCTCAAAGTCAAAGTGCTTTTGTATACAAGATTAAATTATATTTGTTCAATGTGCAAACAAGATTCTTATTGAGTTTTTCTTACTAAGTTATGGGTTTCATAAAAATTTATTAATATTTATTCAAAATTATACAAATTATTCAGAAAGACTTTGTCAATATAATCTTATCACGTGGTATGCTTATATTAGATCATAAATATTTTTCTTGAGTGATTGCTTAATTTTTGAGATATTTACTTACAAAAGAATTATTTTACAAAATGTAAAATTCTTATTTTATTTTCTATTTTCTTGATGAAGTTAAAATTCTATTTTTAAATACAAAAAAAAAAATCTATTTATACAAATAATAAGGTTTTTTAATTAAATGAGTTTTCTTGATTACTAATTAACATTGTTGTTGCTAAGTCCCAATCCCCAAATAGAAAAAATGGAGGATTGTGTTAGGTATTCGATAACTAGCGTAAAATTTATTGAATAATCATGGAATAAATCCTTTAATATATTGTGTTAATATTATGGAATCAACGAGCTATATAACTTGAATATAGAGAGAAGTGTGCAATGACCGCTGCACCGGCATCCAAGTGCAGTGTTACATAAGCAATGATTCCTACATCATGGACAAATGTGGGTAAAGAAGCTAGTCCATGAAATTATAATTAAGATAGATCTTGGAATATAAGCTCTCATATAGGTAATTAATGTAATTAATGAATATTATGATTTATAGGAAGATAAAAATTCTATGCATTCAAAAAACTAAATGGGTTTAAGAGAAGGCACAGGAGATTGATAATTTAATATTTAAACTTTTGTATTAAGGTAGGACTCATACTAGAAATGATGTAGGTATGATTATAGATAAGAGTTTGAAAAATAACATTTATAAAAATTAATAGAATCACTTATATAATTATATCTTTAAAGATTGCTATTGATGTTAGGATTATTAATATTATATGTGTTTATGCTCCTCGAGTAGATTTAGATATGTATTCAAAATTAAAACTTTGGAATGAGTTAGAAGAATTAATACAAAGGATGCCTCCTAAAAAAAATGGTTAGAGGAGAATATTTTAAAAGCTTTCATAGTAGTTATGAGTTTAAAGCGACTAATGAAGGTGATAAGATCATACAGAAATTGCTATAACTTATGATTTTGTAGTTGCTAATATCCTATTTAAGAAAAGAGAGAAGTATCTTATCACTTATAAGTATATATATACTAAGATTCAATCTGATTATTTTCTTATAAAAAAAATAGATTACTTAGATTACAAATATTATAAAATTATTATGAGTGAAAGTTTATATACTCAACATCATTTATTAGTTTTTAAATTTTAAGATGAATAAAAAATAAAGTAAAATATTATCTTAGAATTAGATCGAGGTATGCTAATAAAAATATTTTTTAGAATAAGATTATATATCTTAAGATTTTGAAGGTACATAAAAAAACTAATGTTATATGCAAAAAATAACTAATGATATTAAGAATATTGCAAATAATGTTGTTGGGTTATCTAAATGAAAATGTCATAATGATAAAAATAGTAGGTGATGAAATCAAAATATGCAAGAGAAGATATATAATAAGAATTAAAAGCTAGAAAAATTGGGAAAGCTATAAGGATGATTATGACTTTTTCTAATCAAGTCATTAATAAAAGTATGACTTTGCATAATCAAGTCATTAATAAGAGTACACATTTTAGATATTTTGGATATATTGTTCAAAATAATGGTGAAATAGATGGGGATGTTATTCGTAGAATTCTAGTATAATAGTTGAAGTGGAAGAAAGCATTGGGTCTACTGTGTGACAAAAAAATTACTACTTAAACTTAAGCAAAAATTCTATGAGATAGTGATGAGACCTGCAATGCTTTTATGGTATAAAATGTTGGCCATTAACAGGAAACATAAAATTAAATTAAACATTGAGATGAGGATACTTAGGTGGATGAGTGGCTTCACTCATAGAGACAAAATGATAAATAAGTAAATACATGGAAAGGTTGGAATAACCCTAATGGCAAATAAGATTAGAGAGTTATCTTAGATTGTTTGCACACATAAAATGTTGGCCTTTTGATGACCCGATTAAGAGAGTAGATGTATTAAATTTGACCTATATTTAAAAAGGTAGAGGTAGAACTAAAAATTTTGGTTAGAAAATATTAAAAATGACATTTTTTTAAATTTAAATGAGAGTTTGATTCTTAATATGACAAGATGGAGACGAAGGATTTGTGTAGTCGACCCCACGTAGTGGATAAAGGCTTCATGTAGTTGTTCTTATTGTTATCTAAAAAATTTTGGTTAAAAAATATTAGAAATGACATTTTTTGGTATGTTTAAATAAGAAATTTGATTCTTAATAGGACACAATGAGGACGAAGGATTTGTGTATCCGACCCATCGTAGTGGAATAAAGGCTTGATGTAGTTGTCCTTATTGTTATCTAAAAAGTCTTGATTAGAAAATATTATAAATGACATTTTTAGATTTAAATGAGAATGATTCGTAATAGGTCACAATGGAGATGAAGAATTTGTGTATCCCACCCCACATAGTGGGATAAAGGCTTGATGTAGTTGTTCTTATTGTTATCTAAAAAATCTTGGTTAGAAAATATTATAAATGACATTTTTTTAGACTTAAATGACAATGATTCTTGATAGGACACAATGGAGATAAAGGATATGTATAGCTGGCCTCATGTAGTAGGATAAGGCTTAATGTAGATGTTCTTATTGTAATCGTCTATATGACTAATAGAACTAAATATAGTTTTAAAATTTAATTAAATTTAAATGAGTTTAGAAAGATTTATTTAAATACCAAGCGAAATAATTTTATTGCGCCTATATTCAAATTTTATGAATATTTCAAAAGGCTTTGTTATGATGATGTTTTATCACATGAATTTCGTACTAGTATCCATCAATCTAGCAGGCAATAATGAGGACAAAAACATGAGAAATCTTCCATTTCACATTTGACTTTGAATATGTCAAATAAAATTGGCCATCATATATTTTGCAATTGCCAAATTGCAACCTGAGCTTCTGCTAAGATGAAGTTTCTCCATTTGCCTAAAGTGAGGCCCTCAGAAGAGAGCTGTGATCAATACTCTTTAATTAAAAATATTTTAATATCAATTATAATTATTTCATTCACATATATGTTATAACATAGCTTTATTTATGATTGATGTTAAAAAAGTATTAGAATGACTAAAATTAAAAATGATTTTCATATGAAATAAGTATGATATAATAATATATGGAATCAACATATACTCTTTTTATAATATCTAAAATATAGAAATTAAAAAGTAGAAGTTTAATGACTCAAAATTTCAACTTATAACTAAGAACTAATAGAATTTCTTTCCTGAAGATAAGTTTTAAAATATAAACACTCATACATTTATGAACTTTTTTTTTTTTTTGAAAGAGGTACCAATTAAATATTTATGATAAAATCATCAAATACATGAGATATATTAATATACTTATTTATTATCTATAAAGATATTAAAACTCTAGTGGAGAAACATGCCTCCATATATTAAAAGTTCAAATTTGGGTTGTTAAATATTGTTGACCTGTTCAAGGCACATCAAAATGGGGGTGAATTGGTGTTTTAAAAAAATTCTCTTTTCAACCCATTTTGTTTAAAAAATGTTAATTAAATACACAAGTGGAAGTATATATCAAAAAACAAAATAATTTTTATATTTTTGATTGAGCATAAAAATACTTTTATTCTTTTTATTTTCAAAATTTTATCATTATTTTTGCTTGCTCATAGAAAACAATCCAAAGAAATCACAATACGTTCCTCTTAGATCTCATGAAAATTATATGCAGGAAATAAAAATGGGAGAAAATAAAAGTGCGAAATAAATAGAACTAGTACATTAGAAATTTTATAGTGGTTCGGTCAAACCTTCTCCTATATCCACTCCCTAGAGTTCTCCTCTCCGAGTATTGCATTAAATATTTAGTGACTCTCCTTTAGCCCCCATAACAAGGCGGAGAAGCTTTTACAAAAATTGCTTCCACCCTTCAATGGTATGGTGGAGAACCATAATCCTTATTATCCTACTACTGATGAGGCAGAGAAACTATAATCATTTTCACCCTCCTAGTGAGATAGAGAACGTGAAATCCTTTTCCCCCTCTTAGTGAGGTAAACAACCTAGAATCTTTTTCACCCTCTTGATGAGGCAGAGAACCAAAAATTCTTTTCACCCTCCAGGTGAGGTAGAGAACCAAATCACTTTCACCTTCCCACGTGCAACAAATTAGCCGAGCCCTTTGACACCAAAGGAGTATTCTTCCTAAAGCTTCCCCCAACACATGCAAACCTTGACGCATGGAGAAACTCAGGTGCAAGTTTATCAGAGTAACCATGTAAAACTCCCTTGAACCCATAAGGATCTTCTTCCTCTCTCAAAAAGTTCATCCTCTCTCTCCCAAACTAAAGGCTCTCTTTTCAAGCCTTCTCTCAAAAAGACTCAATCCAATGTATGCCAAAAAAAGCTTCTTACAAAGTATAATGATAAAGATTAAATAGAAGACTTACAAAAACCCTAATTATTAAATTCAATAATTATTGTTCGCAAAGTTTGATCTTAAGATCGTACAACATGATCTCTTGAATTTGACCTGTTGGTGTTGTACGATCACCAATTAATATAATACAATCAGTTTTAATTTGCATTGTTTGCACTGTACTTTTACTAGTTAGTATGGTATGATTAGTTCAGATCATAATGTGCAATTGAATACTAGTACAACACGATTAGTTCAATCGAATCACTGTTCATAGAGAAAAAAAAAAATATATATATATATATATATATATATATATATATATATATAGAACAAATCTCAGGATGACCAAAATCATATCTGTCAGTCATCCAGTACAAGCAAGTTCGTAGAGTATGATAAAAAAATCAAAATCAAGCAAATTTTGTTGATTAATCACATTATTAAATTAGATAATATTTTAAATATCGTTCAGTATGATTAGTTTCGTATAGTACAAATAGAACAAAATTAAAATTAAAATTTTTACCTAAATTACGGCGGGGTTTCTAATTACAACTGATCATCCAGTACGATGTGGCGTTCATATTGTACGATTAGTCATACTTTAAAATAATTTTTTTAGTTAAATAAAATATTTTACTTAATTTCTATAGCAACATATCATACAATACACAGAAAAATTAAAATATTTATAGTTTTTATTTTCACTCCCCCTGTGTATGTGTGTACGATTGTTAAGCTACTAAACAAAATTTACAATACATAGACTCAAGAAAAGATAAAAATACGAACTCTTGGAAACATTAATCCTATACTACGTATCCAGTCTTGAGCTTTGATCCTTTAACAGTGCTTGGTGCATACTTAATCTTAAACGTTAGTACACACAGAAAATATATGTAATAATAAATCATATGAGAAATCAAATACAGTCCAACAAATTTTGTTATTATCAAAACACAAGTTCGAGATCCCAGATTGCAACATATACCCTCTCCTAAATGTGCTTTTCTTAATAGGAAAAAAATATATCATAATATACAGATAAACATTTTGATTATAATGAATAATAGAATTTTAGATCTATTTTAAGATAAATATGATTTATATATAAATAATTAATATTATATTTATCATAAAATATATCTCAATTTTTTTAGGCTAATTCTGATCAAAATTTTAATGAAGACATCTAAATTAATGAAAAATAATGGTCAACTAATAGAATGAGTAACAGTAACACATTTTAGTATATTGCTTTTTTATTAATTATATGTGCATCTATTTTTTTTTTCTATTTTTTTTTTTGGACATTTAGACTAATTAAGATAAATTCATATACACATAACATATTTGAAAATTTTGAATTCAAGACCTCTTAACCTCTTAATTAATTGTCAAAACTACTAACTAATAAGCCAGGGTAAGCTGCCTTAGAACTAGGGGTGTCAATATTTGACACGATCCGAAAATTCGACTCGAACCTGACCCAAAAATTTCAAGTTAGGGTCAACCCGAACCCGAAACGGGTCGGGTTCAGGTTCAACATTTCGACTCGTTTAAAAAATCGGGTCGGGTTCGGGTTAACCCTTTGACCCAAAATTGACACGAAATTGACCTGATTTTAACCCGAAAACTCGATTTTGACCCGACAACCCGAGATTGACCTGTTTTTTACCCAAAAAAGAGGAGATATATCCGTTTTTGACCCGAAAACTAGCAATTTTTTGTTGGAAACAGGTCGTGTCGGGTTGACCCGGACCCGAAGCGGGTCAGGTTCGGGTCAGGAAAACTGACCCATTTTCAAAAACGGTTCGGGTTCAGGTTGACCCGAATAGTACCGGATCAGTTTCGGATTCGACCCGAACCCGACCCGTGGCCTAAAATTAACACCCCTACTTGGAACTCATATTTCAGTTCAATAATATATTAAGCAATTGATAACCTTCTGTCTTACATGATTGCATATACAACACAGAATATACCCCGCGAAAACATAATTAATGTCGCCGCTGTGGACGGCTGCGATGGTGTTGGGGTTTCGGCTGCCGGCCTGCAGAAAGTACTTCTCTTCTCTTCCAAACGCAAATTGCAGCTGACAAAAGAAATGGCCTGTTTGTTCAGTAAGCTTCCCATCCCCTTCCTCTCTCTCTCTCTGGTTCTTTATGGATCTTATTCTTTTTTTTTTTCGTCTTGGGACTGCTGAAGTTTTTCTTCTAAAGATCGATTATAAAGGTAGTAGGAAGAAAATATGTTTTTTGTTATAAAAAGAAGTACCTTAGTATAAAATTTCTAAATATGAACTGCGGCTGCGATTTGAAAAATAAATTAGTGAAAAAATTATCTCAAATGAAGTCTTAGGATATATTAGGAATGGTTGTAGTAAACTTATGTTTTGTTTGGGACAACTTTCTTACTACTTCCTAAATCAGGTTTCTAATAAAAAATTTCTAGTTTTAAAAACTTTGATAGCTATTTTAGAAAGCAGTCACAAACGAAGTGTTAGGCCTCATTTGGGATGGCTTTCTTTTAGCTTCTTAAAGCGGCTTTCTTATATAAAAAATAAATTTTTTGTACTAAAAAGCCGCTTTACGAAGTAGTAAGAAAGCCGTCCCAAACGAAGCCTTAGCTTTCATTTGGGACAACTTTCTTATTGCTTTATAAAACTATTTTTTAGAACCAAAATTATTTAAAATAGAAATTTTATACTAAAAAATTGTTTTAGAAAGCAATAATAATGTTATCTCAAATGAAGCCTTACTCCGATTGCAAAAAGCTATTTTCTATCACAAAAAATAAAAAAATAATAATAAAAAAGTAATAACCAAATGAATTTGTGATTATTGTTTGAAAAGCAAATAGAAAGTTATCACAAATAGACTCTTTGGTTTCATTTGGGACAGATTTATCACTTATTTTTAAAGTAACTTTTTAGCACAAAAAATTCTAATTTAATAAATATTTGAACTAAAAAATTGATTTAAAAATAATAAGAAAGTCGTCCCAAACAAAATCTTAATTTCTAAGTTTTAAACTGAACTAATTTGATTCTATTAGTGATTTATTTTTTTAGGAATAATTTTATTAATTTGATCAGTTATTAAGTAAAAAAAATCAAAACACTCTAATAGAAAGTTTTCCATCCCCATATATATATATATATCACAATTATTTTTATATAAATTTCATAATTTAAGATTCATTTTAATAAATTTTTTTAAATAATATATTAATATTCTGAGCCAATTTATTTTCCCTCTTTCTGTCTTCTATTTTTCAGTGCTTTTTCTTTTTGGCGCTCTATGGCTTTTGTTGTAAAGATTGGCGGTGGTGAGTTAAGCGGTTCTGCAGGTCAGTGGCGGAACCACCACTTGGTTAGGGGGGGCAATTGCCCCCCCCCCCCCTCCCCTAAAAAAAAAAAATTTTTTTTTTGTAAGAGTAAAAAGAAAAAAAATTTATAGAAGAGTAAAAAAATTTTTTCGTCCCCCCTAAAAAACTCTTTTTGCCCCCCCCCCCCCTAAAAAAACTCTTTTGTCCTAACTTGCCCTAAAATATTTATATATTTCTTCACATTTAATTATAATATTCTCTTTCATGTTTTTCATGACATTTTAATTACACATTTTTTTCATTATTTTTCTTGCTTAATTTTTTTTAAAGAACTTTTCGTAATATATAGATATATAATATTATTTTTTTAATATTTAATTATTTTTGTGTTGTATTTGCCCCCCCTCAAAATTGAAGCTGGTTCCACCCTTGCTGCAGGTTTATGTGGGAATGCAAGTCCTTACGTATTGTGGGCTTAGGCTGGGACCGCGCTATTGATTGCAGTCGTTTCATGTTCACATGTAGAGGAATTTTGGGTTATCGCCAGGTGAGTTGCATACTTGCATCGCGCTTATATATTATTTTAAGAGAAAAATCATATAAGGGGGTGTCAATTCGGATCAATATATCGGGTTTGAGTCGAATTTAAAATTAACATGATGTTTTTTGACATGATCCGAACCCGATCCGTTTTTACAAACGGGTTCAGAAAATGTAACCCTGACCTGACTCGCCGGGTTGTCAGGTTGACACGACCCAACATGAAACTTGCGTGTGCTGCTGTGGGAATGTGCGACTGAGCGAGACATCGATGATAGGACTCGACAGGATGGCAGGACGGCTTACGCGTCGACGGCATCAAGGCTTGCGCTGTTAGGCCTTACGCGTGCATTCCCTCACTCATCCAGTAGTGTGGGTCTGGCAGGCTGCAGGACGACGGCCACTGGACAATGCCGATGAGCGCAATATTTCCTGTTGGTTTAGGATTTTCGGGTCAACCAGAACCCGACCCGGTTTTACAAACGGATCAAATCCGAACCCGAATCCGAAATTTTCGAGTCGGGTTCGGGTCGAATATTTGGATCTTGTCAAATATTGACACCCCTAATAGTTATATTTATTTTAATATTAAGGAAAAGTTTATTACCCTAATTTTGGAGCAAATTTAATAAATTTTAAGATAATTTATATCAGCATTTCATGATATCTTTTTTATTTCCTTACCAAAATGAGATATGTGAATATGAGAATGACTAAAACTTTTAATTTTTTTTATTAAAGTTAAATAAAATAGTATTGATAAGAAAATATTTTCAATATTATTTAAGTAAATATACTGTCTCTAAATTACATTGGGACCCAACCTCCATTACATAAACTAATTGAGCACAATAAAGTTATGTTCCTTCCATTCTCTGATCTCTTTCATTGAATTGCTATCATACAACAACAATATATATAATGTTGGATTAGCTCCAGTGGTAGATAAGATTAGAAAGAGTTGTCTTAAATAATCTGGTCACGTAAGACTTTGGTTTTTCAATTACTCGGTTATGAGAGTATATTAAATTCGATCTATGTTAAAAAAGGTTGAGATAGACCTAAAAGGACTTGGTTATAAAGTATTTGAAATGACATTTGTTTATTATATTTAAATGAGAATTAAACTCTTAATAGAACACAATGGATAAAAGTGAATATCTATCATAATAAATAAAAATTTTAAAATAGTGTATTTAAATAATATTTTAAATTTAAAAAGTAAAAAATTATATTATATTAAAATAATATATTTAAATTATAAAATTTAAATAATATTCTTAAAAATAGTTGAAATATAAGTTAAGTATTTTAAAAACGGTTAAAATAGGAGTTACATATTTAAAATAAAATAAAATTTATATTTAAATATTATTTTTATTTCTAAAAAAAATATATTATCACTATTATGTTGTTATTTAAATATTAAAATTTGAATATTAGTTATATATTATTTTGAATATAAAAAATTTATTTTAAATATTAATTTTAATATTATTCTTTTTAAATATATTTTATATTTTTTAACTTTTTCTATAGAATAAATTTTTTTAAGTACTATTTAATATAATTTTTAGATATTTATAATTACATAAATAATTTAAATATAATATTTATAAGAATTTAAATTTATTTACTTAATTATTTATCTTTTAACAAATTTAATAAATTTAATGTTTTCTCTTTTAATAAATTATATTTTAAAAAAGAAAAATAATTTTCAATTTTTATAAATATTTTCTTAAAAAAATAATTTTGAAGTATAAATATTTATTTAAAATATTTATTCAATAATAAATATTAGTTAAAATATATTTTAAGTTATTATTAAATATTTAACTACTTTTTAAATATTTAATTATTATTTAAATTAATAACCTCACCGGCATTCCTCTCTCTCTCTCCCCTCCCACACACTCTCTCTCCACGCCCACACACTCTCTTCTCTCTCCTCTCATTTTCTCTCTCCAGGGAATATGCTTATTTTTATGGCGCATTACTAATGCGCTTTAACTTTTTCAATCATTTTTATTTGCTCCTTAAATTTTTAACTAAGTCTGCTCCTTTTGCTAATTATCATTATTGACATGCTCCTATCTAAAAATTACTCAATAATACATATAAAATTAGAGAGCTAAAAAATAAAACAAAACTATCAACATTGCCTAGCCTTATCCTTCAGACTTTTTACCTTTACTTGAAATCATATACAATCTACATAATGAGCTTACAAAGCACAGCAAGTAACCAATATTCATCATTGCCTTTAATGTAATAAGAAAGATTCAATATCAATCAACAATTAATAATTTATGAGTAATAAGAAATTTATAAAATCCATATAAATTAATAGTAAAATCAATATTATAAATAAAGCCAATAGAGATCTATCAAACTATAAGAAAATTTGATAAAAAGGCAACCAATCAATGGGCTGGCTATTATATATTGTATCAGTATCAATGTTAGTTCAATCAGATTTATATTAGTTACATCTATCAATTAATTCATATGATATAATGTCAATACAATCATGAATGTAATTATGAAGTGTGAGGCATGACATCCAGCTTTAATGTAGTATTTTCATGCATCCTTCCACCTGAATCGTCGTCCAGTTGGCTATCAATTTTTTATTTAACTCCAACTTCCAACCAGTTGATTATCGGTCTTTATCTTATCAACATTATTCATTATCTTAAATCAATTTATATATATATTTGACTTTTAATAATGCTTTTAAGAGTCTTCGCCTTCTATATGTTGGTATAATTTTGTCAATCATTTACATGATATAAGCAGCATCACACCATAAAATTTTTATTTTAAAGAAAGCCAATCGACATATCCTTATATGCAGTGTATTATAATTAAGAGCCAATCAATATTAATTATAGTGTTAAAAAACAGCATTTTTTGCTTTCATATAAATGCTATATTTTTTAGTACAATATAAATCAATATCATGAGTATGAGATGCAATATTTTATATTAAGTATAAGGAATTCTATAAAAATTATATACAATGTATCTACTTTAGAAGTAATAGCTTCTAATTTATATGATTAAATTCAATAATATTATAGTAAAAAAGCTCAAAGGATCATATATATTATATACAAAAAATTATATAGAAGTTTGATAAATCAGGAGAAAATATTTTTTTAATTGGTATATTCGAGAGATAAAATCTTTAGAAATCAGAACTATTGAAAACATAAAATAGAATATAGTCACTTACATCAAATGGAATAAAATCTGTAATAAGAGTGTCGGACAAAAAAGCCCCAATGTGCTTTATCTCACTCTTCTCTCTCTCTCCTCTCATCTTCCCTCTTCTCTTCTTCTTCTTTTTCTTTCTTCCTGGCTAAGTAGACAACATAAGAGTGAGGGAGGGAATGAATGACATGGATATTTATATTAAAATAAATACAAACTCGTTTTTTTGTGTTTGGTGCCGTGGCACTCCAACCCAGTGTCTCCGTGCAACACGCTGAATCCAAAATTAATGTAGAAGCGAGTCTTTAAAACTGCAATGACAATTTTCTGGCATTGTTGCGCTATAAAGCACAATACCACAGTAGTCACAAGCATAACGTCGAGGCGCTCACATTATATGTCATACATCAAGATCTAAAGTAGAAGAATTTTATCTCTTTTCCCTTCATTCATTTATCATTCTCCTTACAATTTGATTAATGGCCAATATTCATTAATATAATCAGATCATCAACAATTAGAGCTTACTACTTGCATCTAGAAAAAAACAAAAAATATATAAAGGGCGGAACACAAAATTATATTAATGCAATCAATATTTAGATTCCAATATACGGTTCAAAGCGTCAAAATATAATGTATAATAGCCACAAAAGATTACAAAAGAATATATAAAATCAAAGAGTTGGAAATAGAACTAAACTCATCACTGTCTAGCCTCACACTGTATGCTCATTTCTTTTATCTGAAATCATATAAAATCTCGTCATGAGCATAAAATCCTAGCAAGTAATCAAAATCTTACAACTGAAATCAATGCACAAAAGGAAAATATGATGTTATAAATCATGTAAGGAAATATATATTATATGGTTCACTTGTATTGATTTATCATTCTATTGCATATCACATCTCAATATGTCAATAATTAGCCTTAAAGATGAGTTCATATTATTTATTCAATCAATCAGCTAGTTTATCTTTATTTTTCAATAAATTTTAGTCAATCTTATCATTCATTCAATCCCACCAGTCAATCAATCATATCAACAAATCGGCTATATGTATAACAATACTATCAATACTCTCCTAGTGTATCAAATATTCAAATGATTGTATATTGATTTGCTCCTGCACTTATGACTCCCGTATCAATCTCCATCTCCTAATAACTCCAATCAATAAATCACATGGATTAGTCTCCAACTTCTTATGATTCCCGTATCAATCTTTAGCTCTTTATGACTTTAAATTAGTAAATCACATGAATATTGAGGGTATCACATAGGATTATCATATCATATATGATATCAATCAGTACATCATTTCACCACACCTTACGATGTTTCATATCGGCATTCAACTTCCCAATTATATGCACACATGCCATATATTTCATCTTATCAGATCCATCATGTCAGTATTTTTATTAGATTAGTATCAAAATTACATTTCAATACATACTAATTATGTCAAATATTTTAGCACATATCATATTTTAGCTTCATATCAAAATTATAGCACATCATTTTTTGACCCTTTTTTATTCTACATTTATTCTACTAATTTAACATAAAAATTTTTATGCACATATTTAACTAGTGAAATTGCAACAAAATCATATGATGAAATTATTTAGAATGATTAAATCATCTGTATATCAAAAGTTATGCTGTGAAAGCTTACGAAATCACGAAAAAATGTATTTTTGACAGATTTAGGAGAGATAAAATATGTAAAAATCAAAATCATCAAAAATATGAGTAAGAGTTTAGTACCTTACAACAAGCACAATATTTTTTATAACAAGAACAATGGACAAAAGAGCTCTGGAGGATTTTTTTTCTCTCCTCTCTCTCTCTCTCTACTCCTCTTCCCCTCACCTTTTTCTTTTTTTCCTTTCCTTCGTGACCAAGCAATAAGATTGGAGAAATTATTACGTGCGGTCACCGAACATCATCCAGAGGCAAATAAGTATGTGTTATGTCACGATTTTGCTATGTATCGGTGTTGTGTACCGCTATGTACAGGGTGACATGGTACATCCTAATTAGCCTCCGAACAGTTCGGTGATCGCACGTAATAATTTCTCACAAGAATGAGGGAGGGAGTGAGAGGAGGTGAGGTATATTAAAAAAATATTTAAAAAAGATTTTTTAGTACCTAGCTGCGACACTCCAAACCAACGCCGCCGCGTTGCATATTGAAACCAAAATTACTGTAGAATATAGCTTTTAACGTCGCAGTAGCAATTTTTAGCGCCGTTGTGCTCTCAAACACAGTGTCATAGTTCTCTCAAACATATGGTCATAATGCTACGGTTCAGACAGAAATTCATATTTTTATTTTAAAATTATTTTCATAATTATGAAGTTATTACATCACATGACCTTTTGAGCATGAGGGCAAGTTCGTCGTCATGTGCATGCCTTGAATGACTCTTCAACTAGTTGGTTTGGAGTTTTGACGAGTCATGATGCATGCTGGTAGTCCGTTGATGGTGAAGTGACTGCTTTAATCAAGTTTTTTTTTTTTTAGAACTGTTAGATATTTGTGAAATACCTACGTGGTTGTGTGTACAGGTATAATAATTATAATTAAAAAAAATTCAAAATGAAAAAGAAAGTGCATAGTCTTCATATTTAATAAAAATAAAATTGAATAATATTTTGTGATATAAAATAATTATTTTATAATTATTATATAAATATCTTATATTACCGGCTCAAAATTTAATTATAGACATATTAGTAAATGGAGAAATTATTCTGTCTGGAGTCCAATTATAACTTGTATTCTGACTGCAATCAAAATAAATCACGTCGCCTTTACAAAACTTGTGTACAAATGATGTGAATAATTTCTCCAACAAATAGAAATAAATTAGTTTTATAAATCTGCAAAAATAATCCCTCGGTATCGACGGTATGGTGGGAAAGTCAAACCAAACATTTCTTTGAGAATTTTTTTGTTGGTTTTTATTAAAAAAACCCACATCATTATCTAATTTTATATCAAATACATTAAATAAAAAATATAAAAAAAATTTCTCATTGAATTTCCGTCATGATCCCATGTGTTGACGAAATACCTTTGAAATATAATATCATATTAGTCATATAAAGCAGTAAGATATGATATTACAAATACTAATTAGTAATTAGTAATGTATTATAAATAACGCAAATAGGACATCATTCCAATAGAGAATTTTAATAATATAAGAAAAGTATTTGGTGCTATCAAATATCATACAACTCAACTCTTTTGAGGTTAGCGATTGACTCCGCCGTGGAATCTCCAGCAACTCAACGATCCAAAAGAGGAACTTTTATTTGGTCCGGTGCAAGGACCTAGAGGAAGGTTCGGTTTTGCCTAAAAAAGTACAAATACCGAGTTTTTTGAAAAAATACCGAGTTTTTCAAAAAACTCGGTATTTACACTTTTTGACCTATTTTTGCCTAAAATCGAACATTCCTCTACATCCAGTGAAAGGACCTAATAATTGCTCCCAAAAGAGGGTGTTGCAGACAAGTCGAATCGCCTAAGACAGCGATCTAGCGTCAAGAACAGGGAAATCACCACCACCTAAATTAGAGAATTCAGGATACAGAAAGCTATTACATGCACCACCTGAACAATAGAGCTCAGGATACAACCAAGTAATAACTCGAGTAAACAAAGAAAGAAAACAATGGATAAACCTCTCTGCCATCTATATTTCATTGGCACTTATTTATACAAGCGGGTAAGACGACGGATACAGTGAAGGCTATACAAATAAGCAGCAACACGAAAAAAATAGAATTAATAGAAATGAAAAAGAATTACGAACAGAGGACGCTCCGGCGTCAGCGATGGTGTGCGTCAATGATTATTAGCAATGGTAGATGGAAAAGTTAGGGGAAATTAAGCTGCTCATAAGATTATAGTTAGGCAATGATGGTCGATGGATAATTGTTGGGTGCTGGTGGTTAGAGTATAATTGTCAGGCAACGAAGGTCAAATGCGTGGAATCAAGCGACGGTGATCGAAGGATCTTAATCAGGTAAGAATGGTCAAAAGATTGTAATTGAGTGATAGTAGTTAGAAAGATTGTAGTTAGGAAATGGTTGTTGGAAGAATCATAATCAGATGACAGTGATTGGAGGACTACAATTAGAAGATGGTGGTCTACTCGTAGTCAAAAGATAAAAGTTTGAGAGATGTAATCAAGTGATGGAGGTTGTAGCACGATAGTCAAGCGATGAATTTTACAGGATCATTGTTGATAGACTATGGTTAGATGATCATTGCCAAGCTATGATAGTTAAAGGATTGTAGTCGAGTAAAGATGGTTTGATGATCCTAATTAGTCAACGATTGTCGAACGACCATAGATGGGTCACGATAATCAGCGGAACGTAGTCTAGTAATGGAGGTCAAAGGAATGTAGTCATGTGGAGATTATTGAAGATCATAGTCCGAAAATGGTGGTCAGAGGACCATATTCGGGCAATAGTAGCTTGATGATGTTGTTCGGATGGTGGTCCAACACTGTTTATCCAATGGTAGTCCAATTATGGTATTTCGTTGGTGTTCTAATGGCAGTTGCCAGTTGGTGGTCGAACAACACCGATCGAGTGGTTGGGATGTGTTTCAAAAGTGATGGTCGAGTGGTGGTCCAAGGATGAGAGCCAAGTGGTGTTGGATGGCAGCCCTGTTATAGTCAAATGATTGTTTGGCAATGTTGCTAAAGTGGAGTTACGAGATTGTTTGAACCTCTGAGCTCTCTTGAAACTGAAGGCAAATCTTAGCTCAAGCCCCTCCCTCATGTGGAGAGTGAGAGCTTATTTATTAATTTATGAGAGTGACATACCCCATAAATATATCAAAAATCTTAAAAACTCTATCAGACTACTCATATTAATTCACTCAATCATAGATCTTCTTTCAATGTTTAATTTCCTTCATGTTGCCAAAACTAAGCAACCTTAGGCATCTTTGATTCAGCTTGTCCAGATGTTTGATTTAATTATAATCCTGTCAAATTTGAAGATCATTTGGTTATCCATTTAAATGTCTAAAGTTTTTAACTATACTTCAAGTGTTTGATCTAAGGTTATTCATGTTCGGATTTGACCACTTCTGATATTATTGATTTAGTTTCATCGAGATATTATGTTTGACAATAAATTTGCCGGAATAGGAGCGATCGTGAATTTAATTTCGTAAGCTTTCAAATTAAATATACATCAAGATTCATATTTAATGTTGGTTGTGACATATCATATTTATTTTTTATTTTTATTTGAATATTTTTAACATTTGAAAATTGTATTACAATATCTTGTCACAGCTCTTTTTTTTTTTCTTTTTTTTTTAATTTCATGTAATTGCATATTATAATTAATATTTCAAGAAAGCAATTAGCCGTTGTAAATGCAAATTTTGTTTCGGTGCCTTTTTTTTTTTGGCCATTCGGTTTAGCACGACCCGGCTAAATTTTTGTAAAAGAATTAAATAAATAATTTGTTAGCTCAAACTATACTTGTCTTACTTCAATGTTCAAATTATTAAAATAGGAAAATTAATTAAAAATATTTGAAGTTAATTTTGCATCAAAAATATCCATCAGCCACACGGCCTTGTTTAAACCACGAGAATTAAATCAGCGCCACCGAGATGCGAAACATGACCTTAATTATATAAACAACTTAGGGAATATTTAATTGTAAGCATTATGATTGTGTTATATTATATGAATTTTTAGGTATTTAAAATGTGATTTCAAATTTTAAATTTTAATTGACTTAAAATTAACCTCTTAGATAAACACTCACTCCATGTAGAAGGTCTGTTTAGATGAATAAATTATTCTATACGGAAACTAACTCCGTTCGTAGGTGAATCAGAACGTACATGTCACTATTTTATTATGTAATGCGGCTATGTATCGGGACGTGGCGAGTTCTGATTCGCTTTCAGACAGATTGATGTCCGCACAGAATAATTTCTCCTTTAAAGATGACATAATTCCTTGCTATCGATAATGAACATTAGCCAAATTACTTTTATTGATTATTGATCCGATTTGTCATTATTTTTTTCCACCATCTGCTCTAATCTAAAGAATTAATTATTCTGTGTCGGCATCCGGCCAGAGACGAATGAGAGCGCGACACATCACTTTTTTATGTGTACCGATGTGCTATGTACGGGGTGACGTGGCGCCTCTCATCTGTCTTTGATAGATCTAGCGTCCTCGGAGAATAAATTCTCAATCAAAAGACAGGTAAATTTTCTCACTCTTAAATCAAAATTATCATTTATATATACTAAACATTTAGAATAAATTTCCCAAAAAATTTGAATGTAAATTCCCATTGCTCCCAATTTTTTCCTTGGAATATATTGGTGTCATTTCCCTTCAGATTGGATCAACTATAACAATAAGTAAACAATTAAGAAGCCAGCTATGCATTCCAAACTAATATCCTTCACAAAAAAAGCTTTGCCTCTGTTTTCTTCTCTCTTTAAAAACCCCACCAACCCACCACCCACCTCTCCTTTTCAATCAAAACGGCAACCATAGAATTACACAGACCAAAAAAAAATCAACTTTTAATATTCTGATCTAATTTCTTGACAAGATATATTATTCAATAATGTTATTTTAATAAACTTATATTTTATTCATAAAATTATTACAACAATTATATTATATAAGGTATATTAGACCTTAATTTTTCCCAATTATATATAGGTTAGTATTGCAGCCAGACCTCCTATATCCTTAAATTTATTATCAACATACAAGATGTCTCGCAAGATACCCACCGCCGCGAAGTCGCCGACGGCGATCAAGACACCGGCGTCTTTGCACCACTTGAAAGGAATTGAAGGTTTTTCAGCAAAAGAAATGGCGAGTCTGCTCAGCAATCATCCCATCCCCTGCTTCTTAGCCCTCTCTCTGCTATTCTTCATGGGAGTCGAGTACACATTGCGAATGGTTCCTTCTTCCTCTCCGCCGCTCGATATCGGCTTCCTTCTCACTGAGAGATTTCATGGCTTTCTCGCCGGGAGGCCTGAACTCAATTCCTTCCTCGCAGCGCTTAACACGGTGAGAAATTTGTTGAAAAATTGTATCTTTCTTTGGTGTTAGAAATATGGCTGATCTAATTGTGCGGTGCAGGTGTTTGTGGGAATGCAAGTGGTGTATATTGTTTGGGCGTTAATGGTGGAGGGCAGGCCGCGGCCGACCATAGCAGCGCTTTTCATGTTTACTTGCAGAGGCGTGATGGGCTACGCAACCCAGCTTCCTCTTCCCCAGGTTGGTTTTTTTTTCCTAATTAAAATTTTTATTATTAAAAATATTAAATTTTGGGTTTTTTTAATATGTTTTTTATTATTAAAGTTATCCTCATACCTTATCTCTGCTAAATATGGCCTGGTTTGAAGCGAATATTGTTTTTTTCTGGATAACGGATTCGTGCTATATATTTTAAATTTTATCTATTTCAAAGAAATAATTTTTATATTTGATTAATTTTTTAAGAATATAATTATGATATATATGATAAAAATAGAAAAAATGAGATTAGGATATTATGTCCTAATTTTGATTAGTGTAGTATTAAAAATTTGACAAATATTTTTTTAATAATATTTATTCTATTTGTTATTTTTATATTTAGCTGAAAATGTTTTCGGTAATTTTATATTATTTAAATATACTATAAATATAAAATGTTAATTTTTTAATTTAATATTAAATAAATTAGGTCAGGAAATTCGGGTCTCATTTTTCCTAAAATACTTGGAATCTAAGATATTTTTTGGTAATTTTTAATGTATTATTAAAATACTAATTAGTTAGTTAATCACTTTAACAAATCTTTAAAATAATATAATAATAATATAAAATTTGCTATTTTAAGTTTAGGAGGAATTGCATAGGCAGTATTCTTTTTTTTTTTAATATTTATTAAATTACCTTTGATGTTTTCCTTTCTAAACTGTTAAAATCATGTATATGTGTATATTGTCGCAATTAAATTATTAAAAATTGTAACAAAGGTCAAAAATATAATTTAAAATTTTAATATGAATTTAGATATTTGAATATCAATTCACAAAGTGATTGTATAATAATAATTTATAAATAATTATTATTTGAATATTATATATATTTAATTATAAAATTAATTCATACTAAAATGTGTAACACCATTACATGACCAATACCTCACTCTCATTATATGGATAAATTATTATGTAAGGAATTCAAATATAATTTTTCGTTCAAACTCCAATGAAATGAAATCACGTTGTTTGTGCACATCCTGTGTACAACTTGTACACAGGATGCGTATAAATTCTCTTTATATATGTCATATATACAAACCATGTGATTTCATTTCATTGAATTCTAAACATAAGTTATTTTAAACTCCACTTTAAATAATTTCTCCATCATAAGAAGGGATTTCTATCGAAATGACTTTTTAATTGCTGCTTGAGTAGAGTTTTAGTAAAATTTTTTGCTAAAATTTTATTTAAAAAAATAATAAAAAAATAGTCCCAAATAAAACTTTATGCAATTTGCTCGTTGTGGGACTACTATTCTTAATTATGTAAACGTTATCATGTACCCACTCGTCTCTCATAACTTGTCACGCTGGCATGAGCCGGTGGGATTTTATTTTATTTTATTTTATTAATGTTGATAAACAATAATGCAATGCTAGCATAAATTCATCTCCAGAAATAACAGGCGTGTGACTCTCAATAGCAGATTTTGTAATGTAGTTCAACTACAAGTTTTTTTTTTTTTAATATAAAAATATATTCTGATTAAATTTTTCATGAATATAAATTTACAATTCTTAAATTTTTTAAAGAATTCAGTGCCTAATAATTAGAGGATAAAATTATTTTAAAAGAAGTGTAAATTTTAAGTAATATATTTAAAAATTTTATAAAAATAGTAATATATAAGCCAATTAATTTATTGATGATTGTTGCAGGGATTTCTGGGCTCTGGAGTGGATTTTCCGGTGGGCAACGTATCATTTTTCCTCTTCTTCTCCGGCCACGCGGGCGGGGCGGTGATTGCATCGCTGGATATGAGGCGGATGAGGCGGCGAAGGCTTGCAATGGCTTTCGATGTTCTCAACTGCCTTCAGGCGCTCAGACTACTGGTCACGAGAGGGCACTACACGATTGATCTGGCCGCAGGGATCGGCGCTGGCTTCGCCTGTGATGTCTTAGCCGGAATGTACGAGGAGCGTAATAGTAAGCCTTCGGGGCCCTCTGATGCTGAAGTCTATCGTCCATGCAGCTGCAAATGTATGTAAAATGATGGATTAGTTTGAGGATGTTTAATTTGATCTGATAGGCAATTTATTTATCCCTTATCTGGCTTTGTAAACTTCAGTTCTTAATATGGAGTCTAAGTGCTGATTCTTTTTATTTTTAATCATTTCAGTAGAATTTTAAGCTGCAAAATCGTTTAGTCCGTCCCAAATCTTGATGCATATATGAATTGGAAACTTTTCAAACTCTGATTTAAGCAAACTTACAATCAAGTTGAATATTTTGATGTGACTAACCCGGCCACATCAAAATCTGTTTAATCCGAGATGCTCAAATCAATGGATTAAAGCATATTTGGAAGCTTCAAATCATTAATTGAATAATCAAATAATATTTAAATATGTCATGCTTATAGTCGAATCTAGCAGCTCAACGAGATGGATCCAACGAGCTCAATATCACTTAATTCTGATATTATTAAGACACTTAAATGTTTGACGAACATTCTATGAGCAAGGGAATCAATATGCACTATCTCATAGAGCATTCTAAGTTTGCTCTTGATCTTTTTCATATTTACGTAGCAAGTCGCTCTCAAAAATTTATAAATAGACTCTCATTCTTCATATAAAAGACGGAAAATAAGAGAGAAAATTACAGAGGGCTCTCTTACATTTTCTAGTCATTGTCTTCAATAACCACCATTAGTTATTGCCGCCGACAACAATCATCCCCACCATCTCCAGAATACTAATAATATTTAACATTGTTGTTGGTTATAACTGTTCGTCTATGAATACTCGATTGAAGTTGATATTCACTATCATATGTTGCTTAAATCCAATCTATGGTCAGCGTCGACGCATTGCCCTCCATATTTTGATGTATGTCGACACTTTTCGTTTTAAACCAACTAAACCATTAACCACCATTATTAGAATTAGCCTCATAGACATTTAGGCTTCATTTGAGACTGCTTTCTTACCGCTTCTTAAAGCAGTTTTTTAATACAAAAATTAAAGAAGCGGTAAGAAAGCCGTCCCAAATGAAACCTTAATCAGATCACATGTATCACTAGAACTATTTCAGTTGGCTTAGCTTCATGGTTCTTTTGTTTCTGGAAGTTTTTATGTAAAAATTATATGTACATGTAAAATTCTTTCTTTTTCTTTATATGCGTGAATTTTTTTTCTGTGAGTAAAGACAAACTTCAATGTTTATAGCCGCAAATTTTTCAGCAAGTAACATTGGCATATAAAAAATCCACATGATGATGATGATAATTAGTTAAAAATAGTATTATTATTATTCCCCTTCATAAAGAAATTTTTTCATTATAACTTTAAGATATGATTGAATATCTCCTTTGTAGGCAAATCTTTATCATAACATATGACAAATCTATTTTTGTTGGGGCTATAAAAAAATTTTAGAGATATTATATTAATGCGCGCAAAGGTCTTGAAGATATCATATATTTGCTTTGACAGATCTCATAATTAAGATCGTTTATTAACTTTGAAAAATCTTATACCAAATTGTGTATTCTTGTAATAAATTTTATCTCCAAATACATATTTATTATCACTATAAATAGAGCTTTGTAATAAAGTGTTTGGCATTGCTAACTAAATGCATATCAAGAGAAGAGTGAGAGAAAAGTGAGAAACTACCAATTGTGATAGAACATAATTTTTCAATTGTTTACATGATAAAAGTGGCTTCCTAAAAAAAAGGGTACCATTAGTTTTAGTTTCATTTAAAAGAGATTTTTTATCATAATAGCAATGAACTTTATTTGGACTCCTTCGATAGGGAATGGCAAAAAAATAATTATAGTAACAATAACATCATGTTTTTGTTGTCTAACTCTCACATTTATATAGATCTCATCTTGGTCTGATGTGTTATAATTTGAATCGGACATGACTGATCCGATATTCCTTCTTCATGTGAACTAGCAGACAACAAATATGAATTATATGTAATATATGACTGATAGGTCATTTTAAGGTATAATGATACCTAGTATGATGCAGTTGAAACTTTGAAATGATTTGACATCAATAGCTGATTGGCATATACATTCATGCATATTAGAATTTGTTGTAGAAAACATAGCATTTCTCACGATATATAGTTTTTGATATAGTGCTATAGGTTAGTGCTCCTCTCTTTTGATTGTTCATACTGCATGCCTCATTTCCTTTGTCGTTTATACTTTGATAGGTAGTAGTTACTCGCTGAGCTTGATTTATCAAAATCATCCAATATCTTTTTCAATAGGTCCTACAAGTGCTTGGTGGACCGCCACCTCAAGAGCAGTGTTATCAACAGTAGACTGCTTTTATATTTATTATTTGGCAGTAGTTTATTATGTTTATGATTTCTGTGGGTTGGGTTGGTTCTGTCACAACCTAATCCGAACAGGACAAGTCTTATCGCATTGAGCTGTGACAGGCGATACCCAAGATCTAGTTTTAAAATTATTTCAAATTTTTTTTATCATTATTCAATGAAATAAAATACAGACTACATAGCTACTAAAATATCCAAATATTAAAAATAAATTAATCCATCAATTTTATTTCATTTCATTAAAATAAATATCTACACTACAGTACATAGCTATAAAAAAGAGCTACAAAATTGAAAATTAAACTAGTCATAACTGTACAAAAATCAAAATAACAAAATACATATGACCTCAAATCTGATTATGAATTGTAGTCCACAACTTCTTTCTCATTCTCAGATCTAAAAAATTAGAAGTAAAACCACAACGAGCTACAACAGCTCAGCAAGGCACATAAACAAATTTAAATTTTTAAATATTCTTTTATTAAATATTTTGCTGAATATTTAAAAGCTGTTAAATGTAATTTAAATAAATTACTGAACTGAGAATCACAAAACTATGAAATATAATAAATGCATAGCAGTTATTCTCTAATTTAAATAACATTACATAACAAATAAATACATTGAAATTCATATCATAGAGTTGTTCATATCATGTTTCCTAGACCCAGACAGAAACACAAAGGATTTTGGCCCCTTATAACTCATAGCAATTTTCTAACACAGACAGAATCTCAAAGAATCTATCCCCCATGACTCCCAACAGATATAATTTACTCATATATACACATATATAATCACATTATAATAATTAAAAAGTAACTAAGTATGTATCAAAATTTCAGTGTTGTATAATGGTAGACAACAAAAAATTCAACTAGATAAAAATATATATTTTTAAAAAATTATCAAATTATCAAGAATTGTGTAAAATAATGTTTTTAAAACTTTTATTGTATTACAACACTATTTTTTAACATCCAAAATTTTTTATTCACTAAAAATCCCGCAAATTTTAAAACCCCCGGTGAAAAATTTGTAGAAAATATTTAAAATGTATGTAATCATAATCTCTATAACATATAAAAAGTTACGCTGTAAAAGTTTTATTTGTGTAAAATTATCCCCATTTTTTTCTAACGGATACTAATTTTAATCGGAATATTCATTAAAACTTACATATTTTTTTAAAATTGAGATGGACATAATGTGTCTTAGCTCGAAACGAACAACTTTCTCAACTGCGTCGACGGACATAAATGGACCGAAGTCACCTAAAACCCAATTTTCCTCCTCTTTCCTCTCTTTTTCCCTAAAAGCCCTAAGAAGCTCTCTGTTTGGCAAATCAGAAAATGGCATAGAAAAAGGGATTTAATAATAGATAAGTGTTTTTAGATATTTATCTTTATAATTAAATAATATATAATAATACTATTATAATAAATTTTCAGTAGAAAAATCATAAATTTTTTTTGAAGGATTTAAAAAATTACAGAAAAATATTCATAAATTAACAAATTTTATTTAGAAAATTATGATGAAATCAATTTGCAAAACGAACACCTGACGGTCCCCATAACCCCACTTGTACCGACAGATGCCAATTTTTTTCAGAAATTTCAACGGTGTTAAAAAATTATGGAAAAATTAGAGAAGCTAAAACACAACATTATAAATGTTCTGGGGAAGACGATTTGTGATTTTAACTTAAGATGACTCCTAAAAAAAAATTATTGACTACTCTAGGTCAACAGAAACATTAATGGTTTCACACTTTCTTTCTTATTTTTCTTTTCTATTTACATTTATGTTGGCTTGTATTAGAGTTTATGTTATTCTGATGTTTTGGATACTTGAACTTCTATTAATGAATTGACTCCTTATTTCACTTTCTATGTCATATATATATATTATCTCTTGTATATGTATATTTTTTTTTTTTTTTTGCAAATTTTTGCAAAACATGTCTTTCGTTCCCATCATCGTGTCCCGTGTTGTTGAGATGTACAGGCTTCCAGACCCAAGGTGTGATATGTTGATTGAAAGCTTTGGCTATCAACCAAGAGGCCTTGGATTTGAGTCATGCGTATTTGATGTATGTATGAGTTTGCCTTAATTTGTCTAAATGTCCAAAAAAAACTCTCAGATTCATATCAACTAACTGCATTCTCACTTAACCATTGGGATTGATAACATTATATATTCATTCTTATCTCTAATTTTATATTATATATTCATTCTTATCTCTAATTTTATATGAAGTATAATCTTTCATATATCTCTTTTAAAGTTTACTACACTAAGGCTTTGTTGAGACTGTTTTCTTACTGTTTTCTAATGCAAAAAATAATGTTCAACAAATTCTGTACTTAAAAACTACTTTAAAAATAGTAAGAAAGTTATCCCAAATGATGCTTAAGGCTTCATTTGTGATAGCTTTCTTAGTACTTTGCTTTTTTATATTGCATTCACAATTTTGTTAATTGGCTATTGCTTTTTCATTGCTTTCAAAAAAATTGTGTTAGAAAGTTGTTTTTACAGCAATTTCACAACACATACACTTATTTGATCTCTATACAATCTTAAGCTTCGTTTGGGACTGCTTTTTCATTGCTTTTCAAAACAGAGTTTTAGTACAAAAATAAAAAAATTGTACTAAAACTCTGTTTTAAAAAGCAATAAAAAAACCATCTCAAACGAAGCCTTAGACACATATCTCACTATAGCACAAAAATTTGTGCATTCTTTCAATCATATATTTTTAGTTGGATTGATTTCACTATTTTTCATCTTTTTCTCTTCATTATTTCTCTCCTAACAACTTTATAAATGGTTGGCAACAAATTGGCTAATTATCATTGCATGATTACACGTTAATTATATTAAATTAATTGATCTTTGTTGCCTAAAGTTTGGGTAAATTATACTAATATTTTTTTAATATTTGCATTTGCAGTTAATCAAAAAACAGAAGTAATGCATGCCAAATAGTATGCTTTGCCCAATTTAATTGATATTTAAAATACTCTTTAAATTGATGTAATCTTTAATTTTTACAAAGAAATTAAGATTCTTTAATTAAGAAATTGGACAGCTCATTTTATTAATTGCATTTTCAGCCTTGCCATTTTCACAAATAAGGAAAACCGAAAACCAAGGTGTCCGATGCCAATTTAAAAATTTATAAGGTTACCCTTACTCATTCACTTGCTACCCGCCTGCTTTTCTAAGAGGGCAAAATTATAAAATATTGTATGTGATTAATTTATATTTATTTATAATGAAAAAGATTGATTAACTATATTTTTATTTTAATAAAGAATAAATTATATGCATAATAAAAAGAAATATTATAAATTTTGGAGGGGTCAAAGAGGTAGTAGAAATTATTCTGTGTAGACACCGGACTGTTCGTAGGCGGATTAATTAGAGTGTGCGACATCATCTAGTACACAGCGGGTACACAGCCGCGATACACAATAAAGCGATGATGTGACGCCCTCTGAGTCACCTCCTGATGGGGTCTGCATAGAATAGGCATGTGCCCCTCCACGAGCTGTGAGTAGCTGTCTCGTCCGCTCGTGTGACTACGTCTTTCTTTTTATAGAGCTATCGCCTTTCCTTAGCCGGAGCAGTGAGCGTCCCTAGTCTACCGAGGGGGTGGAAGAATGATACAGACGCTGCTTGTTAGGGATCCCCTAAAGGAGTAGCGAAGCGCTCTTCTGGTGAGTTGCCTTTGACTAGTGGTCCCCTCCCCGCCTCCCTTGATTTAATCAAATTTTCAATGAATTAATATTTTTAGATTTAATTAAATTCACAATAAATTAATTAATCATAACATAAATAAATATACAAATTTGATAGTTTAAGAAAAAAATAAAGATTATAATAAAAAAGTACTGAATAAAATAAAAAATAAAAAAACTATTTGAGAATTCTAATTAATTATTTATCAATATGATTTTCAAAATATTTAAACCTATTTTAAATAAGTTTGATATAAATTATTGATGCATTGAACTCGAAAAAATATCCAATGATTTTTGTTAATTTTTATTATTTTGTAAATAAAAACAATAAAAGAAAATTAAAACTTCTATTTAAAAGATATATAAAACCTCTAAAATTTGGATTATTCATAAAATCAAAATTATCTTGCTTTCTTTTTTTTTACAAACTTTTATTGCACATATTTTTTAATCAAATTCTCAATGAATTAATCGTAGCACATACAAATATATAAATTTAATAATTAAAAAAAATATTATGAAAGTATCTTAATAAAAAATTAAAAAGAAAAAATTTATTCAGAACATGTTAAATAATTTTAAATATATATATATATATATATTATACGCATCTAAAAATAAATCCACAAACCTTAAAATTCATCCTATTTATTTTTGTATCCAAATGACGTGACATAAATTTATTCTCATTAAAATCATCGAGATTGTTAAAGTAGACAAGTTGTTCGTTGACGAAATTAATTTATGGTTGTTCGTTGCAATTAAGGTTATTATCAATAGAAGTCTAAATATTTCTGGATCAGTGAACATTGCATTGACCAATGGGCATCATTTCCTCTACATAAAAGCATAAATGTATCACAATTATCATCACAAGAGGGAGAAATTATTCTGTGCGGATACCGGACGCAGCTCTAAGTCCAGAGGAGAATTAGGTGCAACCACGTCAGCGGTACCGAGCAGCACCGAGAAGTGATATCGCGCGAATAGGTGACGTGACGCATTTTGATTGGACTCCGGACGACATTCGGCGTCCGCACAGAATAATTGTGAAAAAGCTTCAGGTGACGATCAATGTTCTCATAATAATAATAGGCATCCAGCTTGGTTGTTCTCATGATGGAAGGAGAGATGGTTGTCAGTCATTGATGATTAACATGTCTCAAATGTTACACATGTGGCTTGGTCATTCTCTTAATAGAAAGGATGATCAAGTGGTCATTAATACGAATATCATACATCAGCAATTGATAAGTATTCGACTTCAATTTGTGGCAAGCATCTTGAGAATGTCAATGGAAATGTTGAAAATTTAACTATGATATGCGATAAATTTTTTTCATGCTCTTAACATCAAAGGAGATTCAGTGACCAAGAAGATGAGCATCAGATGTCTATCATTAACGGAAGTTAGATGATAGTCATTTAAAAGCATGGGGTAGTAATTAATGGGAATGCCAAATTTATGTCATAATAACCGATCAATTTGGTCACACTCCTAATAAAAGAGTAGATCGAGCAATCGAAAAGATGGGCTTAAAAAAGTCGATGGCTCATAAACTTTTTACATCAATCATCGGCATGTGTTGGTTGAGGATAAATATAGGGAACTTCCAAAGTAAAGCTATAATAAGGGATGGACTTGGTCATTTTCTTGATATGAGGGGAGACTAATAACTAAGAAAGCTATATTAGAACGTCATTGGTTAGCATAAACCAAATATCTATCAATGAAAAATATTGGATAATAGTTTATCGAGAACACTAAAAGCTAAGTGGTAGTGGACATTCAAATTGATCATTCTCTAATATGTGGGAAGACCAAATGATTAGAAAACTAGATGTAAGATGTTAGTGGTTAATAAATGCTATTTAATTGTCATTAGTAGGCTATGAGCTATGGTTTATCAAAATGGCTGATCTTATGTGATGGTGGGCGAGCATTTTGATTTTTTTTTTTTTTTTGATAGAAAGAGGAGATTAAGAAGACAAATATCAAATATCAGTAGATAGGAATGTATGAAAAAGAAGTTACTTAGGCCTCATTTGGGACAGCTTTCTTAATGCTTTCAAAAGTAGTTTTTTAGTACAAAAATTTCTAATTCAAGAAATTTTTGTGCTAAAAAGATGCTTTAGAAAGCAGTAAGTCATCCCAAATGAAGCATTAGTCAACATTCAACTAGGTTATTCTACGAATAGAAGGGAATATGTATTAGATGTTAGTCATTTGGCTTAGTCATTCTCCTGGTAGAAAGAGAGATCAAGTAATTGTCAAGAAATATGTCAAACATTAGTAGTTGACAAACATCAAACTTTGATTATTTCCAAGCAGCGAGAGATGGTTTACTAGAATGTGAAGGCTTGGTGACTCTTCTAATAGAAAAGGATATCAAATGACCAAGAAGAACGCATTAATTGTCATTGATGGAAGTTAGACACTAGTCATTTGTAGACATAGGGAAATGATCAATGAGAATGTCAAACTTCAAGCGATAATTAGAAATAAATGTGGTCGCTCTCATGATATAAGGGGAGATCAAGCGATCAAGAAGATGAGCATCAAATTTAAGTGGGTAATAGTCTCAAATATCAATAATTTCCAAGTGTTAGGTGATGAACTAATGATCTATAGGGAACTTCAAAATTCAAGCAATAATGAAGGATCAACTTGGTCATTCTCCTTATACAAGGGAAAACTATTAACCATGAAGGCAAGCTTCAGACAGAGAAGGCAAGCATAAATTGAAAGAATATCATTCGACATTAGGTCGATGTTGATGGAGAACGTTAAAAATTAGGCAATTGTGGACTATTAGCTTGGTCATTCCCTAATTTGAGAGGAGACCGGGTGATTAGAAAAATAGATGTTAGGTATAAGCGATTAATGAATTTCCAACATTGATCATTAGAAGGCTACAAGCAATGGACAATAAAAATGTCAAATATTCGGTGTCTTAATTACACCAAATTTTGATAAAATAAAGAGCTAAAAAAACAAATATCAAATGTGATTGATTAAACAAAACTATATAGAAAAAAAAAGTTATTTTTTTTATTCAAACAGATTATTTTCATATACAAAGAGTATAACTTGATCGCTACTCAGGCCCAATGGATCACCCGCTCGATCCGTTCTTTTGGTGAAAGGTTAATGACTTAATGTCCTATAATTTTACTTCTTAACAATAGTGTTTGATTATTTATTCAAACATGTAAGCTCCAAGCCTCTATAAGGCCAAAACCTAATCCTTGTGCCAAAGCCAAAGCTAGCCCTCAATGAATCACCATTCTACTTTGTTATGTGCATATATATTTATGGTGATTAATTGCACCAACCTCCAATCACTAGTACAGCATCACATTATTTGATCCAGTCTTTGCACAGGATCTATCTGCATATGTGCCACCACTCGCCTGTAGAATAGCCATTGTAATTTGCTTAATTGATGTCATTATGAATTCTTCAGGCTTTAGAATTTTCATGGAATGTTTGTTAGTGCTTTTTTTAACGCAGCTCGTCTCTGCAACTTCTATCTGTTTGGTAGATGATCTGCTATTAATGTTTGCTTGTAGAATTTAAATTAGCAATAAGAGCAAACTCTAGTTGGTTAATAATTTTGTTTTATTTGTTTGGTTTCTCAATATTGAGTGCATTGCTATATTGTCTAATGAAAACTAACAGCTTTTGTGTACATTAATTATAATACTTCTCGAATCATTTTGACATTGTTTTGTTCGGGACCGCTTTCTTACTGCTTTTTAAAGTAGTTTTTAGTAAAAAAAAATTAACTTTTGTGCTAGAAAGCTGCTTTAAGAAGCAGTAAGAAAACTGCCCAAATCAAAACCTAAATCTTACATATCATCTTGTTTGATACTACAGAAACAAAAATTTTATTGTCAACTCAAAATTTTAATCCTTTGAGAGAAAGTTAAACACTTGTTATGTTAATATCAATATTTATTTTTATCTATTTGTTGTGAGAGATCAAACCTAAGTACTCATATATTTTAACAATATATCCCTCATATGAAAATTCCTTGCATAGATCATTACAGTCCCTCAAATAGAAGCTTACTAACTCAATCATATTTAGGATATATTTGGGAAAACTACAACTTTATATAAAGCTAGTTGTGAAGTTACTACAGGAAAAACAACTTAGGGCTTGTTTGGCATAGCTTTTTAACTACTTCGCTATGTAAAAAAGTACCAAAACTTTTTTTTGAGTATTTGGCTACCTACTTTTAAAGCAATTTTTTTTTTAACTTCATTTTTTTTAATGCTAAAAGCTAGAGGTGTCAATTTCGAGTCACATGTCGGGTTCGGGTCGAACCCGGAACTGACCCAGCACTATTCGGGTTTGGGTCAACCCGACCTGTTTTTGCAAACTGGTCGATTTTTCGGACCCGAACCTGACCCGCTTTGGGTTCGGGTCAACCCGACCCGACCTGTTTAGTCGGTGCCGGCGCTCGGAGGGGAAGTGCCAATGGAGTGGTGCCGGCGACGCGACAGATGGCGATGCGCGGAGCAGCAGGGTAGAAGGCGCGGGGCAGCGGGGCAGCGGGGCAGCGGGCGTGAGGCAGCGGGGCAGAGGGTGCGGTGCAGCGGGGCAGCGGGCATGGGGCCGCTGGCAGCGTGAGCGGGGCCACGGGCAGCGGGGCAGCTGGGTTTCCGGGTCAACCCGAACCCTACACGGTTTTGTAAACGGGTCAATTTTCAGGACCCGAACCGACCCGCTTCGGGTTCGGGTCAACCCAAATCCGAAATTTTTTGGTCGGGTTCGGGTCGGGTCCAATGTTGGCACCCCTATTGAAAGCTATTTGGAGTTGGTGCTTTGCCTGTTTCTCGTGATTTTGAGGAGAGAAATGTCCAAAATGCTCCCATTCGTATCAAAATTCCTCTCTCTCTCTCTCTCTCTCTCTCTCTCTCTCTCTCTTCCATCTTGAGCAAAATTCTTCCATTCTTCTGTTTCAAGAAAAAATCCTCCTTCACCTCCATCTCAACTTTGTCCCCAGCATCATTTCATATTACTTCTAGTCTCGAGCTCCGAGCATTGATTTGTGTTACTCCGCTCCAACGGCTAGCCTGCCTCGCCAACATTTCGATCTCAACAACTAGTCGTTGTCATTGTGATTCACATTGTCGTAGCTACCGTCGTGATTTATCAAGTATACCTCATCTAATATTTTCTAACATTTCGATCTGCCATCTTTCAAAGCAATCTCAAGGCAAAATTCACAATAATTTCACTTTACGGAGTATTTTGAACTCCTATTTTTCAGAATAATCTTAGCAATCTAATCAACTTTGAATGTATAAAATGAATCCATCTCACAGCTTGAAGATCTCTATGATGGTGGATAGTAATATCTCTAATATTGAATAGGGCAACAAGTTGATGAAAATATTTGAATGGATGTCGACTCAGATTTGGTGGATGAAGAAGGCACAAATGAGATGGTTGAAAACTTGAAATTGGAGATGATATTGTTATGAAATTACAAAATTCTAATCGGTAAAAAATATTAATGTTTCTTTATCATTGGTATACTCAATATGTTTCTACTAAAGTCAATGTAATTCTCACTTTCATTTTAAACGAATTTGCTGAATTAGGGCTGCAAGCGAACCAAACGTTCAACGAGCTATTCATTGCTCGGTTCGATTAAAAATCGTTTGTGATCATTTAACTAACTAAACAAGCAACCTTGAACAACATTTTTAATACTCGATCATTAAATAAACAAGCTTGAACATTAATGTGTTCGGTTCATTTATGTTCACGACATTTTTTTCCTGGACAAGGCCTCACTGCTGCGTACCCGAGCGCCCCGATACTACATACCCGATGGCCTTGGCTCTATGCTCCCAAGCACCCCAATGCTGAACGACATAAAGCAAAGCACCGCAGCGGCCGAGATATAACGCCGCAACGGTGCAAGACAGAGGATTGAGTGGTGCAGCGCCCCAAACTAATGTCGCAATGCTGTGAGACAGACTGAATGGTTTCTTTCTCGTTTTTCTGAAGGGTTGCATCCCTTGGAGTTATTTACTTGACTTTCTCTTTATAATTTTTATTTGGGCAGGTGTAAGAACGATGTATGTGGAAGAGAAGCAAGGAGATAGTGGGAGACTCGGTGATTTTTTTCCCTATTTTGAATTTTTTTCTTATCAAATCCATGTGTCCTTTACTTTTCGCTACTTCTACTTTCTTGCTTGTTTTATCATTTTAGTACTTACTCCTCATCTTCCCCAACACAATTTCCAGAGAATATTAATGGCCTTTGATCATAAGCATACAAGATTTAAAGATCATTTAATCTTTTAATCTATGTCTAAAAAATTTTAACTATATTTCAAAAGCTTGAGTTGAATTGATTTCTACTCAAATAGGAAGTGTTGTTTGGTACGTCTTATCCTCACAATTAAGTTTTGTTTGGTATTGCTTCTTTACTATTTTCTAAAATAATTTTTCCGTAGAAAATTTTCTAATTCAAAAAATTTTATTCTAAAAAAAATTGTTTTAGAAATCACTAAGAAAAATGTCTCGCACGAAACCTTAGGTTGACTATAAAATGATTGAAATCAAAGCTCAGATATTTTGATAGCTCAATATCCTCTTTAGCCTTTTAGGTTCAATTCACCAAAGTAAAACTATTTAAAAGCTACTAATTGGAACTCTTTCCATGACATTTTTAAAACAGTTTAATTTTAGCTTAAGCAAGCGGCAACACATTGATTATAACCATTTGGAAAGTAGCCCTCTTAATTATTCTTGGTGCGGACAAGAGTATACGCAGTAATAGAGTTAGACAATTCTAGTCTCAGCATTGTACGGATATCTAGCACACAAACATGAGATAAATAACACTATGATTTTTACGTGGAAAATCCTGGAAAGGGAAAAAACCACGGGGCCACGCCCAGTTAAAATAATTCCACTAGTGTTTGTTTGAGGTACAAGAGGCTGACTCGTCCTTAAAATTTAAGACGATCAGATTACAATGATTCACTTTTGGATTGAAATCCAATTATAAACAAGTTGTGTATTCGAGCCGAATTCAGAATCGCTTAAAATTTCGATGTCACTTGGAAATCAGGCAGAGTTCCGGCGTCACTTGGGCGTCGGGCAGAGTTCTAGCATCACTTTGGCGCCAGACAGAATTCCGACGTCACTTGGGCAGAATTCTAGCATCACTCGGGTGTCCGACAGAATTTCAGCATCACTCTGGCTTTTGACAGAATTCTGACGTCACTGGTGCATCCAACATAATTCCAGCATCACTCGGGCGTCGGGCAAAACTTCAGCGGTGGTCGAGGAGGAGTTATTCCCTCATATCCTTCTCTTCTATTATTCTTCTTTTCTTCCCCTCTTCTTCTTGCTTGGATCTCCCCTCATGAGAAATGAGGGGTCTATTTATAGATATTCTTGAGTGACCTGACTTGTACATATGTGAGAGATCAGGGGTAAATAGGGAGTGGTCGGATGGACGGACGATATTGAATCCCTTGATCGTACACTGTTTGTCAGACATTTGAAGGTCTTAATGATGTCGGAATTTAGCGATCTTGGGCTCGTTGGATTCTTCTCATCAAGCCGCTCGATTTGATTATAAGAACATCATATTCAAAAATCGTTTGGTAACTCAAATTATGGTTTGAACTTTCCAATAGTGCTTCGGGTGCTTGATTTGGTCTCATTTGGACTTGGATTGAGTCGAATTTTGTGTCGTTGAGTTCGTATTTTCGAGACGCTCAGTTTGACTGTAAGTTTGCTGAAATCGGAGTTCAGGTGATCCCGGATTTAATTTTTGAAATTTCCTGCTCGATTTTGCTTCGAGATTCGTGGCCGATCAAGATAATTTTTTGAGGATATATCAATTCTCTACTTCAACAAGCTCTTATCATTCAAGAAAATTTAATCCATTCTACCAAATTTAACATCATTTGGATTAAATAAAGAGGCAAATGTGTTTGGCTCTCTAAAGATGAGGATTATCTTAAGAAAAACTTCACAATTATGATTGAGAAAAGTTGCTTTTCATAAAAAATAATAATAAATAAAAAAAAATAGTATTCAAATGAAATTATAAATTGTTATCTATTCCAAACAGATCTCTAGTGTTGCATTAATATTAAGGCTTCATTTGGGACGACTTTTTTTACCGTTTCTTAAAGCGACTTTCTAATACAAAATTTTTATTTTTTATACTAAAAAGTCATTATAAGAAGCAATAAAAAAATCATCCAAATGGTACTTAAATTAGCTCACCCCGACAAAATTTTAATAAAAATATCAAAATTCTTTTTTTTGTGTCGGATATTTTGTCCAGTTAAGACAGATTTACACATCTTTTTTTTGGCATTTAGACCATTTAAGTCAAACTCACACGCACAACGTATACACAAAGACTCAAACCCAAGACCACTTAGTTGGAAGCATAAGTGATGTAGTGGATCGTCGGAAGAATCGATCTGCAAGAAGGATTTGAATCCCAATCCAGGGAAAATGACAAACACAAAGCTTCAAAGCTTTAAGAGAGTAATATTCTCATTCAATGTCTTTTCCCTACTACAATGCACTTATACTTATAAGACTACAAGAGTATTCTAGAACAAGATGGATAAAGTACTCCTAAGAACTATCCTAGCTTAAAATGCACCGCATCATTCTCCCCTAGCGTAAAAAAGACTCAACTCCGTCGAGACGCATTATTGACAAAAAGTTGCAGAAGACAGATTCCCGGATCGAAGATTTTGTTCTCATTATTTCCGAAATGAGTGACTTTCCTTTCCGCAGGCTTATTTATTAACTGTGCAGAAACAACACTTTTCTCTGCTTCAATCAAAACAATTGTGTCATGGACATTTTCCTTGACAGTAACTTGTAATATCTTAGCAGCCACCTCGTCACCATTAACTCCATTATCATAAAATGTGTTAAGATTTAGTGCAAAGTCAAGATAAAGCTTCCACTGTTCAGTAATCAAGTCCCTTCTTATCATCATCACATCACCCAGATAGTAATCTAGCATATTTCTTAAGAAAGGATTCTCATTAAAACAATCCCTCCTTACAAGGACAAAAGGTAGCTTGTAGGTTAAAGCTTTACTGAAAGTACCATATCCAATTTCGCCAATCATATAATCAGCTACTGGCATTAAATCAAGAGTATAGGCATCTTCCGCAAGCTTTATAAAGTTTGGAGGAAGCACCTGTTTGTTGGATGCACCACAAACCGGACATAGACAAAGATCAAATGACCATTCTTGCTTTAGTGTCCATCCAGCTGACTGGCCGCTAAAATTAATAATAAACAATTTCACATCCTCACCAATGCCAAATTCCTTTCTCACCTCGAATTTAAATTTGTGTAATGTTCTGACAACTAAAGGTGCATCAATAACATCTTGAAAAGCAGGCATTGGACAATATCCAGGAAGTCGAAGTAAGAATTCACAATGAGAAAAATCTTCAGTTATAGACCGTATCCCTGCATTTGCTGCAACATGAACATCATTTAAAATCACTAAGTCAGTCTTTATGGACTTAAGCCACTCAACTTTAGTTGTCAAGATTAAGGTTGGAGACACAACAACTGTCTCATGATACTTCTCCAAGGAAGCTAAGTGATCCACTGTCAAAGCATTAGTTTGAATAACACCAATATCCCATAAAACATTCTGAGCAGAGGTACAGGACATGAAGTCACGCATGGGAAGTGAAGACATCAAAGCCGTGTTCTGGATACATTCACCATAAAACTTGTCCCTGTATAACTGCTTGAGTTGAGAATTACCACGAAATTCTCCATCCACAAGCATTTTTAGATTCTTCGGCCAAAATCCTCGTATCATCAGGAGCTTGATATTGGCCACCTTCGTAACAGCAGTGTTCTCACCTCTCTGCCTCTGCGAGTGTGTGGCTCGGCTTATAATTTCTCTATCTCCATGCGTTACGTTCACTTCATCTCCACTGATCACAATTTTGGGATCAAACCCTTCATCGACATTACATCGAACAGCTGAGGGGCATTGCCGATGATCAACTTTGTCAGCCAAATTTAAACCTGGGATTTCCACACTTGCAGTAAAATCATTCACATCACCAACATTGTAGTTGTCATTTAACTTAGTTTCTCCATCTCCATGAGCCGCATCAGGATCCATGGGCCATTCCACCAGCTTCACATATTTGTTTCTACCAGAAGTTGTCTTCTTCTGTGAAGAATTGGTGTTTGCATCGTCAAGACCAAAAGGTGGTGGAGGAACATGGGCCATAAACCCAAAAGGAGGAATACCATCAGACCATCCTGGAATTAGCTTTGTCAAGGACAAAGATTCTGCATCTTTCTCTGTCTTAGGCTCAGCTTTTGCAGCTATAGACTGTTGCTTCTCCAAATCAAGTTGCCGATCACCAATGGAAAGGAGCATCGATATTGCTCCTGGAGTCACATTCTTCGGTGCGGAAATGCGCTCGTCGCCAGGCGTGGAATCGCGCTCGTCGCAAGGCGCTGGCTCGCGCTCATCATCTGTCTCGCGTGAGCAGCAAGGGCCGGATCTCGCGCGGGCGGAAGGAGGGGCCGGATATTCGACGGAGTCAGAATGATTTCCATCCATGGCAGAGTCCGGAACCCGCACTGTCTTGTTGCCGTCCGCAGGCAATGCAGGAAGACGGCAAATCTCCAGCTGGAGCTCCATCCCGACGGAGTCGGAGCAGGCAACGAAACTGGGATCTGGTCGTGATAGATCGAGCTCGTGCACATGTCGGGTCGGCGAATCGGAGGCTGGATGTGCGGGAGTCTGGTCGGCTGAGGCTTGGTTGGCTGCTGCCGGCGGCGGAGAAGCGGAATCGCCACCTGGAGCGAGGTCGCCAGAGAGGCGCTGCCAAGGAGCGGAGTCGTCTTCTTCTTCCGCTGGGGGTGTGGGAGCCTGGTCGGCGGCTGGGTTTGCGGGAAGCTCGGTGGTTGGGAGTGCGGGAAGCTGATCGGCGGGGGCCTGGTCGGTTGTTGCCGGCGGCGATGGAGCGGCGGCTGTTGGGTGGGGCTTCGTCTGAGCCGGCGATAATGGAGGATGGGTAGCAGAGGGATTGAGAGGAGCTGGAATCGGTCCAGTGAGCTGAGCAGAGGCGTCTGGACTTGCGCGGGTAGGTCTGCGTTGGAGATGAACGGAGTCGGATGCCGAAGTAATCTGTGGAGGCGGATCGCGCCATCTCAGCGGAAGCTCGAGCGGCGGATACTCCGGCGGCGGGTCACGCCATCGGAGAGGGAGTTCGAGCGGAGGGCAGTCGTCAACCACAATCGGTTGCTTGCGGATCCCTTTGCGGGAAGCGGAGTAGAAGAGGGAAGGGTATTCCGGCGGCAGATCACGCCATTGGAGCGAAAGCTCGTGAGGCGGATAGTCATCGATCTCTCGTCTTCTTCGGCGTCGATCATCGTCGATCGCCCATCTCCTTCGGTGGCGATCTTCGTCGACCGCCCATCTTATTCGGCGTCGATCTTCGTCGACCGCCCTTGTTCTACGGCTTCAAACGTCGTCGACAGCCGACCTTCTTCGGCAGTCCATCGATCTTCACAAGCTCCAGGCTCTGATACCAACTGATGTAGTGGATCGTCGGAAGAATCGATCTGCAAGAAGGATTTGAATCCCAATCCAGGGAAAATGGCAAACACAAAGCTTCAAAGCTTTAAGAGAGTAATATTTTCATTCAATGTCTTTTCCCTACTACAATGCACTCATACTTATAAGACTACAAGAGTATTCTAGAACAAGATGGATAAAGTACTCCTAAGAACTATCCTAGCTTAAAATGCACCGCATCAATAAGCTTTCAACCAACACGTCAAGGTGAGCTGTGTAACATATCTCATACATAAGACGCGAATTCAATACCTCTTAATTAATAGCTTAAATTAATAGATGAAGATGAACCGTGAAAAATAACAATTTCGAATCTATCCACGCCTAACGGCATATTCTCCTGCCGTCTCAGAGCTCACCCTCACTCTAGCGTTTGCCTTGATTCCTACCTACTTCGGCTAGTTCAATAATGTCCCTCTCCGCCGCATCTTTAAATACCAAACCGTGATACTTGGATGGCATCGACACAGCCACTTCTTTGCCGAGCTCTCCATTCCTTCTCGCGACACGCCGTAGCTGCCAACTTCGCCGGCTTTATCTCTACGCCGACGTTCTCCCGCATCTACGCCACCCGGTACATGGCTTCCGCTGCCGAGCCCTTCCTAAAGGTTCAGATCCAGCGCGACGATACTGTAAGTCACTCCTACTCCTTCCCATCCGGTCGCCCTTCAGGTGTTTGCTGGAATGCCGATTCGTCATCTTCGATTGATTTTTCTTTTTGAAACTTGGTATATCGCAAAGATTCGGCATTTTTTGGTTTGCTAGCTTCGATTTGATGTTCCTGTTGGTAAATATCTTTAATTTATTTGGAGAAATTTCGTATTTAGACCTTTGATGCGTATGTTGTTGGGAAAGAAAATGCACCTGGGATTGTGGTGGTTCAGGAGTGGTGGGGAGTTGATTTCGAGGTCAAGAACCATGCTCAGAAGATTGCGAATTTGGCTCCTGGTTACAGAGCTCTGATTCCTGAGTAAGCCTTCCGCCCTCTCTTCATCGACCATTAAACTGCGAACTTCACTTTAAGGGCAGGTTAGCATATTTATTGTCATTTTGATGAAAGAGGATGTTGTTAGTTGTTACCCAGAATCTGTCAGTGGCCTCTGATATCTACCTACTTGAAGCAACTTATCACTAATCGTACTTATTGCTAGTGAGACCTTATATAGAATGATTATGTTAACTTAGGCATTTTTTTGTTTTCTGGTGTCAGTTTATACCGTGGAAAGGTTGGTCTTGACGTTGCTGAAGCACAGCATTTGATGGGTGGCTTGGACTGGCCAGGTGCAGTCAAGGATATTGGTGCTTCAGTTCAATGGCTCAAAGCCAATGGTTCACCCAAGGTAATATTAACTGCCTTTGTATTTTATATCAAGCAATCATGTGATGAAGAATGATATAGATATTAGTCATTTATTAATATTCCCTTCTTATGGGACTTGCATGCATTTCCTTCTTAGTATGTCATAGTTTTTCCTTGCTCATTCTGTTCAGCTGATGCCAATTTGCTTAGGAGATGCTTGGTTGCAACTTGCAAGTGAGGGTTGTTTGTTTTCAAGTAAACTAAGTAAATGAATTTTGATTTATTCTATTTTAATTATCCTCTACTACGTAAACCTAGTTGATTTTACTTTTTAAAAGTATGTGGTGCAGCTATATGCAATTCATATTAATCTTTAGAAGCCATTTGTAAGAAGTTAAGACATTATGGGATTAGAAACTCAAAAATATGCTTGGATTTTTGGGGTGGTATCAAGTTGATTTAGAGTGAGTCGGTCTTAACTTGAAATCAAAACTTTTGATTTTGACTCGAGCCGAGTCCAGTTAAAATTGATCTATTTGGAGTGAATTCTAGAGCTATGTTGAGCCAGTCTCTTAATTGAAAAAAAAATCTTAAATGCAATTATTCTTATACATATACTTCTATTTCATTTTTTCATGACGGTATATCTAACATAAATGTGCATTTATGCATATATATGTGTGATTGAGCAAATTTTGAATATGGGAGGCCCTTTTGATGGGATTAGTTAACATAAATGCTTAGAAATATTTAGTTTATTATTTACGAAGTGATTTGTAGTTTTCGGTATAAAGATAAGAGTTTTATAGGAGTATAGTCAAAGGAATACCAAGACTAGTCTTGTTTGGGTTAATTTGAGTTGATTTGTGAGCTCACTTTACGGAATGAATTTTTAGTGGGAAAAATGGTTAAAATGATAGTGGATGATCAGATTCATATTATGATGTGAACTTATAATCTAGAATGGATGATAGAGTTTTGTGAGGTTATAGACTTTGTAGTGGTATGAAGAACAAAATTAGGTACAAAGGAGCCTAAACAAGCTCTATGGCTTTAAAGAATATTGGGTTGACTTTTTTTTAAGACTTGAGTTATGAATGGTTGATCTTAAAAGATGGATAGCCTATAGGCCAAGATGCTAAAGAGATTTAGAAGATGATTTGAGAATAATAACAATAAAGATAAAAGATAACTAATCAATCCCACCAAATTTTGTCAAAGTATGTCACCAAGCACTAATCAATGCTAAAATTTCTTCTAACATAGCAACACTATTTATAGAGTTAAAATGACTATCATAATTCAAAATTAATAGAAATTTTTTTTTGTGGGAAAGAGAGTAGGTGGGCATTAATGGAGGAAGGTGCCAACTACTTTTATTAATTCATATTATCTCCATTAAATGACTAACACGTATAAGTTTCTGAAGAAAATTCAAACCTTCTAGATGTTAAATATGAAATTTAAATATTAAAACTCTTAACTAATTACTTCTTTATGAGTGAGCTATTGGAATGGGCGAGCTATTGAAATGGGGATTGATTGGGCTCTTGCTTTAGCATTTTCTTGGGTTCTCATTTAGGCTCTTGTAATTGGACCCTTAGCTTCATATTTTTGATTCAATTGATGTTTTATATCAATTACTAAACTCATTTGGATTAGTGATTATAAATCCATTAATTATGTAATTAAGCTATATTCAGGTAATTGCAAATTTATTAATTAAAAACTATTATAAATGATAACAAATATTGAATGTCATGTGGTAGCAAAGAATGATGGATTAATTATGCAATAATTGAAGATTTAATTTATCTTCGGGCCTCATTATTAATCTATGGATTAATTAAGTATTAATAAAGGGCCTATTTAAGGGCTAAGTAAGTGCTTAATAAAAAAACAATTAAGTTATATGCAAAATTCATGTATTAATTATTGTGATGGTCTCATTATTAAACTATAAATCAATTAAGATGAATCATTTTAAATAATTACATTACATTCGAATTAAAACTACAATTTTTTAAAATTTGAAAAGCATTGCATGCACTTAGAACACGGGCATTTTACTTGTTAATCAAAAGTGCTCATGACATATTGATTGACGGATTAATTAATTAAACATTTGTTAAGCAGCATGATTAAGCATCAATTAAGGGATTAATTTCATCTAATGGTATGATTTTTAAGCTATGATTAATCAAGCACTACTTAAGAATGCTTTTATCTTTGGAACTCATGAACCATATAGGAGGCTAACCAACCAATCACTAGTTAATTAGTAAGGGAGATTACTTGTATTAGTTAAACACAAAGTAACGAATAAATATTGAGAATTAATTAGGGGAAGATTAGATAATTATAAACAGTAATTATGGCATCATTACGCTTGAGGATTAATTAGCAATAATTGTATTTACTTGTTCATCCACTTTTTTAGTCTCTGATTCCACTGCAATGTAGACAAATCGGCAACAAAAATGGAAGATGAACCAATGCTAAGGATCAAAGCTAAAAGCAGAAAAAACTAGAATTGAGTGCAAATTGTTTGGTTGAATCATTGTGTCTTTCTTTTGATGGAATGTTATATGCATTAATTAAACTATTAATTAATCCAAAACCTCAATAGTGATTATTTTACTATTCAAGATATTAACTAAATGCTTAGTAAGTTTAGTCTAAACGTAAGGTTGTTAAGAACTAATTAAGTACTTATCAAGGGACTTGTTTAGGTATTAACTCATAGCTATTAAAGAACGTTATTATTTTATTTAATAATAATATATTTCTCTAGATTTTGCTCAATTTGCTTCCGATTAGATAATGAGTTACTTTGTTGGAGGGTGCAAAAGATGCATCAATTAAATTTTTAGATGAACTTAATATAGAAATATTAGAAAGGACTTGATTAAACTTAACATGGCTACGTGATGAGCACAATACTTTTGTAAGAGAGTTAACTCCTTGTTTAATACTCAATAGGAATGAATTTTGGAGGCTCATAAAATATATCGCAAAATAGGAAATGAGGTTTTTACCTGCATTTGCATTTGTGAAGATTTATTCTCATTTAGAAACAAAATTCTTAAGATCATAGATCCCGGTTTCTTGTTGCTCTGCCATGTTTTGTAGTATGATACATAGATAATGAAGTTGGTGGTCCATTCCTGAAATGATAGTATCTTTCCCCTTTTCCCTTTTTATTTTCATATGATTTGAATTTTTAATGCTAAACAACCATAATGCAGCTACACCGTTGTACATGTGGAATAGTTATTTAGGCTTCGTTTGGGACGGCTTTCTTATTGATTTTTAAAGCAGCTTTCTAATATAAAAATTAAATTTTTTGTACTAGAAAGCTGCTTTAAGAACCAGTAAGAAAGTCGTCCCAAACGAAATCTTAGTCTGCCCACCAAACGTGTTGCTTCAAAGTGCAAAAACATGTATGTAAAGATTCCGCTTCTATATTGAGTTGTTGTGGAAATGCCTTCTATGTTATTAAGAGAGAATTTTATCATGGCAATGGCATTAATTGAATCATTTATAATCTTGTATTTTTCTTGCGATATAAGATAGATTATGCATGCACCCAGCAACATAATTATTGTTTAGTTTGAGTCCATTTTGTCTGCTTTCAGATTACCTAGATTTTTTTTATATTTTGTTCCCCTTAGTTACTGATGCCTGCAGCCTATATATATTGAAAATTTCTATGGCGTTTATTTCTGAATGCTTTTGTTATATTCTCTTTTTTATTTTTATTTTTGCAAAACTAAAATGATTACTGATTTATTTATATCTTTTGCCATAATTCATCTCTTGTTTGATTGATTATCCTGAAGGGCTTGCTTTGGAACTTCTTTACAATAATGACTAGTTCAAGCTGCTCATGCGACGTCAAACATACTTGTCTGATTTATTTGTTTAGGTTGGTGTTACTGGATTCTGCATGGGAGGTGCCCTATCCATTGCGAGTGCTGTTTTAGTTCCTGAAGTTGATGCAGCTGTGGGTTTCTATGGTGCACCTTCTGCAGAACTTGCAGATGCTGCAAAGGCAAAGGCACCCGTGCAAGCTCACTTTGGAGAACTTGATTCCTTTGTTGGTTTCTCAGATGTTACAGTAAGATCATGCTTTAACTCGAGAACTCTACATCTTTCTATATCCCAATTTTAATTTTTTTTCCTTTGCAACTATTAATCATATAACATGATTATATTCGAGTGCATCTGGTCAACGAGAAATTGCTTCATTCTATAGGTATAACTATTTTAGCTGCACAATTGTGTTTCTAAATTTTTTTTTCCTTTAGTGTGTTCATGATTTTGTTTATGGATCTAATGGCATGTATGATTGTTTTGGAAATCTTTTGTTTGTAGCTTAGCATCATATTGGATTTGTGTTCGTTTTCATACCGAGTTTGGTTTTTAAAGTATGCTTGACAGGGCTTTGTTCTCAGGTCTAGAAACTAGTTTGTAAAATCTTGAGTTGAAATTACAGCATAATTCATTGCTTTGTCATGCATATATTTCACCAGAAAAAAATATGGTTTTACTTTATCTATAATGTTTTGCTCATCATAAAACGAAGGTTATTTACTATGTTGGTTGAAAAAACTAGATTCATGGAGTGAATCTACTTCTAAAAAAAGGTTGTTTGATTTGAAGATCTATAATAGGCTGAGTTTGATTCATATACTCTATAATGATCTTAGGAATTCTCACTCTTCCTTAATGAAGGGTTAGATTCATGTATGTTTTATTTTCATACATCTTCATTTTCTCATTAATATATTCATGCATTATTAATGAAGTCATCTACTTGTAAAACCCACCCTTTATTCGCTCTCTTTATGAACTTAGATTCATAGAGTGAATCTACTTTTAAAAAAAGATTGCTTGGTTTGGAGATCTATAATAAACTGAGGATTCGTTTGGGAATGCTTTCTTACTACTTCTCAAAGCAGCTTTTTAGTACAAAAATAATTTTTTTCTATTAAAAAGCTGTTTTAAGAAGCAGTAAGAAAGTCGTCCAAAACGAAGCCTTAGTTTGATACTTTGATTCATATATTCTATGATGATCTTAGGAATTCTCACTCTAGATTCTTGAAGGGTAAAAGAAAACTTTGCTAATTCGAACTCCTAAAAGTCCCCCTTCTCTTGTAGCAAGTGCAGTTATGATAAATTGTTTTCCAATTGATCTTTTTTATGCTTTTTTTGTTCTCTTGACTTAAAATGTCAAGCTCTCTTCCCCAAGTGCACGCCAATATATTTGGAAGGGTTTTCCCTTACCATCCCTTTTACTCTCCCAACATGGATCATTTTTATTGGCTTGTCATTATTCCATATAAGAATTACTTGGGAACAAGAGAATGACGAGATAAACATATAATCGAAAAAAGATTACAATGAGTTTGTTTGGTTAGGACTAAATTGGAATTTTATCAATTGAGAGCAAGAGCAACCAAGAGACTCAAGGGAAGATTAAGGACCTCTCTTGCACAAAGAATCAAATTTTCTTGAAGACCTCGATATGCTTGGTAGCTCTTTCAAGGAATCGTTTTTCAAATCTCACAATATATCATATTAACTATAAAGAGTTATTCAATCAGAATCATAGGATAATGACCAAAAAACAAGAGGTTGGCCAAACAACAAGCGAAAGCTTCTCAGCACTAGTAAGATAAGGACATCAGTACAAATAACCAAAAAATTTCTTTAGTGCAAGCGTAGTTATTTTATTAAATTTCTTGATGTTAGGTTATTTGATAACTATTTAGTTAGTTATTATAATTTTGGATTTGTGATGTAGAATTTCTTAGCTAGGGTTTCTAATGTGAATACCAAATGTGTAGGAAATCTTGTAATAAGCACTTTAAAACTCTTAGGACAAACTATCAATCTAAAATAATTATTGATTATCATAATTAAAATCGATAACATGTTAGAAATAATTTCAAATGAAAAGACTAATGTCTTCTATTAGAAATGATCAATGAGATTTAGGATCACAATACCACTAACTCTAACAAAAATCCAAATTTTAGCTAACATAGCTAAATACAATATCACTTTCAAACCAATAATTATTGAAAATGGAAGAGGAGAAACTAATCTTGAAAATTAGGGTCAAGAAAATCATGCATTCGAAATAAATCCAAATTTTAGTAAATCTAACTTAATACAATCTCCCTTTCAAACCAATATTGAAAATGATGAAAAAGAAAAAGCAAATGAAAAATAAAGAAATGAAAGAATTCACTAAAAAACAAGCTTCAAGCTTATTCAGAAGACATAACCCCTTTTAGAATTCTTCAAAGCCACTCATTAATCAATGAGTTGATTCTTGGAAATAGTTGGAATTCTACTTCCAACTTGAATTTACATTTAGTTCCACTGAGTTAAATACATCTTGCAGATCTCTATTTATAATTACAAAATCAGTTAAAAACACCTTCCTTCTACTGAAGACTATAGCTGGTTTGTATAAATTAGCAAAACCAAGCAATTCAGTACATTTATTTCCAAAAAAACTAAGTGGATTGCTTTGAACTATCCTAGAAATTAGGATAAATCAAGGAATAGTCCTAAAATAAAGAACTCAAGGATCAACCTTCATAATTTAACTGTTCTTGGTTAATTAGCTTCATAGTAGCTTTTTCCATTGCCAGTTTTCATGAGGTCTCATCGTTCAATTTTTCCTCAGGCTGCAAAGCAATTGGAAGAGAAGCTGAAAGCTTCTGGTGTGCCCTCTGAAGTCTACATCTATCCTGGAGTTGGGCATGCTTTCCTGAACGATTCTCCTGAGGGAAAACAGAGGAGGAAGGATATGGGATTGAATGATGATGATCCAGCAGCTATAGAACTGGCTTGGTCTCGCTTCAGCTCTTGGATGAACAAATACCTTTCGTCTTAAGTACCTTTTTTTGTTCACAATTAAGGGTTCGTTTGGGACAACTTTCTTATTGCTTTTTAAAGCAACTTTTTAATATAAAAAATTTAATTTTTATATTAAAAAGCTGTTTAAAAAAGCAGTAAAAAAACAGTCCCAAACGAAACCTTATCCGTTGCTTTGCATTTGCTACTATTGTGCTTTGCTACTGTCTTCGAGTTGATGAGTGTCTGGTAGTATTTGGAGGTACTTTGTGTAGGACTTTATTAAGTGCCAGTTTGTGTGAAATGAGTTTTCTTTGGCTTATATTATGATTGCTCCTTATGGAAGTCTTTTGGAGGTTGTATGACTATTATGTTGTGTGCTGAATCTCAAGGATATGAGGAGAATAAGCTACACTCGATGCTATCACTCTTTAATGAATATTTGGTGTAGATGAACTTAATCTTAGCCTAAAAGTTCAATTTTATAAGTGAAGATCTATCATTTAATGTTTTTAAATGAGGATATGATTAAATTTAATGATATAAGTTAAGGCAAATGATGATTGATTTTCAAATTATTTATTTAATGAGCATTATAGAATGTTGATTAGATTCATCATTTGTGCTAGTTAGTTTAGTTGATAAATTTTAAAATTTTCTTATGAAGATTCTATAATAAAATCTCACTCATTAATTTTTTATTTTAACACTAAGAAAACAACTCATCACCTTGAATTCTTAGATTTTGTTTGAAATAACTTTCTTATTGATTTTTAATAAAAATTTTAAATTTTTATATAAAAAATTTACTTCAAGGAGTAGGAAGACCGTTTGAAACTAAGCCTTAATCCATCATAATTAAGCCCTTAATTACCCAACAGCTTTTTACTTCAAAAGAGATTACATGTTTTGGTTATATATCTGCAAATGTCACAAACCAACATGAATGACTTCCTCTGCCCTTTATAACCATCTTAATAACCAATCCAATGGTACAATTTAATGTTGATCATTGGCTTAAATCTTCTTATAATTGTAAATTTTATAATCACTTTTAATGTTTATCCAAATTCTATATCAGAAAGTATCTCAAGTTTGAGACAATTTTTTTTACTGTTTATTAAAACTATTTTTTAATACAAAAATTAAATTTTTTTTACTAAAAAACTGTCATAAGAACAAATAAAAAAGTAATCCCAGATGAAACCTTAATCTGCAGCCAGAAGAAAAGTTTTAAAACATCATAAAATCATTACCATAATCTACAATCTAAAATCCAAACGAAGGACAATAGTACAATACACTTGTTTATAAAGTTAACCAACATAGTGAATGAGAACTCATTTACTTTACACGACAAAAGGGATAAAATGCAAGCAATAGCTAACCCAGAAGGCTCATCAGTAGCCTGATTCTTCTTACGTTTCTTACGTTTCGTTTGGGACGGCTTTCTTGCCACTTCTTAAAGCAGCTTTTTAATAAAAAATTAAAATTTTTATACTAAAAAACTACTTTAAAAAGTGACAAGAAAGCCGTCCCAAACAAGCCTTAATCATCATCTTCAAGGACACTGCGGCGTCGTTGAATCTGAAGACGGAAATAAGATAGAAATTCAGCAATCAAAACTCTTTCCTGTAGTGAAAATTAGGGAGGTGCAGATCGATACTAACAGTGATTTTGGTCTGTTTGGTGGTTTGGGTATTAATCTGCTCGAGAATTGAGATCAGCCTTTCCTCCGATACCTGGTACAGAACAAGAAAGATATAAGAAATTATTATTTCCCAATGCAGTAAGAGGAAAACATGGAAGATTTTTACCTTCTCAGTAATCTGACCCGTTTGAGCTGCTCTAAGGATAACGTCTTCCACACCCCTCGCCTTGTCAGGTTTCACTAATGCGATTCTGGCAACTGTTCATACATAAAACATTTGAAACTTTATTTGCCGAGAACTATTGATGGCTTACTAAAACTAAAAATAGTATAGGTATGTAGCAATATAACCAGTAAGCATGCAATGCGACATTCAAGTAATATGAACCTGCATGACAGTGTCAACTTCGACAAAGTAAAGGCTACATAAAGACTATGGGTTCATTTGGGACGACTTTCTTAAAGCAGCTTTCTTGAAGTATAAAAATTCAAGAAAGCTACTTTAAGTAGTAAAAAAGTCATCTCAAACAAAGCCTAAGGCTTCATTTGAGATGGCTTTCTTATTGCTTTATGAACCAGTTTTTAATATAAATTTTTTTAAATTTTGTATTAAAAAACCGTTTCACAATAAGAAAGCCGTCTAAAATGAAACCTAAGAGTTTCAACCTGAACATGGATGTGGATCGATATTACTGACAATAAAGCAGAACTCCAATCCATATCCCTTTTGATCAGACAGATTGAGAAGAAAGGATAGCATAAGCATGCCAGAACTAGCGTGGTTTAAATACAAGTCAAAATTGTATAAAGGGGGGGGGGCGGGTACGATAGATGTTACAGGGGGCAAGAGTTCAAAAACAGAGAGCGGGTATCCCTTGTGAAGAATCAAATATGAAGGAGCATGGAAAGAATTCGTTTGAAAGATGGGAGATCTTTTCAAACTTTGAAATTCTATTTGTTAAAATACTATAACTTCTCTATAATAGATGCTAACTAAAAAAGAAAGAAAACAACACTTGAGAAGAATCCAATCGCAATGTGCAAGGAGAGAAATGCATCTGAAAATGGAGCTTTCTTTCAAAATATAAAGATTTATATTGACTAAAATTTTACATAATTTAAAAAGAGGGCAATCATGGTCCCCAAATGTGAATTCAAGTTTATAGGTTGACTTTGGGTGTCAATGAGCGTGGAAAGAAATAAATCTAAAAATATAGCTTTCTTCAAAATCTAAAGATTCTTGGTCCCCAAATGTCAATTCATTTTGGGTATGACCCAGACCTAACCAATTATCAAACTGGTCAAAAATCCTAACCCAAACTCCATTCGACCAAGTCCAACTTGAACCAGCCTAAGAATTTGTTTGGATCAAGCCGGATAAGTGCCACCCAACTTGAAAACAAGTAACATATTTGAACTTAACATGACCCAAACTCAACACTGTAAGAAAATGAACAGAGCTACTTGCAATGATTTGACATATCTATGCCAACATTCTCACCAAAAACAAGAGAGATTATCATGTGCATATATATTACACAAGCAGATCTACATGTGGATAAGGCATGTACAAGTTGTATTCTTCAAAAGTGCATGTTGCATTCAATAAAGGGCAAAAGCACAACCATCCATATACAAAACTACCAATATCTTCATTTAGCAAAAAAAAAAAATCAGAAGAAAGATTGTTGCTATGACCATTTTTCCATGTAAAATTACAATCTATTGCAAAATGAGTATAAAAATGGGCCACCTTGTTTGAAATCTGTGCACGTGATGGAATATAACTTGGTTGAAATCCTTGAGAAAGCCAATGTCAATTGCCTCTTTGGCTTATCTCTTCCATGTTTCATCAGCCATATTGCTCCTAAGATAGTCAACCACACTTTTATTATCTCCCTCTATAATTATGCCTTCAGCTTCATACACCCATGGCTGAATAATGCTTTGCAAAAAGAGTGAAGCCTGAAACTCAATAAAAGATCCATCCCCCAATGTTCATAGGCCGGCCAGCAGCTGAAATAAACATATCTTGGTCATCATGAACGACTACTCCAAGATCGGCTTTTTATGAGGGTAATGAAGCCCCGTCTATGTTGGCCTCTAACCAACCAAGAGAAAGGAGACACAAGTTGGAAGAGGCTTTTAACTGAGGTAGTTGTAGTTGTCCCAATTAGGGGTGCAACAAAGTCAAGCCGACTCGCGATCCGGCTCAAGCTCGACTAGTTAACAAGCTGGCAAGTTGAGCTTATCGAGTTTCAAGCTCGAGTTCGACTCTTAGGAAGCTCGGCTCTATTATTCGTCGAGCGACTCATTGGGGCAGGCTCGAACGCAGACGCAGGATCACATGGCAGGTGCGGGCTTGCGGGCAAATGGCGGAGCCGACATAGACACTGGATCACGGGGCAAAATGGGGGGAAGGCGAGATAGGATGCGGGAACGTGGGCTCCAACATGAATGTGGGAACGCGGGCTCTGACATGGACGCGGGAAGACAAGCGGAAAGCTGGCACGGACGCGGAACTAGTGGGCTTGGACGTAGAATCAAGCCGCTCAACGAGTTGATTTCAATGTCACGAGGCGAGTTTGAGCTTGTCTTTTGAGCTTGACTTTGAGCTCAACTCAAGTTCGAGTTTGAGCTCGGAATTTGGCTCACGAGTCGAGTTCGATTTAGGCCTGACTTAAGCTTAACTTGACTCATTTGCACTCCTAGTCCCAATGCTCTTAAAAAAGAGAAATCCATGACTTGGTTATAGATTCAAGGATGGTAGCTACTGTTATAGTCAGACTCCCAACACTCTTCTTTGTTTCTTCGCATTACGAGCCCTCCAATTTTGATAAACTACAGATCAATAGATGCGAGCTGAAGCAATATTTGACTAATTTAGGTGAGAGAAGGCCGAGCAAGTTGTATTTGGGATGTACAGGGTGTATATTGATGTGTACAATCCTGTACATACCCTTGCACACACCAAAACTTTGGTAATCACTAAAACTTGCTCCCAATGATACAATGGAAGGAAACAAAACAATGTTGAGCAGTACAACCCATTTTGCATTAGTGATATTTCTCTTATAAGAGGTGCAAAAATGAGATCTTCAGAATTGGTGAATCCTGAAGAAAAATAATCATTACTTTCAACTGAGGAAGAAGCAAACAGCCTCTAATAAATCCTGTCTGTCATGTCTACCCCAGGTCCCCAACTGGATACTCAAATTCCCTCCTTTCCAGCAAATGTACTCTCTTCTTTGCCTCTCTTTTTCTAAATTTCCCTACTATTTCCTTATTGATTTTGTTAAATTCTAATCTTCCAATTATTGGAAGATCCTTCATTTGGTCCAAAAAGAGAGTTGATGAGATCTTTGCCAAATTGGATCATTACTTTCTTTCTCCCTCATGTGATATTCTTTTCCCTAATGATAGACAAAAGATTATCAACAAATTCTTCACATATCATTATCAAGTTATTTTTAAATCCAATCTCACTCCTATGCCCAAATGTAATATGTCCATGTTTGAAAATTTCTAATTTAATAAGAATGGTTCAACGAAATGTTTTCAACTTGGCAGAAAAGCTTCTCTACTAAAGCAGGTAAGATTAATAGGTTAGTGATGAAGTTAAAAGTTGCAACAAAACGTCACAAAACTTGGAGGAGGTGATGACACATTATCAATTAAGAACTTAAGAACTCTATGATTGCTAAGCTCAATCAAATTAAAGTCTAAGACGTATGAGGTCTATGTTCCATCTAAGAACTTGAAGAGTATAATCAAGATAGAACATAACCATATAACAAAGTAGAGGAAAAAGAAAAATGTTGCAACCAAAATCAAAAGTCAATTGATTTCTAAAGGGAGATTATAAAACTTTTTTCTATCATCGTCTCTAATGGGAGAAGGAAACTAAATTTAATTCAAAAAATTCTAATTAGTGGTTGATATTTTAAAAATATAAAATTTTAATTGCTTTGATTGATTATTTTAAAAACCTCTTCAAAAGAAATATTCTGATGATCTAATCGAATGCTCTACTGATTTCCGCAAGTTACCCTGTGAACCCTTCTTCTTGCATAATTAGATTCTCCTTCTAATTAGAAGAAGCTAAGCAAGCCACTTTCTCTCTCGAAGTATCTAAATCACCTGGATCAAATAGCTTCTCGAACAAATTCTTTCAAGAATTAAAAGAAATCATTCATACAGATCTAATGTATATGATTAATAATATTTTTATGAATAAGAATTCTCTTATTCTATAATTACATGCCTTATTCCTACAAAAATAAGTTCTTGAAACTCTTAAAATTTTAGGTCTATCAATCTGATCTCTTTACCAAAGTGTTGGCTAATAAGCTTAAGAACTATTTTCCTTGATTGATCACTCATGGTGTTTAATTGATGGGAGGGGCACTTTGGAGTACATTGTAAACAACAAGTTCTTTCAAGAATTATTGAAAAGCATTCATTTTGTCTACTGCTTGTGTTTGATGATATTTTATGGGAAAAACTTCTCTTCTTAACCAAAATTAGAATGCCTTATTCCAAAAAAAGTTAGTGAAACTCTTAAAAATTTTAGATCTATCAATCAACTCAATGGGATCTTCAAATATTCACCAAAATATTGGCTCAACAATTTCCAAGATTTTATGTCTACAATCAAGCAAAATAAAGACTCAAACAATTTCCAATACCGGCTTTGAAAAAGCTTTGGCAGCTACATTTGCAATTTTATTTTATAAGCTCTAAAGGGTTGGTTTGTTCCACCCAAACTTATTTCATGGATCAAATAACCTTTAATGCATGCCAATTCTCAAGTTTGCATCAATAGAGAACTCGATAATCAATTCAATGTTAAAAAAGCTTAAGACAAAATGATTCACTCTCTTATTAATATTGGGAATTCTTGCACAAGATGATTAAAGTTGCGGCTAAGGATTGTTGGATTGAGGGCTGTAATTGTGTCAAAAGGGGTTTATCTATAATATTACTTAAATTCTTGATGGTGCCTTGCTCATTTGTGTTGTTTCTCATTCTCAAGCTCTCATTCTTAAAAGCATTATGCTTATTTATTGAGATGCATCAGGCCATAAATCTTGGGAGGCTAGGGTAGACTAAATCGCATGCTTATTTTTTGAGAACACCCTCTACTCTAGCAAGCTTCCTTTAATTACTGTTCTTATATAAAGCCATAAATCCACCAAATTTTCCAAAAAAACAATGGTCTCCTGGAATTCAAATAATCTTCCAGGTGGTAGTGCTTTATAGCCTTTATGATTAAAAAAGCAAATGGAAATGCGTCATAAGCTCACTAAGCATTTTCAGGCCTTGCTAGTTAATGGTCAATCCATGAAGGAATTCTCCAAAGCTCTCCCAAAAGGATAAGTTTTATGTGATAGAAATCTTTAACAAATGTTTGAAGTATAGGAAGCATGAAACATTTTGATTATTATTATATAAAAAAAAAATAAAGAAACAAGTCTGCAATCTACCTGTGGAAAAATGGATAAATTCTTTGAGAATATTACAGTCATCATACTGGCTTGAAATTTCATTACAGCATTTCTGATATTGGTTTATGAACCATTTTTTATGGAGTTTCTCTACCAAAATCCATGCTACATCCTTGGTTCAAAAGTAGATAAACCTGACTGAATTCTCAAAATTCTGATGTAATTTATAAATTCATGCCTTCTATATCTACATAGATCATGATTTGATATAAAATAAAATAAGCCTTCAAAAGTCGCCCTAAACTTGTAAAATGATAAATGACATTTCCAGCCCTAATGACACACCTAAAAGAAAACAAGCAGCAATAAAAGTAACAACGAACATGGAACAATTTTCAAACCACCCAATAAATTGGTAATTTTTCCTTCTTACCAACCATTAAAAAAGCGGACGAGGCGTCCGCATTGAGTTGAGCCTCAAGTCGATGCAGAAGTCATGCGTATCGGGGCTTACGCCTCGAACCATCCAGCGAAGCCTACGATTTTTTCGCAGGAGGCGTACGCATTAGATCGTAACGCCTCGAGGCAGTATGAGACACCGCCTCAAAATTTTTTCTTCGGTATATATGTAAATACGACGCAGCCGATTCGTGTTCGTGTATTCGCGTATTGGATTAGGGCTTCCTGTGAGAATTGAAAGGCGAACTAGAGGCGAAGCCGTGAGGAAAAGAGACGAAGCCGTGAGGGAAGGAGACGAAGCCGTGAGTGTAGGAGACGAAGTCGGAAGGAGACGACGTACGACGTAGGGAAAGAAACGAAGCCGAAGTTGTGAGTGCAGGAAACGTTCAGGCATCGGTTAGGTCGGAAGAGCAGGTACGCGGTGTTGTGGCCTTGACTTTGACGTGCAGTAATGAAAGCATGAATAACTCCTGATTCGGCTTTCTTTCATTCGTCCGCTGAGTACATGCTCGGTACCGAGCAGGTACAAGCTCGGTACCGCTCAGTACATGCTCGGTACCGAGCAGGTACAAGCTCGGTACCGCTCAGTACACGCTCGGTACCGAGCAGGTACACGCTCGGTATTGAGAAGGTACAACAAGCAGAATTTCAATATTACTCTTATAATATAATTTTGTTCCGGGGGCGCTGCCCCCGGAAACCCCCGCATGGGGCAGCTGACAGGGCAGGTCGAACCCCGCCAGGGGGAAGCACCCCCTTGGACCCCCGGCAGACTGGTATATTTTTTTATTCATGTTGTTTTATTATTGGTAGTACAAATAATTGTTAAAATATGTCTTATTGTTAGCATGACTAGTGGCACAAAAAAGAAAGATCCTGCATGGAAATATGGAACTCAAGTTGAAGTGTCAGACGAAGTTGCAAAGAAGAGATGTTTACATGAAATGTAATTTCTATGAGAAACGCATAACTGGTAGCGTCAAGAGATTGAAGGATCATCTAGCCTGCACTCATGTCAATGTGGGACCATGTGCAAAAGTTCCTGTTGAGGTGAAAAATGAATGTACAAATTATTTAAAGAAGTTTGTCACCACAAAGGAGGTCATACAAAGAAATATGGAAGAGATGATAGGAAACTCTTCTTACTATGGATCAGAGCATGAAGGTTACAGTACTGGAAGCCATCTAGTTTCTTCTGACCAAGGCAGTCGGGGGCCCATGGATAGATTTATGCTAAATATTGATAACGATGAAAACATAAATACTCAGGATATTCAGCCTCCTACAGGTGCAAAAGAACTTAGGAACAGAGTTTGTTTGGATATCACCAGATTCATCTATGAAAATGGGATTCCATTTAATGTTGTTAGCAGTCCGTCGTGGATCAATATGTTACGATCTGTTGGAAGCTATGGAAGAGGATTACAACTTCCAAGCATGTATGAGCTGAGGACTTGGATGCTGAATGAGGAGGTTAAGACAACTTCAAAAATGGTGGATGATGTTAAGAAGACTTGGATTGAGACAGGGGTGACAATAATGTCAGATGGTTGGTCAGATATTCGATATAGAAGTATTATTAATTTCTTGGTCAATAATCCATATGGAACAGTTTTTCTCAAATAAGTAGATGCTTCAAGCTTTGTAAAGGATGCACAATTATTGTTTGAAATGTTGGATGAAGTTATGGAGGAAGTGGGAGATGCCTTAGTAGTATAGGTGGTTACTGTTAATGCAAGTGCATGCAAAGCTGCATGAAGAATGTTAATGGAGAAGAGGCCTCACTTTTACTGGACTCCTTGTGCTGCACATTGTATTGACTTGATGCTTGAGAGGTTGGGACAATTGCCTTAACATAAATCAGCCATATTGAAGCCCAAATTCGTTAGTAAGTTTATATACAATCATTCTTGGGTACTGAACTTGATGAGAAAATTCACTGACAAGAAAATTATTAGACCTGCTGTTACAAGATTTGCTACTGCATATTTAACATTGCAGAGATTCAAGGAGTTAAGACAACCTTTGGAAGCAATGTTTGCTTCTGAAGAGTGGGATAAAAGTTCATGGGCCAAAAAATAAGAAGGAAAACAAGTTAAAAATATTGTTATGAAAGACGATTCATTTTGGCGCAGTACAAATTATGTTTTGAAGACAACAGGACCATTAGTAAAGGTGCTTAGAATGGTTGATGGTGAGAGGGCCCCGGCTATAGGATTTATTTATGAAACAATGAATATGGCTAAAGAAGACATTGCAAAAGAATTGGGAGGTCAACAAAGTGTCTATAAAGAAATATGGGATATTATAGATGAAAAGTGGGATCGACAATTACACCAACACTTACATGCTACTACGTACTATTTAAATCTCCAATTTCATTATGATAAGAATTTTCATGTTGACAAAGAGGTGAAAACTGATTTGAATGCATGTATGGACAGACTCATTTATGAAGAAGACAACCTCAAAGTGAATGATCAACTTGAGGAATTTCATTTGAAGAATGAAATGTTTAGATTTAGAGCAGCACAAGCATGCTACAAAACACGATCTCCTAGTATGTTTATAGTTTGAGTATTTATAATTTTAATGTTAATATTTATATTCAAGTTTTCTATTTCAACCAATATTTATAAAATACTATGTTTGTCTTCATGTAGAACATTGGTGGGCTCAGTTTGGAGATGATGTTCCTAAATTGAAAGCTTTTACAATTAAAGTTTTTAACCTAACGTGTTCGACTTTTGCATGCGAGCGTAATTGGAGTATCTTCAATCAAATTCATACAAAGAAAAGAAATCGATTGGCGGCAGATCGAATGAACAAACTAGTTTATGTTATGTTTAACAAAAAACTGAAAGATAGACATCTCAAATTGCAAAATCAAGAAAATATTGAGAATAAAATTGACCCTTTGCTTGTTGATGAGCTACAATCTGATGATGAATGGGTTACTCCTAAGAATGCTGATGTATCTGAAGTTGAAGCAGAAGGAGAAAGTCATGTCAATGAAGAAGACAATGAAGCAACTACCCAAATATATAAAAGAAAGAAACAAAGTGAGATTGGAGCTTCAAAAAAATTTAAAGACGTTCTTAAATATAATGAATTATTTCGTATGTTACTATTGTTTCATTTTAGAGTTAATGAAATATTAACTGATATAGGAGATAAAGAAAAAAAAATATTATAGATAAAGAAGAGTTGGAGGATGACTTTGACATTAATTATGAAGATTCTTCTGAAGACAATCAAAGTGATGATGAGTCTGCTTTGGGTCTTGATCCTAAGGGGATGTTTTATTTTTAAGTGAGTTTATTTTAAATCTTGTATTCCAGTAATATTATCTTAAAACAAATCTTCAAATTCATAGTTGACATAATATTTTGTTATTTTTTGTCATTATTTATAATTTTAAATTAATTTATTTTAATCATTTTGAGGCTTACGCCTCGATCCGCCTCGAGGCTTTCGCCTTGCCCCGCTTAGAAAAAACGCCTCGATTCCCGATTTCGCCTTTTAAAACCTTGCTTCTTACTAGTCTTAAGTATGGTTTTTCTTATAAAGCCTCTAATAAACCTTATGTTACATCTGCTATATCATTTATTTTGGACAACATAGAAGTGCAAATCTCTTCATGGGGTGGCATAACAGTAAAAAGAAAAAAAAACAATACAAAACAAAGATCAGTTTATTTTTACTTCATAGGATCTTAAAATATAATAAGCTAATTAATTTTAGCTAGAACAAAATATAAATGAGAATGACTTCATTTCACAAATAAGTACAGCTTCACAAAAAAGAGAAAGTAATACCAATATACAAACTTACGTCTTTCTCTTGCCTGAACTGACAATATTTGGCTAAGCATAAGTTGTCTTCGTTCCTCGGCTTCCCTAGATTAATGCATAAACATTTTAGTCCTCCAGAAACAGTTTAGAAAACTTTATAGAGGCTAAATAACCCATAATATAAACCAAGGTACAACAATAATAAAAAACTGAATGAACAATAGCAATTTTATTTTAATGGATTCTTCATTACAGACAAAAAATAAAAGATTAAGAACCAGTAGAAAAAAATAACCTCTTGGCATCTTCTTGTGCGTTTTGTTGCCCTTCATTTTGGTGGTTCCTCTAATTAAAATATCAAATGCACCATATTTCAGAAAACCGTCCTTAGTAAGATTACATAATGCAGTTATCTGCCACTGTAATCACTTACAATGCCTTGTTGAGCGATCATTTCTTGCATCCTTCTTTGTCGGATGGCTTCAAGCTCTGGATCATCCTAGTTTGCAATAATAACCCATTTTTCAATGTTAAAATGCTCAATCCTCAACTAAGGAAGAAAAATCCCCATTTCTCACGTAATCATAATATTGATTTGTATGTCGCCAGCCATTATAATAGCCAAACCAAAAATGTCTACCGCCTTAACTATTCAATCTAAACCAGGATTAAATATCAAAAGAAAATTCATAGATTAATCCTAATTTAGTCCACTAATGCCTCATTTCACCTAATAATCATAGTAACATTTTCTGAAACAGCCATATAAGCAGAAAATTAGCCTCTTTGGTTAGAAAGCTCCGACACTCTTAAAACCATAATCTTGCATTGACGTGTAATCCCTACAGAACGGTCAAAGAATGTAAACCGTAAAACTCGATATTTCCGAGCAGATATGTCGTGCTTAAATTTATGCATAAATAGATCAGAAATTTTTAAAAAAAAATCGGAGAACAGAAACACATCCATCGCATGCTGCTGCTCAAATCCTATTACCGATGCCTCCCTCGATCAAAATCAACACAAAGAATCCTACCGGGAAAAAAAAGTGCTGGAAAGATCGTAATAAAAAATAGAGAGAGAATAAAAAGAAGTTCTGTCGATCAGAAATACCATTAGACGATGACTGGATAATCGATCTGCAAGATGGGTATAGGGTTCCTTGGCTTTCTTCCCCTTAGCCTCTCTGCTGATTGCTATTTTACTACCTCGAAGAAGAGATGTTACCAAATATAGATGGGCTTTTTCAATCTTTGCGGGCTTCATACAAGTTAGGGGTGCAAACTAGTGGAGTACAGCTCGAGCCAGGGTGTTCGAGTCGAGCTCTACTATTAAATAGCTTGAGCTCAAGTCGAGTTCGAAAGATGAGCTCGAGCTCAAGTCGAGTTCGAAAGATGAGCTCGAGCTCAAGTCGAGTTCGAAAGATGAGCTCGAGCTCAAGTCGAGTTCGAAAGATGAGCTCGAGCTCGACTCGTCTCACGAAACAAGTCGAGTCGTCTCGAGCTCGATAAGCACGACTCGTTGAGCCCATTAATGAGCCAAGCCTAAGCCGACTCACGAGCTGGCTTTACTTTGTTGCACCTCTAATACAAGTACAATTTAACTCAAATAGGGTGTTAAATTCCTATAATAATTATTAATAATAAAACTAATACATAGTACATAATACAACAAAGTTTTACTTGTAACATATTAACATTTAAATTAATTAAAACCCTATAACTTTCACCCAATTTGCCCAAACTGAAAGCTAAAACATGGAAACAAAAGCCTACCTTAAGCTAAACAATTCCTTCAGTTGGTCGAACAGATGAATTCAGCTCAACGGCCTTGAAAATCAAGCACTAGTTTTTTCTTTCCTTTGTTCTTCTCTGTCGGCCCCTCTCCAATATTTGTAGGGAAAGGGAAAATGCAAATAGTTTAGTGGAAATATTTTAGATATTCATATACAAATTACATATTTTGCTCAACACGTGATGCCACCTCCCACAGCGTCGTAATGCTCTACCTGAATATTCTAGGTATTCTAAACAGAGAGTTCAACACCGCAACACTCTCAAGCTCTTTCCCCATTAATAGAGAGGGCCATACCACCACACAACACTACAACACTCCCAAAAAGCTTTTTATACTTAACATTCTCGATATTTTCAAATCTAGCTATAGACTTTTATAGACTTATAAACATTTAATGACTTAAAATTTCTTATCATATTTGGTTAATGTCGACTTGATCTATAGAGACAAATTTACAATTAATGGTTGAAAGGGAGTACATATCACTCTTGAGCCAAACACATGGACATTATGTCATATAGTGGTGAGATTTAATGTTAATGAGGAGGGTGGTTAAATTTATTTTAAAATCATTCAAATTCATAACCATGCCATAATATTTCCATAAGACCAACATCTTGATAGGCCATAGAGGTTAATTGGTTTTAGAAACATTATTGTGTTGAAGATAATGATAAAGGTTATGATTACTTTAGAGATGTTATTTTTTTGCACCAATAAATATAATTTTATATGTGCCTCTTTATTGGCCTTGACAATCTTCTATTTGGTGTGGTATTCTTATGTGAAGAAAATGTTGAATTAGTTACATGACTATTTGAAATATTTATAAGAATTACAGAAGATTAGCATTCAATAACAATAGTCATAGATTAAGACCAAGCCTTGGCCAAAGCTATTGAAAATACCTTATGTCATAGTGAACATAAATTATACTAATAGAACATATAAAATAAAGCTACATCCAAGATTCATATACGCAACAGTGAGAAATCTGTTCAAATATTATTCAATAAATATATGAGTAAATGTTATTTTGAGGAAGAATGGGGAATATGCTGAGTATTACATGGCAACATTTTGTTGAATTATATAATATAAGAAAAAATTTAATAACATAAGAAAATGTGAAAAAATCTTATGCAACTCAATTTCTGGAGCTATTGAAATTAGGGCCATTAGGGTCTCCTCACCAATAATGTTTAGACAACCCCCTTATACACTATTTATTTCTTTCATCTAGTTTATCTTGTATTTGTTCTTTACTTGGTTTATAGGGACACTATTTTCTTTATATTTTCATTCATTTGTTTCAACTACTTTATTTAAAATATATGCTTTTTAGGATATGTTTGTAATAAGTTGGAATCGACAGAGTCGAACCAAACTGGCTCAGCTAAATCAGTTCATGTCATTTGATTTCCTATTCAAGCAATCTCGTTCCTTTAAAATGGGGATCGAGCTTAGGGCATTGTAGTGAGCACGAGAAAGAGGGGAGAGGCAGCTAAAAAGGGAGCTCGGAAACAAAGGCCAGACACAGTGTGTGTGAACAGGGATCGAAGAGGTGTTGTTCGGCATCAACCTCCTATCACACGTGATGCATAGCAAGGAAGGCAAGTGGCCATGGTTGTGTGGCATCACAGTTTGGTGGCTATGACTACCTGAGCAGTAGAGGAGGAGATTTGAATGGAAGAAGGATCGACTCGGATGATGATGCCTCGATTTCGCCTCCTTGCTTCAGATTTATTAGTTTCCTTCTTGAATGGGGTGATAGAATGATAAGGGGGAATGTAATAACCTGGAATCGATAGAGTCAAACCGAGTTGTGTCAGCTAAACGGGTTCATGTTGTTTTATTTCCTATTCATGCAATCCCATTCCTTTAAGATGGGGATCAAACTTAGGGCATCACAATAAGTGCAAGAAAAAGGGGGAGCGACAATGAGAAAGGAAGCTTAGAACAATGGTCAGACAGAGCGTGTGTGAGCAGGGATTGAGGAGGTGCTATTTGGCATCAATCTCCTATCACACGTGACGCATAGCAAGGAAAGCGAGTGGCGATGGTCATGCTCGACGTCATCACAATTTGGTGGCTATGACTACCCAAGCAGTAGAGGAAGAGATTTTAATGGAAGAAGGACTGACTCAGTTGATGTTCATTTCCTTCTTAAAAGGGAAAGAGGCACAAACATCTCATTCATTTCCCCCTTCTCATGATATCATCCCCTTCATCCATTTGATTTAGGTAAACCCTAACACCAAACTTGTCCTAAGCATTTATAATTCTTCTAGGTAAATTATGATTGTCATTCTTATTAATAAATGCAGTTTTTTAGGGTTTTGAGTTGAATTTATATGCAATTTAATTTTATGTTATGATGATTTATTAAAAAAATTAAATTGAGATTGTGGACCTCCGAAAGAGCACCGCGCAAACGGGCCAATTGAAAGGGACAGATTGGATCGTGCATACGACTAACCATTGAGAATAGAGGCTGTCGCCAACACACCTCGATGGATAGTAATATGCATGACCTAGTCACGGGTTTCCCCCGCCCGATACAAGAGCTCGAGTGGGGTTTAGTAAATGTGAGACCGAGTTTCCCACGGGCGCAAGCCTCCGTGGTTAATTACATCCTAGGCTGGAGCTTGAAAACTCTCGATTAAGAATCATACATTATCCTCTCCTAAAGTGGGATCGGCACGAAGGTATAGACTAGGAAATCCTACTCAAAGGGAAGAAAGGTCCGAAGGGCTGAATCAACATGCATGGCTCATATCAGCATTTAGAGGCTCTAGGGTACTAAAGAGAAAATTGGAGGAAGAAAGACAAGCAGTCAACCACATGCGTGAGAGAAGAGATGGAGGTGGCGTCATCCTATGACGCAGATAAGTAGGGTTTATGGTCCCTGAAAGGAAGGGACCTACCCACTATTTTAGGCATACTACGAGACCGAGTGTAGTAGCCTCGAACCCTAAATCTAGACCGGGCTTAGTGTTCTACGAACAACACTAAGACCCATGTCCTAGCTAATGCAGTGCAAAGATCTGGACTTACCCCGGCCTGGATGGTGGAGCCAGCTAACCACCTAATCGCTTCAAAACCATGTTATCCAGTCAATTATGAAAGATGGGTGGGAGGTACAGTTTCTGGAAGTATGACCGACATCTAGAGAGTTTCCTAAGTGGTCCTGGACTTATGTTTGGTAAATGCTCCTAACTAATGCAATTAAATTTTAATTAGTTAGTTACTAATGCAATGCATGCTAGTTGAAATGTCAGCTCATAAATGCTATAGAGTTTTAAAAACAGGCTTATAGAAAATAAATTTTTAGAAAAGACTGAGTCTTCCTAGGTCCGGCACTTCATCCTCATAGGCCAGATTATCCGAACTCTACCCGTAGGCAGGGAGATGTCTTACAGGAAGGAGAGAGAAGAATGCAGTAATATGCATGCGACCCCGGACGATTCCGGCAATTCCCTAGATTTGTTAAATTTCTATGTTATTTAAAATCCTAAAATTTTAAATATTAATTACGAGTAGAAGAATTTTATAGTCCTTAATGAGCCTAATACAATCTAGGCGAAAGCAAAAACGGCATGCAAGAAAGAAACCTAGAAAAAGCAGGTAATTTCTAATGCGCAATCAGGTAAACACATTAATATAAATCTAAAATTAATCAACTAAATGGTCATAGGCAAATTGCCCTTATTACAACCCAGATATGCAAAAAATAAAGTGGTCGGGCACCACTGCCAACAACCCGAATTTCTAAGCCTATGACAGACGCCAACAACTTTGAGTGGGATATTAGTCTTCAAATCTTCAGTATCTTCAATCTTCTGGGTATCTCCTCCTTAAACTCCTTGGATCACTCCTCCTTGGATTCCTTGGATCCATCGTAACTTGAATATCCAAATGAAGAGATAATTCCCTCCCAATAGGGGGGATTGCCTTTTCTCTTTGGATATCTAAAGCCATCCAACTCGATCTCACAAATGGAAGAAAACTCTCCCCTATGAGGATGCCTTCTTCTTTTGGGATTCGAGTTGGATAAGAATATCCACACTCAAAGTTGTTTTCATAACTCCCACCAATATTACAAATTAATTACATTAATAGAAAAGCAGTAAAAATTCTAAAGGACCTGTATGGTTATCCTAATAAAAATCCCAAGCAGTTATATATGGAAATAAAAATAACTCAAACCATTGACCCTGTGCCAAGCCATGCTCTTAATTGTGAGGGCTAAGCAGCTCCACCTGTGCAGTTATAATTATTAATTTAGCCCTCATTTTATTTAGTTGGGAGCTGAGCAAGCACCTGCATAAAATATTATTTGAAATCATGATAATGCTCCCCCTTTTTATTAGCTTGAGCATGGCCACCTGTACGGAAGAACAGTATATATATATATATATATATATATATATATATATATATATATATATTATATATATATATATATATATATATATATATATATATATATATATATGTGATGTTCCTAACCTAGGGGTAAATCTAACGCTCATCACATCATTCACAGAGTGCAAAAAAAAGGTAAGCAAACACACCAATCATTTTTAAACAGTATGCAATGAAATCCACGGAAAGCTCCGGCACACAGCAAAAAAATAAAATCCAGCGGCCTAACCTAGATCTAGAAGTGGTGCCCTAGCAAACAATTCTATGTGGGTGTAAGGCTGGTGTGGTTTGGATAGGTCCTAAGCAGGGTTGTTAGTTAAAGTTATCTAGAGTTCAGGTTTGTTGGGGGTATGAAAAGGATATTTTAGTTGAAATTCAAATATTATTGAATTAGAGTTCATTTTAATAATTTCAGTTTATTGATCAGTTTTAAATGCTTAGGGTGATGATATTTGAAGTTAAAGTTATATTAGCCAATTTTGGAAAGTCTCGGGTCCTCCTAAGAACTAGACTAAGGGTCCAAAAAGTCACTATCAGAAATGGGCTAGGTTTGGGGTTCCTATTATCTTAGGAAAATACTATACTTTAATACGAGTAGTTAGACAGGTAGTACACTAAAATCAGAGTTTTCTAGGCAAAGTTATGAATTTTCTAAGTTTCGGGCCCTAAATGAACTAGGGTTGACCAAAAAGTTAACTTTCTAATTCAGGCTAGTTTCTGGAAACCTAATATTTTTAATAAATACTAGACCCTAATAGGAGTCTAATGCAAGTGAGTTTTCCTAATTTGAAATTTTCTACAATTAGTTATGAGTTTTCTAAATTCATGGCATTTAAGGGAATTTCTAAATTTCCTAATAAAGGACTGTTTTTATTGTTTTGCTCCAAATTAGCTCCAAACTGATTGGAATCACCCCCAAAGGTCAGGAATGACCTAAGAAAGTATTCTCAAGTGTTTGGAGAAAATTTGAGATTTTTAATAATTTTTAATGAATTATTAGGGGCAAAAAGGTAATTTTCACCTAAGGTCCAATTAGGGGTCAACTTTGAGTCAAACTGGAGAGTCCTATTTATCTAAGGTCAAGGATTAGACTCTGGTCAGTTTGAGGTATCATGAGTAATTTTCTGACCTAAAGTGTATTTATTGTAATTTTCGGAAGGTCTCGGGGCCTTATTTAGAAGGTTAATTAGGGTTGGTTAATTAAGGGGTCTAAAGACTCCTAAAAATTCCTAGAAAATTCAGGGAGGTTTAAGGTGTCACTAAGTTTAAGTGTTAAAGTTTTCATGTCAATCCGGGGTCTATCCTAGCCCCTAGAAAATTTCTAAGTTCGCTAGACAAGCCCTTAATTTTTGTCCTTAAGGTGTCACTACGTTATATGGGTTTAAATCGTGTTTTGAACAAACCCTCAAGGTAATAATGCATGGGAAACATATAAAAAAGGTAAGCACGCCATGTCCTTAGATCTAGGAGAGCCTAAACTAAGTGCTCGTGGTGCAACCTACGTATGCAAACTATGAACAAGAAAAATAAATATAACTAATGAGGGGATTAGTGAATGATTGGAATCCAACCATCCACTAATCAACTTCCCCCATGATTGCTCTCCCCATATGGAACCCATGTCTAAAATTTCATGAAGTAGCGGGTCTCCCAAAATTAAGATTTAGGTATAAGTAGTTTTAAAATAATTTAAAAGTACTTATAAATATAAATATATATATATATATATATATATATATATATATATATATATATATATTAGAAAATAAAATAATTAAAAATAATTCAATTCATAATACATAAATATAAGGAGACCCACTGACCACCCAATCGAGATTTCAAAATGATTTGAAAATAATTTGTAATTTCAAAATAATTATAATAATAGATATTTAAATAATAGGAAAAATACTCAAAATAGCAATCCAAGACAAAAATCTGTCCAGATAGTAAAAATCAGTGATTAAAAATAATTTAAAAATATAAAGCTCATTTTTCTGAAAAGTTCAAGGGGTTGTACGCAAAAATCCGATTTAAAATGACGGAGTTATGAATTTCCGAAGTTTAAATACAATAATATAATATTTTAAAATAGTGTCATTTCACTGTTTTCAAAATAACTGCAGACAGATCTAATATTTTTTAGCAAAACCAACTTTGAACTGTGCAGAATTCAAATACGATCAAAACAAGGTGTTGTGCGTTGAAATCCGATTCAAAACAAGAAAGTTATGATTTTCCAAAGTTCAAAATGATTAAAAGGATATTTTAAAATAATTCAAAATAATCATGATAAAAAAATAATTATTAAAATGAAATGTAATAATAATTTAAAATCTCTGAAATTTAAAATATACTCAAAAATATATAAAATATTAGCAATAACTTAATTATTAGTAATATTTTAGATAATTTAACTAATTAAAGTAATTAGAATAATATTTAATTATTGAAAATACATTTTTATATTTAAATAAATATAATAATAATAATAATAATAATAATAATAAATAGGTACAAAACAGTAAAAAAAAGTTTAATCATAATATAATTATAAATATTATAATTAAAAAATAATAATTTTATAGTATAATAATAATAAAATAATCAAAATAATATTTTTTAAATAATACTCTTTACTGTTTTATTAATAATTAAAAATATATACATTATTTTTATAAAAAAAAAACTTATTTTGTAGATAATGAAAATACGAACAAAACGAGGTATTGTGCGTATTTTTTCGGCTCAAAATTGAATTTTTGGTGAATTTTAAAGTGAAAATAACTTTAAAATCAATTAAAATTGATTAAATATATATATATATATATATAAAACGGCGGCTGTCGGTGCGCCACGTGGAGGGCGTGAGTTGGCTCCCACGGTTCGGCGCAATCATTGCCAATGATTGCGCCGTCGCGCAATCATTGGCAATGATTGCCGCGGCGCTGAAATCAAGGCCGGCTCTTTAACCACGTCGGACGAGGTTTGAGCCTTCCGATCGCCCGCTTTTAGGAATGGGTGGCTGAGATCGCGTCGGACGGGAAGGCGGATCGAGAGATCCGGATCCGCGGGCGATCCGAACCGCGGAACGACGGGATCCAGTCCGTTGATCATAAGATCAACGGTCGAGATACATCTCGGGCGGACAGATGGCCGAACCCGAGCCCTAAAGCCCTTTTCATCTCGTTTTCTCGAACCACTCAACGAAACCTCACAAAATTTTAAAAACGGGTAGCATTTATGAAGAGCATCAATGGGGGATGTTTTTCGAGATCTAAAACACTATGTACGAAAAGTTATATTATTCTAAGTGTTTCTAGCTAGGGTTGACGATATACCTCAATCCACTCGATGGATTTGGTCGATCTCGGTCTTATTGGACTCATGAACTCTCCAGGAACAACGTCTCTCTTGAACTCGAACTCTGAAACGACCTCGATCGACTGGATGAAACATTGGAAGGGATTTTGGCCTCGGGTCGCCGGAGGATCGTCGCCGGCGGGATTTTGGCCGTGGGTTTTGATTGGAAAAAGTCAGGGGATCTCTCTAGAGCTCTCTCAAAAAGGTCCTATTCCACCCTAATTTTCTCCTATTTAAATCTCTAAGCTCTAGGCTAACGGTTCAGATCTAATCAAGGTTGAATTAGGAGGGAATTTTTAGAGAATTGGCCGTGGTTTTGATTTTGAATCCAAGGGAATTGAATTGGAACCTTTAAAATGCATTAAATGACTCTTAAATCCACTTAAATAGAATGATTTGACCTATTAAGGGGCTGATTTGACCAAGTCAGAGTTTGACTTGGTCAAACCAGTCAAGAGGATCAAGGGAGAGTGAGGATCGAGCCATGAAATCCATGAAATTAATTTAGAATTGATTTTAGGCTTAAAGGGTCCAAATTGGTCAACCCTGGTTGACTTGGTCAACCAGGTTGACCCACGGCTTGGGCCCGGGCTAAATCGACTCAGATCGACTCACTGAACCCATGGGAGGGGGTCTTGGGGTTTGACTCGATCAATTTGACCAAGTCAACTCCCTAAGCCCAGATTTGGGCAAAATCAAGGTCAACAGAGATATTTAGAGCTTTTGAACCCATATTTTATTTGTTGTTATATTCATTTAAATCATTTAGATTCAATATTAACTTATCCAAAGTATTAATCAAATATACAACCTAGATGAGTTGGCTATTAATAATAATGATACTTACATATTACTTATATATTATAATGGCAATAGTTTATATTAGTGAAATCAATTTTTATGATTCAGGAGAAGTTATTTTATGTATTAAGGAATTGGTTACATGTATATGTATGTAAATTTTAGAGTTAATATATAATCAAATCTTTATGATGATTTATTCTTAATGAGTTGCTAAATATCGCGGTGAATGATATTTATATAAAAAGTATTAAATAAAGCATTTAAGTTTGAGATCATTATGAAGAATAACTTCGGTGCATCGTTGAATCCTTTATTTTAAAATGATGTTTAAGTGGTTGTTGCATCATTTAATATTTTGATGTGTGATATATTGGATATATGATTGATGTAGACTCTTGTAGATATAAGGTTTTTTGAATACCATGTGCTAGAATGGGAGGAGCTTCATCATGATTGGAATTCCCCACTACTTAAGGTCTTTAATTAGTAGGTAACTCCTTACTGAGTAAGGGATAAATGTACCCTTCCTTAATTGCTAGAGGCACATCCCTAGCTACTTGTTCAGTGTTTTATTTATTGATAATAAATGTAGTTTATGCTTCTCCAATCCATTCACACGTGATGCATAGCAAGGAAGGCAAGTGGCCATGGTTGTGTGGCATCATAGTTTGGTGGCTATGACTACTTGAGCAGTAGAGGAGGAGATTTGAATGGAAGAAGGACCGACTCGGATGATGATGCCTCGATTTCGCCTCCTTGCTTCAGATTTATTAGTTTCCTTCTTGAAGGGGGTGATAGAATGATAAGGGGGAATGTAATAACCTGGAATCGATAGAGTCAAACCGAGTTGTGTCAGCTAAACGGGTTCATGTTGTTTTATTTCCTATTCATGCAATCCCATTCCTTTAAGATGGGGATCAGACTTAGGGCATCACAATAAGTGCAAGAAAAAGGGGGAGCGGCAATGAGAAAGGAAGCTTAGAACAATGGTCAGACAGAGCGTGTGTGAGCAGGGATCGAGGAGGTGCTATTTGGCATCAATCTCCTATCACACGTGACGCATAGCAAGGAAGGCGAGTGGCGATGGTCATGCTCGACGGCATCACAATTTGGTGGCTATGACTACCCAAGCAGTAGAGGAAGAGATTTTAATGGAAGAAGGACTGACTCAGTCGATGTTCATTTCCTTCTTAAAAGGGAAAGAGGCACAAACATCTCATTCTTTCCCCCTTCTCATGATATCATCCCCTTCATCCATTGTTTAGGTAAACCCTAACACCAAACTTGTCCTAAGCATTTATAATTCTTCTAGGTGAATTATGATTGTCATGCTTATTATAAATACATTTTTTTTAGGGTTTAGAGTTGAATTTTAATGCAATTTAATTTTATGTTATGATGATTTATTTAAAAAATAAATTGAGATATTTAGAGCTTTTGAACCCATATTTTATTTGTTGTTATATTCATTTAAATCATTTAGATTCAATATTAACTTATCCAATGTATTAATCAAATATACAACCTAGATGAGCTGACATATAATAATAATGATACTTACATATTACTTATATATTATAATGGCAATAGTTTATATTAGTGAAATCAATTTTTATGATTCAGGAGAAGTTATTTTATGTATTAAGGAATTGGTTACATGTATATGTATGTAAATTTTAGAGTTAATATATAATCAAATCTTTATGATGATTTATTCTTAATGAGTTGCTAAATATTTTATTTGGATAGTGGTGAATGATATTTATATAAAAAGTATTAAATAAAGCATTGAAGTTTGAGATCATTATGAAGAATAACTTCGGTGCATCGTTGAATTCTTTATTTTAAAATGATGTTTAAGTGGTTGTTGCATCATTTAATATTTTGATGTGTGATATATTGGATATATGATTGATGTAGACTCTTGTAGATATAAGGTTTGTTGAATACCATGTGCTAGAATGGGAGGAGCTTCATCATGATTGGAATTCCCCACTACTTATGGTCTCTAATTAGTAGGTAACTCCTTACTGAGTAAGGGATAAATGTACCCTTCCTTAATTGCTAGAGGCACATCCCTAGCTACTTGTTTAGTGTTTTATTTATTGATAATAAATGTAGTTTACGCTTCTCCAATACATTCACACGTGATGCATAGCAAGGAAAGCAAGTGGCCATGGTTGTGTGGCATCATAGTTTGGTGGCTATGACTACCTGAGCAGTAGAGGATGAGATTTGAATGGAAGAAGGACCGACTCGGATGATGATGCCTCGATTTCGCCTCCTTGCTTCAGATTTATTAATTTCCTTCTTGAAGGGGGTGATAGAATGATAAGGGGGAATGTAATAACCTGGAATCGATAGAGTCAAACCGAGTTGTGTCAGCTAAACGGGTTCATGTTGTTTTATTTCCTATTCATGCAATCACATTCCTTTAAGATGGGGATCAGACTTAGGGCATCACAATAAGTGCAAGAAAAAGGGGGAGCGGCAATGAGAAAGGAAGCTTAGAACAATGGTCAGACAGAGCGTGTGTGAGCAGGGATCGAGGAGGTGCTATTTGGCATCAATCTCCTATCACACGTGACGCATAGCAAGGAAGGCGAGTGGCGATGGTCATGCTCGATGGCCTTACAATTTGGTGGCTATGACTACCCAAGCAGTAGAGGAAGAGATTTTAATGGAAGAAGGACTGACTCAGTTGATGTTCATTTCCTTCTTAAAAGGGAAAGAGGCACAAACATCTCATTCTTTTCCCCCTTCTCATGATATCATCCCCTTCATCCATTTGATTTAGGTAAACCCTAACACCAAACTTGTCCTAAGCATTTATAATTCTTCTAGGTGAATTATGATTGTCATTCTTATTAATAAATACAGTTTTTTTAGGGTTTAGAGTTGAATTTATATGCAATCTAATTTTATGTTATGATGATTTATTTAAAAAATAAATTGAGATATTTAGAGCTTTTGAACCCATATTTTATTTGTTGTTATATTCATTTAAATCATTTAGATTCAATATTAACTTATCCAATGTATTAATCAAATATACAACCTAGATGAGTTGGCATATAATAATAATGATACTTACATATTACTTATATATTATAATGGCAATAGTTTATATTAGTGAAATCAATTTTTATGATTTAGGAGAAGTTATTTTATGTATTAAGGAATTGATTACATGTATATGTATGTAAATTTTAGAGTTAATATATAATCAAATCTTTATGATGATTGATTCTTAATGAGTTGCTAAATATTTTATTTGGACCGTGGTGAATGATATTTATATAAAAAGTATTAAATAAAGCATTTAAGTTTGAGATCATTATGAAGAATAACTTCGGTGCATCGTTGAATCCTTTATTTTAAAATGATGTTTAAGTGGTTGTTGCATCATTTAATATTTTGATGTGTGATATATTGGATATATGATTGATGTAGACTCTTGTAGATATATGGTTTGTTGAATACCATGTGCTAGAATGGGAGGAGCTTCATCATGATTGGAATTCCCCACTACTTATGGTCTCTAATTAGTAGGTTACTCCTTACTGAGTAAGGGATAAATGTACCCTTCCTTAATTGGTAGAGGCACATCCCTAGCTACTTGTTCAGTGTTTTATTTATTGATAATAAATGTAGTTTATGCTTCTCCAATCCATTCACACGTGATGCATAGCAAGGAAGGCAAGTGGCCATGGTTGTGTGGCATCATAGTTTGGTGGCTATGACTACCTGAGCAGTAGAGGAGGAGATTTGTTATCATAGTTTAAGCTTCTTTCATAGTTTATGCTTCTTTCAAACTCACACATATTATTTTGTAATTTCATGTTGCTAGTTGTGCTGCTTTTGGAGGAACTTTTAGGTTCATGCATCATGCTCATCTTTGATAGGTATTTAAGGTTAGATTTATCTAATTAATTTTATTATAAAAGTGGAATTTCATTATTTTTTGTGGCAATTTAGTATATGTTTGGGTTTAGATGCTCTGATGATTTATTGGTGGACACAAATTATCGAAATCTTGTATTTTCAATGCTTTGATATTATTTTATAAATTTTGTTTAGCTCGCACCCTACCATTGGGTTCTTGTGATTTTCTTCCAAGCCCAGTGGCAGGGTGTGACAATGTTACTCTTTTATCAACCACAATAATCTTATCAAAATAGTGGCATCCAATTTTACCTATGTGTTATTAATATTTGTTATGAGAATAAAAAGCTTTTTATTAATTTTGCCAATAAGATTATCTAGAAGAGTGGTGGGAGGAGTTGGAGTTAGTGAATGATTTTTTTTTTTTTTGGGTAGGAAGAGGATGTGGTGTGGCTCAATATGAGACTAGTAGAATCAAACTCAATTTTCTTAGTACTTTATAAGAGGGTGGTGAGATTTAATCCACTAGCAAGGAGATGAACATAATCCTTGATATGTTCAAGAAAGAATTAAAAGCTTTCATGGTAAATAATATTATAAATTAACCAAATGCAAAATTTACATGAACACTTTTTAAATTAGATATAATTTCCATTGATTCCTTAATGTTCCACCAACACTTTTTCAATCATCTCATAATTCATAGCCTCAATTATTTCATGCTAGGCTTGATGATATTACTATGTTATAAAAATCAAATTTGCATTTGATGAAATTAGATGATTAGATGCATAAATCTGCATTTGATGAAATTGGATGATGCACTTTATCCTCGTTATAGTTGCATTAAATTTGGTAACTAAAAACTTTCATAAAGTATGTGTTCAACTTTAACGAGGAAATTCATGAGGGTTATTAAAATATGACAACAAATCTCTACATAGTTTATAATTATGATATAGAAAAAATAAGTTTGAAAACAAACATTTATTGTAAAACCTAAGTTAGTATTATCAAAATGATTAAAGTAATTCGCTTTCTTTTTATTGTCAATATGAGAGAATATGGAGATTGCCTCATTTTCTATTTGATTTTTCTCTAAGATTTGTAAGCTCAATCAAAAGTGCAACTTTATTGGCAATAAAGCTTAACACATGATCACATATAAAAAAATCTTATTCACAATATGTGAAAGATAATTGACACATCTTGAGGAGTGAGAAGAATGTGCATAAAATGAAACACGTTTATTTATTTAGCATTAAGATCTCATTTTAAGTTAGGAATGGAATGATTTTATCACAAATGCTCCTAAAGGTGGATGTTTGCCATCTAAAGGTGACACTTGGAATAAAAATTTTAGCCCATATATATAATAAATAAAAGGCACAATGAATAACGAAATAATATGTTTAGTGTTTATATAAACATATGATATTTTTTTGAAAATATAGTTACATTGTTTTGTGATAAAATTATATTAGGATTAACTAGGTGTACAATCATAAAATATCTATCCTACCTTGAGTACTAAAGAATAGCTAAAATAACATTAACCTAAATCTGAAGGATCTTGATCAATCTCATATTCATGCTCATTTGCCCTGACATAAAATCATTTACCTATATATAATGAGCTCAAGAGCCCAATAAGTAATCAAATCCTATAAATGAACTCAGTGCACAATAAAGAAGAAATATGCATGTCGGCAATTAATCACAGTAGTAGTAATCACATGATCATTAATCAGTATAAAAATAATAAAGCTCACATGTAGTAGTAGTAATGTAATCTATAAACAATAAAATAGTACGATATAGAAGACAAAAAAATAGTACAATATGGAAATCAATAAATAAGTACATATGTCAAATTAATAAAGCAGTTGTCATATCAATACTATCAATCAATAAATCAATCATATACACGATAAAACCAAAGCATCATTAAAGAATTATCTAACTCAGATCAATGCAGTAAAATCCTATAACTATGAACACATGTTATCCAATATGTCACATGCTCAGTATATTCAATATTAACATAATGAATCAGTAGTATGAAACAATATCAGTATCTGCATCAGTAATAGTAAAATCAATGATAAGAGCAGTAAAATAATAATGTAATAGTAATCCGTGCACTAACAAAAAATATGTATAGCAATAGGAATGATGCCTCAGTAATATGCAATTTAATAGTCATACTAAACAAGTGAGAAGTTTTGGTTTAAGCGATATTTTTTCAATATCATATCAGTATTAGTAAATGGTTGGCTCATTAAATAGAGTCGTCACTTTTTACCCATCGACATAGTAATCATCTTCTTATAGCTCCTAATTAATTTATCACATGAATATGTTAAGGATAACACCAAACTATATACTTAATTAAGGAAAAGTTCGTCAACCCACCATTCTGTACATGTCAATCAATCTCTAGCCAACGTCAACAAATAATAAGTCTTTACTTATTTTTCTCCACACACACATTATTATCACAGTATTATATTGTTGACCTCCCTTTTGGCATCAACCACTTACACTGTTTTATCACTTGTATTTGATAGTTTGATCCACCTTCATGCATGTTGCATTCTTGTGTTTGATGAATGGTCACCCCTCGCGTATTGTATCTCAATTCATCGTCGGCTTAGGGAGTTTGTTTATTTCGATCACATATCATCATTTATTATGTTTTAAAATATATGAGATCGGGTCAATGTCAATTTGATGAGTATTTAGCATGGGTTTAAGCCCTTTCATGCGCATCTTCATTTTGTGCATAAAATCTTTTGACCATGATCTCATTTTGCAAAATGGATTACACTGTTGTATCCAACTCATTAAGATGGATCAAATGAGCTCATTCGTACTTGAATCGGGTATCATTTTATGTATATCAAAAAGAGAGAGGTAATTATTATTATTATTATTATTTAAAATATAAAATAAAAAGAGTTTATTTTAAGTTATAGTGTTGTGATAATAATGTATGTATAGGGAAATATAAATAAAGAATGCTTATTTATTAATATTGATTAGAAATTGATTGACATGTACAAGATGGTGGGCTAACATTGATTTGGTGTTATCCTCTACTGATTCACATGATATTAATTGAGAGTTATAAGAATATAATTAATGCATCGACGAGCAAAGAGTGACGTCTCTATTTACTAAGCTAGTGATTTACTGATACTAATTAATACGATACTAAAAAATACTAATTAAGTCGGGACTTCTTATTTATTTAATGTAACTACTAAAATGTATGCTATTAATTCATTATTATTGTTAATGTATGATTTCACTACTTTAATGTTATTGTTATGAATTTAATGTTACTGCTATGAATTTTACTAATGACATTGTGTTGATACTATTAGTGATACATACATCGATATTTTTTGATACTTTTATTGTTTCACTGTACTGATTACTGATACTGATTCATTGTTATGATATTGAGCTTGCGATATGTTGAACATGGGATTAAGATACTGATTTGATACTTATATAGAATAATTCAATGACATGTGTACATTATTATAGGATTTTATGTGTACATCACTATAGGATTTTACTATATTGATATGATTACGATGATCATTATCGATGCTTTGATTTTACTGTTTATATGATTTCTTTAATAATTGATATTCTTGATACGAAGACTGCTTTATCCATTTGGCACTCACACTAGTTTATTAGTTTCCCCACAATACTGCTTTACCATGTTCAATTTCATAATATTTTAATGTATATATTCTAATACTATTTTATATATATTTTTACTATTTCTGAATCGATTCATGATCATATAACAACTGCTTTTATAAATTTATTGATGATATAAATATTGTTTCTTTATTGTACTTTGAGTTAGTTGTAGGATTGGATGCCTACTGGGGGTTTTAGCTCATTATATGTGGTTTAAATGATTTTAGATCATAATAGATAATTTTTGAGAAAATGAATATATATATATATATATATATATAAATAAGTAATTTTATTTTTGTTGTTATTTATACTGATTAAAGAAATAAATAGTTCTAGTTATTATATATTAAAAGATAAAAATAATTCTTCCAAATTTGATCTTGGGGCATTACACCTCATACCTCTATTGGCTGCATACTACAGTCTTTTTGACCTCCGTTGGATGCAAACTACAATCTCTTTGACCTCTGTTATATGACAAGAATCCCTTCAACCTCAGTCACCAGACTGAGGTCCATCCGACCTCTATCACTCGAATACGGTTTTTCTAACCTCCATCACTCGCCAACTACGATTCCTCCCACATAAGTCGCCTGACTACGGTCGCTCCGACTTCCGTCACTCGTCGACTATGCTTTCATAAACCTATGTCATCCGATAACACTCCATTGTATCTCAGTTACCAAACCATGATCCTTCCGACCTCTGTCAATTGTCGATTATGATCTCTCTGACCTCCATTGCTTGTTTACTATGGTCCCTCAGATCTCTATAACGCTCCATTTGATCTCTATCATCCGACAACGACCTATTCAACCTTCGTTGTTCGACTACAGTCCCTCTGACCTCCGTCACCTGACTAACGGTCCTTGCAACCTTAGTCGCCCAACTATAATCCCTCCGACCTCCGACGCGCTACTACGGTCCCTCCGACCTCAGTCGCCTGACTATTGGAATGATTTGAATTGGGCAAGACCTCATAGTTTTTCCCTTTTTAAGATTTCCACCTAAAAAATTTGATGTCTCTTATAATTATTGCATCTCTCTTTCTCTCATATATGTGTGTGTTAGATATTTATACAAAGCTAGGATGTTAAACTTGATATCTCTCAACCGTCACGAATGTTCCAACATGCAATAATACTTATGAATGTGCAACAACTTAGTCGTACTATATAATAATTTAATTATATTTATATAATAATTTAAGTAAATTATGTAATAGATTAATTATATTTAGAGGTAATATTTGTCATACCAAATTTATGATAAATATATCATAAAAATAATCATATTCTATATAAAATGAAAAAGAATTATCAAAATATATATTTTTTAAGAAATACATATTAATTTTTTATAAGAAAAACATTTAAATGATAGATTGTAAGCTTTGGATTAGGGGTGCAAATGAGCCGAATCGAGTTCAACTCGTAAGCTGAATTCCGAGCTCGAACTCGAGTCTAGTTGAGCTCAACTCATGCCACTAAAATCATGCTAACGAGCCTTCTGGGGTCCGCTCGTTCGCCTTGCACAATTTCGATCCATCTCGCGATATGTCTTCCACAGTTTGCACGCGACACCCGCGATTCGTCTTCCGCACGTGTAGACGCCTCGAAAGAGGTGAACAATGAACTCGAGCTAGTGATCCATCTGTCGCAATTTGCACGTAGATGCCCAGGCTGTGATTTGTGTTTCATGCGCGCATATGCCAAGGCCACAATTCATCTTCTGTGCAGATGCACAGGCGTGGATGCTCACATGGGCCGCAATTCATCTTCTGCATGGGATAATCGAGCAACTCGACGAGCAATCGAGCCGAGTATTACTAGGCTCAAACTCGAGCTCGATGATCCAACGAGCTCATAATTCTACTCGAACTCAAAACTTAATAAGCTCAGCTCAAAAGACCATAAACGAGTCTAGCTCGTCTCGTGAGCCGGCTTGACCCCCAACTTTAGATTACTGTTAAGAACTGAAATGAGTAGTGGAATCCCACCAGAATAGTTACACGCATCTTGAAAGCATCCAAGGGCAATAACCCACTTTCTCTACGTTGCTGTTCAAAAGCTCAGTAGGATTCTCAAGGTCCCATAACTTCCACTGCGATCCCAGGTTCCCGCGCCGAAAACACAAAGCTGTTCCACTGCGTTTCATCTCCCATGAAGCGATACCACGCTTGCGAATCGAGGAAATCGCAAAAGGCAGGAAAAGAGAAAAAGACGCAGGTCTTCGTCATTCCGCAAAACCCTAAATCCTCATTCATTAAACCAAATTCCTTGCTTGCTTGATGGGGAGTCCTAAAGAGTGTAAAAGCAAAAAGCAAAAAGGGGAAAAGATAAAAGCCGTCGGTGTTCTCTTTTCTTTAACTGAAATGCAGCCACTTCCGTCTTCGATCCTGGTCCCATTCATATCTCTGCTGTTTGTCGTCGGCAGCTTAGTCGCAGAGAAGCAGGCGGAGAGGCTGATTGGCTTCACGAATGGCGAGCACCAGCGGAAGCAGGACATCCGGGGAGGGCGGGTTGGAGAAGACGCTGACGAGGAAGATGACGCGGTTGTCAACGATGCACGATGGCGGAGAGGAGGAGCCGACTGCGGACAGCGAGCTGGTTCCCTCATCCCTTGGTTCGATTGTTCCCATTCTCCGCGTTGCTAACGAGATCGAACGGATGAACCAGAGGGTCGCTTACCTATGTGAGCTCTTTGCATCCTCTTTCGATTTTTTTTCTCTTTCTCACTTTCATTATCTTTTTTCATTGGATCGAAACGCTTGTTGGCTTATCGAGCGTGCTGACTGCTGTCGCTGTCGGCTTTTGCTTTAATGAAGCTTATTAGAAGTCGACAACTACCAAATTTTATGAATGAAACTGTTTCATAGTTAATAAGCTAGTGAGGGTGAAATCGACAATCGTAGTAGAGGAAAAACTGCTAGTTGTTTTATTAAAAAAAAAAAGAAAGTCCGAAGATTCAGATAATTCTAATAATAATTAAGAAAAATGGAGCAAGGAGGCTATTGGCGGTGACAACTCTTCCTTTTTCAGCTTGTTCGCGAGTTCAAACATCATTTTGTTGGGCATATGGGTGCATTGCACAGAATGTTCTTTGCAGGGTTATGGTTGTGCATTTTAGCCAGAATTAGATAACATGATCATGTTATTATGGCTTTTGTTTACCTGCAGGGACTTGCACAATGATATTTGTGTATTGCCTTGGTAGTTTCTTTGTTCAGAACTGATGTTGTACTGCTCAGAATTTTTTGTGAGCCTCTTTTGCGACATGCAAGTTCACTTTTAAGTTTCTGTGATGTTTTATCGCCATTGGATGCATTAATCTGAAGATTAGAGACATCAAACTTAATAGAACAACAATAGAATCTGATATCTATGCCTTTTGGCCTATTTTTATCTATATAGTCTTTTTGTGTTAAATAAAAGATGATACTTAAAAATTCTTTGATATTTGTTAGAAGTGATGGTGAAATAGATCGGGATATTATTAGTAGAATTCAAGTTAGATGGTTGAAGTGGAGGAATGCATCGGGCTTGTTGTGTGACTAAAAAGTACCCCTCAAACTTAAAGAAAATTCTATAAGATGGTGGTGAGACCTGCAATGCTTTGTGGCACAAAATGTTGCCCATTACGTTAAGTGTTGCAGAGATGAGGACGCTCAGGTGGATGAATGGCTTCACTCTTAGGGATAGAATGTGAAACGAGTATATACGTGAAAAGGTTGGAGTAGCTTCAGTGATAGATAAGATTAGAGAGAGTCGCCTTAGATTTTGGTCACATAAAATGTGGACCTTCTGATGACCCGATTAAGAGAGTAGATGCATTAGATTTGTCCTATTTAAGAAAGGTAGAGGTGACCTAAAAAGTCTTGGTTAGAAAGTTTTAGAAATGATCTTTTTTATTTAGATGTAAATGAGAATCTGACTCTTAACATGACACAATGGAGAAAATGAATTCATGTAGTTGATCCCAGTGTGATAAAGGCTTGATGATGTCCTTGTATTTAAGGACCTTAACCATTTTGAGTTATTGAGGCCAACTCATTCTCATTTGAACTTTACATAGAAATAAAATTGCATGGAGCACTCAATATGCTTTTGGACTAAGGGCTGTCACTGTAATTGAAGAATTTTTTTTTTCATTAAATTGGTAATCACATATATGATAATATCTACTTCCATGCACAAATTTTTATTTTCCAAAGTTAGGCTATAAAAGTAACATGTGGACAGGTAAAAAGGAAAATACCAAGTATCTATGACCTAAATATGTTTTCAAAGCTGTAAATGGAAATAGTTCTTAAGGCCATATTTTTATACTTGAATATTTCAAGTATTTTAGTTAAACATGAATTTCAACATATATTTGTGAGTCTTACTATTTTCTATTTTCGTAAAGTGCTTATAATAGTAGAACAAAGATTACATATGATTTACAATTTTGATTATTGTCATTTTAATTATTACCAATCATTAATATTTTTAAAAGACAAATTGAAATTATAGGTGTAATAGTTTTAAGTATTTTGTATCTATTATACAAAAGAATGAGCATATAAGTAAGGACATAACTTCTAGAGTTGAATTTGTATGGTTAAAATGTAAGTCTTTTGAAAGTATTGTGTGATAAGAAGATGTCGCTTTAAGGAAAATTCTGTAAAATGTAATTAGGGTGCTTATGTTGTATGGATCTTAATGTTGGGTAGTGAAAACAATCATTGATAGCTAAATCAAGAGTGACATAAATGATAATGTAAGTTGAATGTGTGAAATAGGTATATTTATATGCAATGATTATATTAGAGGGGCAATTAGAGCTATGTCTATTGAAGAGAAGGTATGTGAAAAAGACTTCCATGATTTGGACATTAACACCTTATGTGGTATTTAGCAAGAAAATAAAATAAGGATTCATAAAGCCAACCTCAAAAAGTTGTGATAAGGCTATTGAGGATATGATGACAATTTTTTAAGCATGGATTATATAGCATTGGGATCCTAGAAACTTATTTTTGTCTCCTTAAGAGAGGGAGTTCTAGCTTTTTGAAAGCGTATGTACAGCTAAGTGATTGCAACAATTTGCTGCTCTAATAGTCCTTGGCTGTCCACTTCATCAAGTTATTAATCTCATGATCATTTTTTACTTGAAAAAAGTAATAATACTTTATGAAAATTAAAGTGATGGTGAATAAAAGTGAAACTCATAGCTGCCCAAACAAATAAATGAAATTTGTTAACAATATGTAAATTCTTGCAAAATAAATAAACATCACTGCAGCTGTTTTTGATAATTGTGATCCAAATACTTGCATTGAAATAAACTAGCCCTTGGTTTTTGGGGACATTATATAATTATATAATTACTTGGTTATGGTTGTGAAAACCAGTTGATCGGTCATATATATCACTAGAAGTACTATGAAATGGGCTGAAATATATAATTGCGTGACCATATGTCTTTTAGCACAATGGAAAGGGCTGAAAGACATGATTGCTTAATTGAAAGGATCATCATATTTTATTTAGATTGTGGTAAAGAAGATTTGGCCTCAAAGAGCCTCCCATGTGGTTTGAACGCTAGACCCTTCTATGGAAAAGTACGAAGATATTTGATGCTTGCTTGAAGAAATTGTTTTATTCATCACACCCAATGTGCTAGAAGATAGTTTGGCTCTAAAACTAGCATTGTGAATCCCATGAAGTGTGGATAGTTTGAGGTGGCTGCCATGTCAACATTGCACCTATGATGGGAGGATGAGCAAACGTTGCAGGCCACCTATTGGGCATGCAACTTGTATTTGATATTTTATTTGTTTTATAAAAATGCCCCGTAACCACTTTTTTAAGATCCATTGAACCTGGCATTGATGCATTGTGGTCACAAATTATTAGCAAACTATGTCACTCTAAGCAAGTTACATTCTAAATCATTCCCAATATAATTTCTTTTTTATTGTATCTCTAACATTCTCTATGTTGGTTGGTTTTTCTCAATCTCTTTGCCTCTCTTTGTCACTTTATCATATTCTGCATATAAAACTTGTATCTTAAAATTTGACCCGATATTGCTCCATGTGGCAGAATAATATATATATATATATATATATATATATATATATATATATAAAGAAAAAGAAATTATAAATTAACCGGTGTTCAACATTCAACATTCAGCAAGAAAGGCAACAAACCTGATAAAATAACCAGAAATTCTGCAGAATTAGTGGATGAACCAATTTTTTGCCCCTGTGCGTATGCCGTGGAAATACACGAGAAGTAAAGATTTGCAGTTGGATATCTTGTGCCTGAGAAAACACAAGTTATCTCGTAGAAAGGGGCCAATAACTTACAAATATTTTTCAATTTATCCCGTTCAATGCTATTGGGAAAAGCTTTGCAATTATTGTCAACCAATTGTAAATGAATGAAAGCATGTCTATAATAAATAGCAACATCAAGCATGATAAAAGTTGAGTTCCATCTAGTGGGAACATCTTACTTCAATCCTCTCTTCGAATCAAGACAATTTTGTTTTGCACATTAAAAAAAATTTAGTTTTCTAGCATGTGATCTCTTTACATACTTAATGTTCTCCCTAATCTTTGAAATAGAAATATCAATCTCCTTTATGCCTTCTTGCACAATGAGGTTTACGATGTGTGCACAACATCGTACATGGAGAAACTCACCATTGCATTGCAAACCCCACCTCAAGTCCAAATGACACAATATTAGCAAAAGCATTGTCCAAAGTGATACAAAACAGTTTACTCTCAACCTTCCATTCATTTAAGAAAGATTGAAGCTTTTCAAACAATGCAATCCCCTCATGCGGAGGAGGTATAAAACCAAAATTAATTATCTTTTTATGGAGTCGCCAATTATTATCAATAAAATGAGCTGTAAAACGTATACAACCATCTGTATTTATGGAAGTCCATAGGTCGGAAGTCAAACTAACTCTACTAGTACATCTAGACAACAATGACTGAATATTGCTTTTTTCCTTGATGAACAATTTCTTATGGTCACTTCTAGCTATATTTTTATAAACTACATATAGGTCTGGGCGGAGATAATATAGTAGTTGTCACGACCAGGTCCAGTAAGCTCGCATAGGTGAGGTGGGAACGAAGGTCGGACGGTAGACTAAAATATCTAATCTCTAAATCTATTACCATAATATTTGAAAGAGCCACTAAAATATTAAATTCGAAAACACATAAACATAAAATCATTAAGACTCATATAGTAACCTTTCTTCTGGTGCGTCTCTCTTACGGTATACGTTTCCATCCCTTCTACTCATTATGATTAAAATAATTATACTTGAAAGATTTTTTTTTTAACAACTAATAATAAGCCAAAGCTTAGTAAGTAAAATATGCCTCCAAACTACAGTAATTTAAGTCAGATGACGTAATATGCTAAATATCACTTAAACATATCATAAGTTTGCTTCCTATAAACATAACATTAAACATACACATAAATCATAAATCCATATCCTTCATATTCATTTTCCATTCATCATATCAATATTCATAATTTTCTCATTTCATATGTAGTACAACCACCACATGAGCCACCGTCTAGTACCATAAATGTACTTCTTTACCATTTTCTTTTTCATAACCTTTTATCATTTTTTAACGTGCACGAGTACAGTGCCATAGCTAGTACTATAAGGGGGCGAGCTTCATCATTTCAACATGCACATGCAATCACTCAATATAACAATTATATCATACATATATATCAATAATACTAAGCTCTATCATATACCTTATACAATATAATATAGTGAATTAATATGCAAGATATGAAACATGAAATCATTTGAAATGCAATAAAATGAACAAATTTACAATAACAATTCAATAAAAATTGAAACATTACCATAATAAAGAAACATGTTTACTCACAAATTCGAGGGATTTGGTTTTCACACTTGTTCTCTTTCCTTCGAGGTAACAATAAATAATCACCTATAAGAAAGATAATTTAATATTCATAGGTTAATGCTAATCATCTAAAACTTAATTATTCTATTCCTATAAAATTTCCATATGTTCTCTTTCTCTATCTCACTCTTTCTAATTTAATACATAAAGCATGTAACAATTCTAAAAATTTATATTTAATCTAAATAATCCCTTTACCCTAACCTAAAATAATTTAAATTAATTTCTATTTTCAGTTTTAACCTAAAGCCCTAATTTTGAAAAACCCATTTTCATTAATATCCTTACTTTTGCATGCTAAAACTTCCCATTCATCAAATTAATGTTTATGAAAAACTAATTTTCAGATTTATTAATTTTAAAAATTAGGAAAATATCATTTCGTGAGACAAACTTAATTTATTCCCTTAGGAACCCTCTTAGGACTCTTAGGAACTATGTTTATAAAATCACTTTCAAATTTTTAAACTTTAGGAAAAAACCCTAATTTTTCCAACTCAATAATTTTGAAGAAAAATCTCATTTCCATACATAAATTTGTCTCATAAATCTTCCCTATACATCTCCTAAAGAAATGAGAAGTTTTTGTCAAACCTTAACTTTTTCTTTCCAAGAAAAAATCATCAAATATAAGAAATAACTTAAATAGAAACTCACCCTAGTCTCCTTAAATCTCCCTCTTCGATTTCCCCTAAGCCCGGCCGCCGAAAACTGCCGCCGGAGCCGCTCACAAAGTCCCCCCATCGCCTAGTCCGTCCGCCCTCTTCCTTTCTTCCGCTCAGTTCGTCCGTATGAAATAATGGAGACCGAATTTCATTCGGTCCCCTAATAAGAGTGGGAGGAAAGGTTTGGTGCATAAAGTCTTAATTACCCCTTGCATGCATTATTTCATTTTAATTTCAATAAGGGTATTTTAGGTATACTCAAACTTCTATAGTTTTTAATTTCCAAAACAAGCAAAATTCAGTATAAGTCCTTTATTTCATTTTGCTCGAAATTTTGTGTAGAATTTTATAAAATTATTTTCGTCAAATTCCGACAACTTTGAAAAATTCACAAAAATCTCGTTGCGGTGCACCGAAAAGCGTGCGATGCCTAAAATTGTCATTTTTCAGGTTTTACAGTAGTACACATACACCGACCTATTTTACACACTGAAATGGTAGATAATACATAATAATGCAAGCTGTGAGTAGATCACAAAACTCTTGGTGGTCAAACTTGTTATTTGTTAAGGAAGTAGGTGAGCAAGAAGTTCACAACAAATTTAGTTGGCCTATGTCATGATTGCTTCTCTTTATAAACTTGCAGCTGATGTTTCAAATTATCAATCCTATTTTTACTATGACATTGGTATATAGTGCCACATTTTTGCATTTACGTCTTTGTTTGCCATCAGCAGCCAATGGTAACATCTCATAATGACCTCATATAGTTGAAATCATCCTTCTTTCCTCCTTAACAACTTCATCCCCATCCTTTTCTTTTTCAGCGGTGTCACAAAAAATCAACATTATCAACTTCATCGGCTTCTATTTCAATTTCATTTTGACCATTTACAACATTTACATTTTCAGTAAAAGGTGTACTTTCAAAGACAGCATTCGAGTCCTCCATATATGATCTAACAAATGGAAATAAACATAGTTACAAAGTATAGTATACAACTATACATTCTGTCACGACCCGGCCCAGATGCTCGATCTAACGAGGCGGGTACGAAAAGTCGGACGATTATACATTTCCATCAAAATAATAATTATTCATCAACATAAACTTTTCTATTAACTGAAGAGCCACTAATTCCCAAAACATAAATTACTTGTTGTCATTTGCACGCCGCTTTCTGTAGACAATTCTTCTCTTTCAGCCATTTATTTTCTTAGGAACTTACCTGAAACATTTAAACTCGTAGGTTGAGTTTACTAAGTAAACTCAGTGGATAATTCTCATCATCACTTACAATGCATAAAATTCACTAAGATACAATAAAATTTAATCTTTATATTGGTGTACTTTTGCTTTATTCATTTCCTTTCATTTGTTCCATTTAAACATATCTCATCATACATTTCCCATCATATAAGATTCATCATATTCATTCATAAAATTTCTTTTAATCTATATTCGTTTTTTCTTTTTAATTAGTACAGGAACACCATCTAAATGTACCCAAGGTACAACCTTTTCAATTTCCTTTTACATTTTCATTGCCTTTTCCCTTTTAACATGCACGGGTGCGTTGCTTCCCCAACCAGTACCATACGGGGGTGAACTCCTGTACACTTTGCATGCATAATCTTTTTCCTTTTCCTTTGATTTATTCATTTTGTTATCAGTTTACATTCTTATAATTGTATACATGTATCATATATATATATCTATGATTTATCCATACTTTATATATATGCTTTTCATTTTCAATTTTCAATTTCTTTCTATTTATTTTCTTTCACACATTTACACTTTCTTATTCTTAAAGCTTCAATCATTTTCAAACAACGCATTTAAAATTCTCCAAAAGAATCAAATAATTATATGAACTATTACTTCTAGATTTATAATGAAAATAAAATAATAAAATTTTACACATATAATACCCACTTTAATCCTTTCAAAAACCTCAATTCTTGAAGCAACCTCAACTTTGAGTTCCTACAACTTTCCCAAAATATAACTTCTATAAAAACGTCCTTTCATAATAAAATTGAAATAAATTTGTATACTAGGAGAGTCACTTACAAAGGAAAATGAAGATTTTCTTAAAATCCCTAAATCCTTCTCTCCCAAAATTCATTTCCCTTGCCTTTGATTCCTTCTTTTATTTCTAAATTAATGTTTCTATTGGTTAGAGAAATAATTAGGAAACAATTTATACAAAAAAATTTGCAAACCAAACATTTTCCCTCTTTTCCTCGTCGTTCCTCTCGCTCGTTGAAACTTCTCCCAAATTTATCTCTCCTTTAACTGTGGAAATGAAAAGGAGTTGATTAATCTCATCCTTTAACACGATCGATCTCTAAAATTGGAAAAAAAAACGAACCTACCTCGCTCTCCCGCACGCAGTCGACCGTTCGCTCCTCTCTCTATTCGCGAACTCCTTATGTTTCGCGAACGTCTGTTCGCGATTAATAGGGAGGGGGACCGAACCCAGCCGAATGAACTGGTCATCACACATTCACTGAGATGTTAGCCTTGAATTTTAATTGGTTGATGCAACAAAGAGCTAAAGATAAATCCTAAACCCTAAAATGAAATAAATCATAAAACTCCAAACCTTAATTGATTGAACCTTATCCAACTTCCAAGTTCCAAAACCATCAACACGTCCAATAAAATCAAAAACTCGGTTGAAATAGGCAAAGAGATAATGAGATTGAGATACAAAAAGCTACTGAACTAACGACGATGAGAATGGAGGCTATGAGATGTAGCCTGTAGGCATGAACTGAGTACCGACGACAAAAAGAGTTGAGACTCTAGAGGAAATGACCAAGGGCCACAGCTAGCCAAAAGCCTAAACGGACGTTCGACGGCTCGAGAACAAGATTTGAAAGAGAATCAGAGAACTAAGAAGTGAGAAGTGAGAATGGCTGAACAAGTGAACGACCTAAACCACGCAACCTCGTGTTGATCTGTAGGGTTTAATTAAATTCGGGTTGAAGTTAGGTCGTGGTCGAATTCTCGGGTCATTTTGAACCCAACCTGCAAGTTTTTAAATTTGAACCCAACCCGTTTGATAAACAGGTTGACCCGAACCCAGACTTTTTCGGGTCGGGTCTGGTTCATTTTCAGGTTGGGCCAAGTTTTGGCACTCCTACCTCTTGATTTGTAGTCCGAATCTACGTATCATCCCTTTGTACTTGCTTCACTCCAATTAAACAAATCAAACATCTATCATTGAACATAAAATTCAATGATAACTCTTCTTGTTTTGCAACCCCAATTGCAAATCAGTCTTTCTCACCTATTGAGCCATAATCAATTGGTGACTCATATCATCTCCTCCAAACCTCTAAATTATAGGAGATTTCTTTCTCTTTAGCTTTAAATGCTAAGGAGAATTCTCCAACTTTTAGCACAAAAGCTATATGTTGGACATCTTCTTTCCCTCCATTTAGCCCCAAAGCTGAAGGTAATTCCTTTATACCTTAGCCCAAAAACTTTGTCTATTTTCTTCTCTTTCAACCTCAAAGTTGTAGGAGATTTCTCTCTCCCTAGCTCCAATAGCTAAAGAGAACTCTAAACCTTTAGCACAAAAACTATTGGTTGGATATTTTCATCCCTTCCCTTTAGCCTCAAAGCTAAAGGGACTTCTCAAACCCTTAGCCCCAAAGCTTTGGATCCTTCATTTCACCTATTTGATCCTCAATCAAATAGAAGATCTTTCTACTTAGACCCAAACTCCAAGTAACATCTTCATCTAACCATAACAAATGATTTTTCCCTTTCATAACATTTAAAATACATAATCTTTAGATGTCTTTTAGGAGTCTTCCTTTGTTGAAATTCATCTTACCAAATTAGTTGAATGTCACAAAGTCCTTAGTATAACCATTAGGCATGTTCACCTTATATTATTAGGTAAGCATTCATTTCTTATCCAAACACTAAGAGAACTCCAAAAATCTCTGAAATTGGTTAAGTTTTTTTGGGTACAATGATTAATCATCTCATCCAAAAGGTGGGATTCCTACATCAATGTATCTTAGGACTTCATAAGCAGTAGGTTTGCCTCAAAGCCAGCAGTGGCTATTTTATGGGTTCTTCATAACCCTCATAAATATGAAACACTTAAAATCCAAATAAAAACTTTAAGCCACAATTAACTTAAAGAGAAATCATCCTTGGATTAAGATTTAATGTCTTTTTTCCTCAATAAAATAGAAACAAGTTTCATAGTGTGACATGCTACACAACCACACACAATTAGGTGCGTAACCCCTAGGCATGCTAGGATTATGATTTTTTTTTGCGCATGTGGTTGATGCTTTAATGTGTTGCTTTAAAATTTTCTGCGCTGTAGGCCCTTGCACTTAAGTGGTTAGTGTGTGTGCATATATATATATATGCATGCTCTTTTTACAGGTAGCCATGTTTAAGAGAGGGTGTACTAAACAATAAATAAAATGCTTGTTAAAGGTGTTGTTTAAAACCCCCTCAAGGAGGCATGAGGGTAGAAGCAGGATCTTGGCACTTTAAGTGTCAGTCAATTCTGAATGTGTGTTTTTCATGATTTATATAGAAACTGCTCCTAATCCATCCCCTATTTTGTAGGTTTTGAGTTTTTTACATTTTTATATGTATTTGATCAATTTAGGAGTTGTATATAAGCATGTGGGGTAAGGTGAAAAGAAAGGTGGATCAGGAGGATGAGCCTACCAAAGGTGAAACCCAAGACCTACCTACAAGCCAAAACTTGAAGATCCTTACAGGCAGAGTCTGCAAAAGTTATCTAGGTTGTATAATAGCTTGCAACTCAGCTGCCAACAATAATTGTAATAACTTGGACATTTACATTCTTACTTTGGTTGATTTATATGCATATCATCATGTGTTGATTGTTTACTTGGTACGCAATAGAAGCATATTTTTTCCTATGTTTCTTCTTTGCCTTTGTCTTGGGGTGGTCTGGACTTATTTATGTGGTAGGCTCTTAGGACAAAATTAAATTTTCTACCCATTAAAAATGTAAACAATCTAAAATCAACTATAGGAATCACCATTTTTCTGAATAAAGAAAAATTGAGAATGACAAAATAGTATTTTTTTTTATCCTCGAGATGATATATTATTTTCTATGTCATGTTTGATCACAAACTATACAATCCGTTGAGGATGACAAAATTTTTCCAACAGTGCTCCTTGATATCAATGAAACAAGGAGTCGGAGATAATAAAGTGAAGTAGCATTTTTTACTTCCCTTCTCCTATCTCCATGCCTCTGCTCTCTTATCCCTTGTTTTTTTTCCTTTCATTCTTAAGCTTTGCGTTTGTAGAGTATCTACAAAATCGCTTCATATTAATAATTCTAATCCATATTCTGCTGCTTTCTGACATAATGAATTGTTGTGAAGTAATTGCTTCACCTAGGCTTGTTTTGTCCTAATATTTTTTAAATTGGTTTTGTTGTGTCCAGTTTTTGCCTCTGTCACATTTGTAATTCATCTGTGTATCTGTGCTTCATTGAAAAATTATTGTTTTCTTTGTGTTATCTGTTGACATATGCTTCTGGGGAAAAGGTGTGTCTATGTTCGTTGTATTCCCAATGTACTGGAAGTTCAAGCATTAGGCCCAAAATTTAAGATAGTTGTTTTCCATTTTGACTTAAGTCAGTGTATGTAAAAGTTATCAGTCAACTTGTTTGGGTTGATGTTCCATTCACATCATTAGATGTAATTGTTGGTAGGCTTTATTTTTCTCCAGAATTGCTGCTAACATGCTTTCCGCTGAGTTCTAATTAGGTCGATTTCATGCATTTGAGAAGGCTCACAAATTGGATCCCACTTCAAGTGGTCGTGGTGTGCGTCAATTCAAGACCTATCTTCTACATAGGCTTGAAAAGGTATGCCTTTATCTCCCTATATATATATATAAGTTGCTAAGAAGAAAACAACATAAAGTGCTGTCCTGCTTTGAACTTATGAAGAGGATTGGTTTTGCTGCTGTGATTGTATGCATCATGTGAATTTAAGGTTGCATGGGTCATCCTAACATATGGTAAAGTAATGAAAAGAAAAAAAAAGTTTTGTTTAAAATTTTTAGAATGTAGTTTGCACTTTACAAAGCAAAAGTCAGGAAGTTCCTAAAGCTGATTTTTCATGCTTGAAAATTTTGGAGTTCATTATACCAGGCTTATTGATTTTTCATGCTTCATATTATTAATTCTAATCCATATTTTGGAGTTCATTGTTCTAAAAATAAAGTTCTGTTCTTCATATTGAATTTGCTCGCTAAACCATCGAAAACAGGAAGAACCTGGTCCATTATACCAGGCTTATTGCAGCTATAGTTTTGTAGATTGTATATAACGTACAACCATCAATTGATCACAACAACAGCAAGTCTTTGTACGAGCATAGTTTTACTGATTTTTTATTTTTTCAATGCATCTTTCTTATAGATTCATGTATCCTAACAACCTCCAAGAGTGGATCTCTTCCATAGACTCATGCAACTCATGACCTCCTAGAATGTTTCACATAATTTTTTTTTTCAAGCCTGCAAATCTCTTTCTTTTCATGGTGTCAGGAGGAGGCAGAAACAACACCACAACTTGCTAGAAGTGATCCAAGAGAAATCCAAAAGTTCTACCAGTGGTACTATGAGAATTATGTCAAAGAGGGACCCACAAGAAGAAAACCGTAAGGCTTTGGGATTGTTTGTCTTTTATTGTTAGAAGTTGCATGTCACTTTCTTTTTGTTTATTTTCTTATTTCTTTGTATATGTTCTGATTGCGCATTTTGTTAGTGAGGAGATGGCCAAGCATTATCAGATTGCATCAGTATTATATGATGTCTTGAAACTTGTTGTGCCCTCTGATAGAGTAGATGATGAGGTTCGCTTACCCTTTGTTTATAAGGCTCCGTGTTACAATCTTCCATCTTCTCTTGTGAGTTTAAAAGGTAGTTAATTAAGATTTAACTACTTACAGATTAATAGGTATGCTCGGGAAGTTGAGAGGAAAAAAGTTCATTTTACTCATTATAACATTCTTCCTCTTCATGCCTCTGGTGCTGCCTCCCCAATAATGCAACTTCCAGAGGTCAGTACATTTTTATCAATCTGGATATATGTTTGCTCCTTAAACTACATAGTTGCCAATTTTTATCAACTAAATGCGATGCCACCATTACCTTTGGATAATGTAGATAAAAGCAGCAGTCCATGCTCTGCAGAATGTGGATGGTCTTCCAATGCCTAGATTAAATTCATCAGAGAATGTGCCACTGAAAGTTGATGGATCTTTGATACCTGAGGATGGGAATAGATCTGTCAAAGATTTGCTTGATTGGCTTCTACTTGTCTTTGGGTTTCAGGTGTTAAGTGGTTCCTTTAGAACATTGCTTTTGCTTTTTTTCTTCTGCTATCAGAGTTTTTGACATTTATTCACTTTTAGATGACTTCTCTCATGTTTAGTGTTCACATAAATATTTCGAATAAGATTTTTGAAATCTCACAAATTTAAATTGTTGTTCTGAAGAAAGGGAATGTGGATAACCAAAGGGAGCACTTGATTTTGTTGCTTGCAAACATTGACATAAGAAATAAAAGCCATGAAGATTATTCTCTGGTGATATGTTTCTCACTGATAGTTCTATCTTTTTCAGTTATATTTGGTAGTTCATGTTAGCCATTATTGTGTTAATTTAGAGAATTATTAACTTGGTATTCACAGTTGGATAGTGGTACAGTGAGGTATTTGTTGGAAAAAATATCTAAGAACTATCAGTCTTGGTGTGCTTATTTACATCTCGAGTCAAACTTAAAGTAAGTTCTGTGATCCCTCATTAATTAAGATTTTTGTCATCCGTAGAACACATTATAACATGGATGCGAAGACAATGAACATGATCTGTCCTGTAAATGCAGGTTCCCAGCTCATGCTGCAACACAACAGTTGGAGCTTCTTTATATTGGACTCTATCTATTGATATGGGGTGAATCCTCAAATATTCGCTTTATGCCTGAATGCATATGTTATATATTCCATAATGTGAGTAGTCTTTCCGAGCTAGGTTATTGCTTTAGATTTATTGTGGACCATAGTGTCATGTAATTGTGATTACTTTATGATGTTGATCTTAGCTTTACTTGATTTGCATTGACTTGAATCATTAGGTTGAGATTTCTGTTTTTATCTGAAAGTTTGTGGAGAGGTGAATCCTTTTGGATGCCCCGTCATAATCTCTGCCATTTGTAGTATTGAAAAATGTTATAATGGAATATAAATACCTGTTATTTCGCATTCAGGCTAGATATACATGGTGTCCTTCTTTGAATGCTTTGAGGAAGTAACATTTCCATACCTTGATGGGTGTGTGGCATGATGTCAGTTTCTATGGTTTATAAGTCATTCTTTAGGGAGCTTGTTTGATTCTACATAGTCAAATAGTTTATTCATCATTATTATTGTTCTATGTGCTTAATATAGTATATTTGAGTTTTATCTTCTGATTAATGCAATTTATAGTTGGTTTAATTTGATTCTTTCCTCTTAAATGATGCTTATGATAGGAAATACTTGATTTCAAGTATTTCCTATTCGCTTCTACAGCAAATCTCAATGCAAAACTGCTGTTCACAGCAGGAAAAACAGCAAAAACAGTGGAAAACAGGGAAAATCTGAGAGAAAAAATGGATAAACAACTTGTATTTTACTAGTAGATGCAAGGAAAATAACAAAGATACAAGGATCCTCTATTCGAGAGGAGGATCACACTCTCCCAATCTCTAGAAATCGTTCTAGAGCCCAAGCCTCCAAGAAAACCCTAATTGCAATCAATCAAAACATGAAACATCCCTAATTCCCTCATACACTTTAATACCCAAACCTTCCTAATACAATTTCCCTCCCAAAACCTCTTCTCCCCACTCCATTTGAATTTCCCCTTCATTACATTAATGGGGCCCGCTCCTTTTGAGCGGAACAGGTAGAGGAGGCGGAATACTTCCGCCTCCTATAAACCAGCAGCCCTTGGGTTGACTGGTTCTGGACCTGTTCCAAGTGAACCGGTCTAACAATACCTCCTTCCCAAAGAATCACCTTGTCCTCAAGGTGAAAATCAGGGAGCTGCTGTTTCATCCTCTTGTATGGCTCCCACGTGGCCTCGTAATCCAGGAGATTCTTCCACTTGATTAACACTTCCTTTGTTCTGGCAGACCCCCTCCAGCTTAGAGGGTTCCAGAATCACCTCTGCATCCTTAGTAAGTGTCGCTGGTAGCTCGGGGTTGGCAGTGTAGTCACCGATGGCCTTCCTCAACTGCGAGACATGAAAAACTGGGTGTATAGTTGCCAAGGGTGGTAATTTCAGTCGATATGTTACTGCCCCAATCTTCTCCAGCACTTCATAAGGCCCAAAATACCTTGGAGCCAGCTTTTCATTCCTCCTGTGAGCAACTGTCTTCTACCTATTTGGTCGGAGCTTCAAAAACACATTCTCTCTCACTTCAAACTGGATGTCCTTTCTATGCCCATCCGCTTGTTTCTTCATAATTTGCTGAGCTCTTAGTAAATGCCTCTTCAACTCCTCTAGCACTCAATCCCTCTCTTCCAAGTACTCCTCCACTGAAGAAACTGGAGTACTGCTACTCCCAAAGTGCACCAAGTGAGGGGGGTCCCTTCCGTACAATACCTTGAATGGGTCATCTGTGAAGCAGAATGAAACGATGTATTGTACCAGTACTCTGCCCATGACAGCCACTTGGCCCAAAACTTGGGTGTCTCCGACACAAAGCATCTCAAGTAGGTCTCCAAGCTCCTATTGACCACCTCCGTTTGGTCATCTGTCTGTGGGTGATAAGTAGTGTTCCTCCTTAGAACTGTCCCTTGTAGCCTGAACAATTCCCTCCAAAAATGACTAAGGAACACCTTATCTCTGTCAGACACTATTGCTTCTGGTACCCCATGTAATCTGACCACCTCTCTAATGAATGCTGAAGCCACTGCCACCGTGGTGTAAGGATGTCGAAGGGGAATGAAATGTGCATACTTGCTTAATCTATCCACCACTACCAAGATCACTGTGAAACCTTCTGAACGGGGCAACCCATCTATGAAATCCATAGATATCTCCTCCCATACTCGTCCTGGTAATGCCAATGGCTGCAGTAACCCCCCTGGTGACATAGCTAGATACTTATTTCTTTGACACACCTCGCACCTGGATACCATCTCTTTCACATCTCTATGCATACCTTTCCAGTACAGCTCCGCCGCTTGTCTCCTGTAGGTCTTTAGCACTCCTGAATGACCTCCCACTGCAGTTCCATGGAACTCTTGGAGCAATTGTGGGATGTGTATTGACGTTCTGGGTAACACAAACCTCCCATGGTACAACAATCTCTCCCCCTCAAACGTGTATCCTGAATGTCTGCCCTCTTCCTTCAGTAAGTCAGCTCTGATCTTGCTTAGTTCCTCGTCCTTGGAACTCTCCTCCTTTATGGCTTCTCAATCTAGCATCATTGGGACCGATACAGCCACTGTCTGCAGCTCCCCCATGCACTTGGACAAGGCATATGCTGCCTTATTTTCTACCCCTGGCATGTACTGGATCTCAAAATCATATCCGAGCAGTTTAGATAGCCACCTCTGATGCTCCTCTGTCAGTGTATCACATGTATCAGTGTATCACATGTATTAATGTATCACATGTATCAGTGTATCACGTGTATCAGTGTATCACATGTATCACATGTATCAGTCAGTATTCAGTGTATCACGTGCCATAAAATCAGTATAATGAATCAGTAGTATCGGTAAATCAGTAGTAGAATCGATAAACAATATGCAATATCAATGGAATCGTACAGTGACAGTAAACTCATAAATCCGTCAATAAATCCATTCAATATCAATAAATCCATAAAGAAATCATAAGAACAATACTCTACACATGCATTCCAGTACAGTAGTCTTACTTAACAAGTACAATCACTGGCTATTAAGGCGTTTTTCAAGGTTAGTATCGATGTTAGTAATCCGTTGGCTCAGTAAATAGTGTCGTCACCCTTTGCCCGTCGGCACAGTAATCTCCTTATATCTCCCTTCAGTAATCACATGATCAATAGAGGATAACACCAAACCCTTTTTAAAGGAAAGCCTGTCGGCCCACCATCCTGTACAGGTCAATCTTCAACCAACGGTTCAACCAGTCTTTACTTGTCTTTCAGTAATATAACAGTATATTCACATTCATATACATATCATTAATGCATTGAAATTAACAAACACAATTTAACTCAATTGAAGAAAATTCTTAAAATATCGTACAGTCGACAGAAATTCCAAATAGAGACAAAATACACAGTTTCAGAAAATTACCAAATTATCAGAAATCGAATAAAACAATGTTTCAAAACTTTACTTGTACTGAAGCAATAATTTTCAACATCCAGATGATTTTCTATTCGATAAAAATTCCACAGAATTCAAAATACCCGGTAAAAACTTTTCAGAAAATACTAAAATCGTGCAAAATCATCATTTCAATAACATACCAAAAGTTACGCGGTAAAAGTTTCGTCAATACAAAGATATGCACGTTTTTCGGTAACAGAAACACAAAACTGAGCAGAAAAATATCAAAACTCGAAATATTCGAAATAAGAAATAGGATTCGGATTCCTTACTGCGAGACGAACAATTCTTCTAACAGCGGCGTCGGACGAAAATCGCTCCGCGGCCTCCAAAACCAAGCTTTTTCCGTCTCTTTCCTTCTTTTTCTCTCTCATGTTTTTTCTCTCTCATGCTTTTTCTCTCTCTTCAAAATATCTCAAAATATCTCAAATCATCTATTTATCAAGCAGGATCGTCTAGGACGATGCCCAGATCGTCCTGGGACGAGTTGCTCTTTGGAAAAATTTCGTCCCAACGAACTCAGGTTCGTACAGACGAATCCAGGTTCGTACAGGCAGTTCGTACGTACTAACCATACAGATTTTCACATTTTTCTTCAGTTCGTCCCGTACTAAAGTCAGTTCGTACGACTAACTGCACTCAAAAAAATAAAATTCTGAGGGGTTTTACAATCTACCCACCTTATGAAAAATGTCGTCCTCGACATTTCCCTTAAGGGTCCGAATGCAAAATCGATATAAAATAAATTCGTCCAATCAAAACTCAAATCAAATCGAATCAGAATCAAAACTCGTCGAAAATCAAACATACAGTCATACAGTTCATTCAATCACATGTCATTCACTATGTATGCAAAATGATACATTCAAAACTACCCATTCTACCCAACTCTCAATCAAATCCTACAGCTCTGGGAACAATCAGTTCTTCCAATAACACTGCTCTGATATCACTGAATTTGTGACGCCCTAAGATCTAACTTGGAAAGAATTATTCAGTCAATCCTTTAAGTCAATCTTCTACCAGAGCTATCTATAGTCATCAATCAGTGATAAACAGTCTAACAAAATCTATAATTCAAAACATCAAGTAAATATTTCTATTAATTACCAAAAGTTTATTTACAATACTCAAGATTTTCAATATAATCATAATCCATCCAGTTCTGCGTACAAAAGAATACATATAACAAAAGAACATAAACCTGAACAATCTTGATCAGCCTCACTCTCCTGCTTCCTTGCCCTGACATAAAATTATTAACCACATATAATGAGCTTCAAAAAGCCCAACAGGTCATCAAAAACCTACAACTGAAATCAAAGCACGGTACGGAAGCAATATGCATGTCAATAAGTCAAATCAATGTCAGTCATTTGCACATGATCATTGAATCTATGCAGATACGAAATCAGTACAGAAACATTAATCAATGCAGATACAAAAATTAATGTATAAACAATAATCAGTACAATAACGGTAGTCAATGCGTAAACATTATCAATACAGAAACAGTAAAATCCTCAATCGACAGTAGAAGAATCAGTAAAAAGTATAAAAGTCTGTAAAGCTCAATGAATCAGTGCGTGCGTCAAATCTCTACAGTAATCATCGTATCTATATCATTAAAGAAATCCTCATACCATTAATATCAATCAAATCAGTCAACAAATCATCTTGTCAATAATATCAGTATATCACGTGTTCAGTGAAGCACATGTCACTTCAGTTGTTTCTTATTACTTGCTCAGTGCGTCACATGCATAATATCAGTACAGTAAACCAGTAATGGCAGTGTCTGAATCAGTATTAGTAACAATCCAATGACATGAACAATAATGTTATAACAATGAAATCATACAGTAATAGTAAATCCGTACAATAGCGATAAATCATAATTCAGTAAAAAAAACGTCGTATCTAAAATATTCGTCAAATCAATATCGTATCAATCACAGCAATTAAATCAATCAGATTATTAAATAAAGAAATCAATTTCGATTAATAATATCAATCAGTATGAAATCATATAAAACAATCAAATCAATACATCGATAAAAACAGTTGAAATCATAGCAATAGAGTAAAAGCGTATTCGATATCATGTATTCAGTGTATCACATATATCAGTGTATCACATGTATCAGTGTATCATATGTATCAGTGTATCACATGTATTAATGTATTACATGTATCAGTATATCACATGTATCACATGTATCATTGTATCATGTGTATCAGTGTATCACATGTATCACATGTATTAGTCAGTATTCGGTGTATCATGTGCCATAAATCAGTACAATGAATCAGTAGTATCGGTAAATCAGTAGTAGAATCGATAAACAGTATGCAATATCAATGGAATCGTACAATGACAGTAAACTCATAAATCCGTCAATAAATCCATTCAATATCAATAAATCCATAAAGAAATCATAAGAACAATACTCTACACATGCATTCTAGTACAGTAATCTTACTTAACAAGTACAATCACTGGCTATTAAGGCATTTTTCAAGGTTAGTATCAATGTTAGTAATCCGTTGGCTCAGTAAATAGAGTCGTCACCCTTTGTCCATCGGCATAGTAATCTCCTTATAACTCCCTTCAGTAATCACGTGATCAATAGAGGATAACACCAAACTCTTTTTAAAGGAAAGCCCGTCGGCCCACCATCCTGTATAGGTCAATCTTCAACCAACGGTTCAACCAGCCTTTACTTGTCTTTCAATAATATAATAGTATATTCACATTCATATACATATCATTAATGCATTGAAATCAACAAACACAATTTAGCTCAATTGAAGAAAATCTTTAAAATATCTTACAGTTGACAGAAATCCCAAACAGAGACAAAATACATAGTTTCAGAAAATTACCAGAAATCGAATAAAACAGCGTTTTAAAGCTTTACTTGTACTGAAGCAATAATTTTCAACTTCCAGATAATTTTCTATTCGATAAAAATTCTGCAGAATTCAAAATACCTAATGAAAACTTTTCAGAAAATACTCAAATCGTGCAAAATCATCATTTCAATAACATAACAAATGTTATGCGGTAAAAGTTTCGTCAATACAAAGATATGCACGTTTTTCGGTAACGGAACACAGAACTGAGCAAAAAAATACCAAAACTCAAAATTTTCGAAATCAGAAATAGGATTCGGATTCCTTACTACGAGACGAACAATTCTTTTAACAGCGGCGTCGGACGAAAATCGCTCTGCGGCCTCCAAAACCAAGCTTTTTCCTTCTCTTTCCTTCTCTTTCTCTCTCCTACTTTTTCTCTCTCTTCAAAATATTTCAAATCATCTATTTATCAAGCAGGATTGTCCAGGACGATGCCCAGATCATCCCGGGACGAGTTGCTCTCTGGAAAAATTTCATCCCGATGAACTCAGGTTCATACAGACGAACCCAGGTTCGAACAAGCAGTTCGTACGTACTAACCATACAGATTTTCACATTTTTCTTCAGTTTGTCCCGTACTAAAGTCAGTTCGTACGGACTAACTGCATTCAAAAAAATGAAATTCTGAGGGGTATTACAATGAGTTCTAAAAGCGGTCTTGGGCACATCTTCTTTCTTCCTTCGTATCTGGTGATATCCTGATTTCAAGTCGATCTTGCTGAAAATCACTGTTCCACTCAACTCATCCAGAAGCTCATCAATCACTGGTATGGGAAACTTATCAGGTACAGTTTCGTTGTTGAGTGCGCGGTAGTCTACACAGAAACGTCAGCTGCTATCCTTTTTCTTCACCAATAGAACAGGACTAGAGAACGGGCTAGTGCTGGGCCTGATAATCCTTGCTTCCAGCATTTCTCTGATCAACTTTTCTATTTATTCCTTCTGAAACTGAGGGTAAGGGTATGGTCGTACACTGACAGGTGAGACTCCCTCTCTTAACGTGATGGCATGCTCCTGCTCCCTGGGTGGTGGAAACTCTAGAGGTGGTTGAAAAACCTCCTCAAATTCCTGGATCAAGGGCTGCACAGAGAGGGGTATGTCTCCCCCTCCCTCCACACTCACTCCCTCTAATCTGTGTAATTCCACCAAGTAGCCTTCCCCCTCCTCCTGAATTGTTTTGATTAGGGATTTAAGAGAAACCCCTGCCTTGGTCAGCCCTGCATCCCCTTGAATCACCCTCTTCCTTCCACCCTTCACCAACTCCATCCGCAGAGTGCCCTAATTGATTTTGGTTTCCCCCAATGTCTGCAACCACTTCATCCCTAGGATGACATTCATACTCCCCAATTCTAGGGGAAGAAAGTCTTCATTCACTTGTATGCCTTGGATCTTCAGCACCACCCCCCTACAGACTCCTCTTCCCATTTCTACCTTTCCCGTGCCCATCATCACCCCATAGCCTCCAGTATCCACTAACTTCATCCCCAGCAGCTCCACAATCTGGGTGGAAATGAAATTGTGGGTTGCCCCACTATCAATCAACACCACGACTCCACGGTCAGCTATCTCTCCTTTTACCTTCATAGTGTGACTCGGAGTGAATCCCACTACGGAGTTGAGAGAGATTTCTGCCACATCCAGATGCATCTTTTCCTCCTCTACCTCAGAATCGCTTCCCCCTCCCTCTTCGTCTTCCTCGTATTCACAAACGAGGAGAACTTGAAGAGTTCGATCCTTACACTTGTGCCCTGGCATGTATTTTTCATCGCATCGGAAGCATAGCCTTTTTGTTCTTTTCTCATGCATTTCCTTCTCAGTGAGTCTCTTGAACTGCCCCCTATTTCCTCCTCCTGTGGCTTTTTCCTTTGTTTCTTTCATCCCTCCTAGGGACGCTCCCTTGGGGGCTAGGTGGGTAGTCGTCCACCAGTAAGCGCCTCCTGAGCTACTACTACTCCTAGCTCCTTTCTCCAGGTTCTTTTGATTTTCGACCAACTATGCAAGCTTCATGGCCTCCCCCAGGTCCTTGGGCATCAGGACCTTCACCGCTGGCCTTTAACCCCTTCATAAAATTCCCCTCCAGCACCGTCTCGGACAAGCGCTCTACCCTGCTGGCCAGATGTTCAAACCTCTCTCGGTAGTCCGCCACAGACCCCTCCTGTACTAGGGCAAAGAACTGCTCGTAGAAGTCTCCTCCCCGGTCGGTTTGGAAACGCTCTAACAAACTGTCCTTGAATTCTCCCCAGCTCCGGATAGGTCTCCTCTTGTCACGACCCGGCCCGGTAAGCTCGCGTAGGCGAGGCGGGAACAGAGGTCGGACGGTAGGTCAAATATCTAATTCCTAAATCTATCAATTCCCTAAATAAATCTCCAAAATATTTTGAAAGAGCCACTATAACAATAAAATTTGAAATCACATAAACATATAAGCAAACATATTTCTTCGTCCTTACCTTTCTTCCGGAGCTCCTGCCCTACGATAAACAATGCCGCCCCTTCTACTCATTGATTAAATTAAGCTCACCTGAAAATGTTAACAACTAACATTAAGCTAAAGCTCAGTAAGTAATACACAATTCTAAACTACAGTAAACAAGATAATCTGAACAATATGATAGATGCAAATTTCATATGAACATAACATAAAATGATTCCATACCAACATAGCATTAAACATATCATATCATAAACCATATCTTTCATTTGCCTTTTCCCATATTCATATCAATATACATAGCTTTCTCGTTTCATAAATATTACAACCGTCACAGGAGTCACCGTCTGTACCATAAAGGTACACCTTTACCATTTTCCTTTTTCATATCCTTTACCATTTTATCGTGCACGAGTACAGCGTCCCCAGCTAGTACCATAAGGGGGTGAACTCCATCCTTTCAACATGCACATACAAAGCATTCAATATACATAAGCATATCATTTCATTCCATCTTATTCCTTATAACATATAAACCTTATCGTAAGATATCATAAATTGTACATGTAATTTGTATGATCATTCTCTTGACAACAATAAAGAAATTTGACAACAGTAAATGATAATGATTGCATATAACTTGAGGGTAACAAAAGTATTACTGAAATAAAGAACAGTGCACACTTACAGAAGTTTGGAATCTGATTTCCTCTTGCTAGTCCTTCTTCCTCGATCTTCCTTCGAAGTCACCACGATTAATCACCTATAAGTATCAATTTCTCATTCTTAAAATCTACAAACTAAATCAAAATAGCATTCTCCTTCTCATTTTAAATTATCCTAAGTTTCCTCTCCCTCACTCTCTCTTTCTCTCTCAATTAAAGCTCAACACATACATATATTCTAAAAATTCAATAGTTTGTATAATTACATATATTAATAAAAATAACACTTTACCCAAACCTAAATTTTGGAAAACCTATTTTCATTATTTCCCTCAAATAAACATGTCACTCTCTCCCCCATACCTAAATCATAATTAAATATTTTCTATTTTCGGATTTAAACTAATTAAAAATTAGGAAAATAAGATTTTATAAGAAAAAACTCAATTTATACCCTTAAAAACCCTCTTAGGACTCTTAGGAACCATATTTGCAAAAGCACTTCCAAAAAACTCCAAAATTAGAGAAAACCCTAATTTTCAAAATTCATACTTTCACAAAAATACTCCACATTTGGGTTTAGAAACATCACACTATCCTTCCATAAACTTTTCTCAAAGGAACCCTAAAGAAAAACTCAAGTTTCCCTAAAACCCTAATTTCATTCTTTAGAGAAAACTCATGAAAATGGAAGGGAAACACTTGCAAAACACTTATCTTAGCCTTCTCTTAATCTTCCCTACAATTTTCCCCAAGATTTGTCGCCGGAAACCGCGCCCGAAGCTCCCGTCGCCGCTCTACCCGCGCCCTCTCCCTCTTTCTCCGCTCGGTTTGGGCGAAAAGACCGAATGGGGGGAGTGGGGGTCTCGGTTTGCCTATTAGGGAGAAAAATGGGATGCCAAAAAGACCTCTATGCCCTCACTTAAACAACCCATGCTTGAATAAACATTAGGGGTACTATTGGTATTATTAGTCTTCGGAAATTTTTATCTCTCAAATTAAGAGGAATTAAATATAAGTTGTATATATCAAATTGTTCCAAATTTTGATTAGAATTTTATAAAATTAATCCCGTCGAAATCCGACAACCTCGAATTTTTCACTTAAAACTCGTCGCGGCGCTTTGAAAAGCGTGCGAGATCTAAAACGGTATTTTCGGGTTTTCACACCTCTGATCTCTCCACTGGTACCAAGAGAGTGCCTTCCCTTCCAGACACAAGCCCACTGCCGATAACTTCTCCTCCTCCGTCAAGCCGTTAACCGCAAAGTACCTCTCCACTTTGTAGATCCACCCATAGGCATCCTCCCCTTCAAAAATGGGCATTTTCGATTTTCTCACCTTCCAATCCCCGCCATTCCCCCTTAAACCTCCATAGTTTCCCCTCTCCCATGTGCCTGAACCCCCAATGTCTCCCGATCTTCCCTTGCTCTGCCTTGCCCCAATACCCCTTCAAAATCCCTCTCCGATCTTCTTCCAAAACAGCTTCTCGGCGCCCATGATAACCCTCCCGATGCTCCCAACTAGCACCTCTTGGTTCCACGCCTCCATAGCCTTGCCTTTCCCCATATCTTCCTCCTCTCACCTCCCTCTGGAAAGGCTCCAAATGAGGCATTCCCCTACTCCCTTCCACGATTTCCACCTCCTCTTCCTCCCGATGGATTTCAGAGTTGGTGTTCTTCGTTGCTGGCCCTTTTGCATCAGACGCCGCCGATTGGGTTTGAAACTCCAACATCTTCTTCATCATATCCCGTAGATCGACCACTTGCCCTCCATGGAAGACATTCGTTCCTCCGCGGTCTCCTTGATTTGATTTATTTCTCCTTCAATTCTCTCCTCCAAAGCATCCACCTTCTTAGCCGCCATCTCCTACTGCTTGCAAATTATGAGAAGATCTCAGGATTTGAAAAAAATTTCAGCAAATTTCTCCTTCGCCGGTGCAATTTCAGCCGCTGAAATCGGACAAAAACAGCCCACGATTTGTCCCAAGACTTGCTCTGATACCAATTTGATATTATTTCCTATTCGCTTCTACAGCAAATCTCAATGCTAAACTGCTGTTCACAGCAGGAAAAACAGCAAAAACAGTGGAAAACAGGAAAAATCTGAGAGAAAAAATGGAGAAACAACTTGTATTTTACTAGTAGATGCAAGGAAAATAGCAAAGATACAAGGATCCTCTATTCGAGAGGAGGATCGCACTCTCCCAATCTCTAGAATTCGTTCTAGAGCCCAAGCCTCCAAGAAAACCCTAATTGCAATCAATCAAAACATGAAACATCCATAATTTCCTCATACACTTTAATACCCAAACCTTCCTAATACAATTTCCTTCCCAAAACCTCTTCTCCCAACTCCATTTGAATTTCTCCTTCATTACATTAATGGGGCCCGCTCCTTTTGAGCGGAACAGGTAGAGGAGGCGGAGTACTTCCGCCTCCTATAAACCAGCGGCCCTTGGGCCGGCTGGTTCTGGACCGGTTCCAAGTGAACCGGTCTAACACCTTACTGTTGGAATTGTTTGCTAGATTATGTGGAATAGATTATATTTCATTTTTACTTGATATTTGTAACTATCCAAACTCAGAATTAAAAAGCGCCAATGTGGTTGAGCAAAATGAATTCTCATATTTTATAATTACTGAGTTACTTCCACTGGATTATATTAAGTTTGCTGCTTGGTAGCTTTAGCTATTTCTACGTTAAGCACTTGCTATTTTAGTTTTCATCGTGTATTTGAATCTTCACAAGATGGCAAATGAGCTGCGGGCAATCTTATTTGGCAATGTTCATTCGGCTAGTGGGGGGTATTTTAAACCTGCATATCAAGGGGAAGAATCATTTTTGAAGGAGGTTGTAACTCCCATCTATTTGGTCATGCGCAAGGTACTGCAATGTTTCTAAATCTCTTATCTTATTTTTCTATTTAAGAAATTTCGATGCAGACTTCAAGAAAATGTTATTGAGTGTTTAAGGTTTCCAAAATGTTTGCATTTTTCTTTTCCCCGTCTTTCTGAATAATAGGAAGCTCTAAGAAATAAAGGGGGTACAAGTAGCCATTCGAAATGGAGAAACTATGATGATTTAAATGAATATTTTTGGTCAGTATCATTTGTATTATTTAAATGTTTTTTTCTGCTTACGTTTTATTGAAATTACTGCTTAACAGAGCACATGCTTTTCTGTAGGTCAAAAGAATGTTTTAAAATAGGTTGGCCTCTGAATCATAATGCAGATTTTTTTGTAGAAGAGACACATCGCAAAACTGAGGTTAGGGCTTTTTTCTCAGTCAATATATGTTGAGTTGCTCTTATATTTTACTAGAGTAGATTGCATCAATAAACAAAAAAACAGACATGAAGAATAAAAAAAAAAAAAGAAATGCCACAAACCTGGAAGCAAATTTTAGTACTGCTGAAGAATGATATACAATGCTGGCATCATTTTTTTTATTCAATGCATGATCATGACAATGGTGCCAGATGAATAATTGATTCCAAACGTTACTAAACAGAATTATTATATGGTAACTTTGTGTTCTGTCAACTAAGTTCGGTATGCCTTCTAACAGTGATTCAGCTGTGTTGGAAAAAGAAAATATCATTGTTTTCTTTTTTATTTAATAATTGGGAATATACTCCATTATTTGCATGTTAAGTTTCTGAATACATGTAAATATTTTTTAAAGAAAAAGTGTATTTTGTGGATGATCTATGGCTCTGAAAAAATTTGTACCCCAGCTCTGTTGGGAGAAATTTGAGTATTTTGGGTCAACTTTTCAGAACAGAAGATTTTATGATTTGGTGCTAGAGTTCCCATTGGTGCAAGCCCCTATTATTATTTACTCTTGATGATGATATAAAACTTTCGATTAAGATTATTCATGAGATTGATTCTAAGTGCTTACTTTATATTAGCAACAAATTTATTTTTAAAGTTGAAGGAAAATTACTACCATCACCTTAAAGTGGATGGTGGGGGGATGATGATGAACCTAATCAAGATCCCATGTTTTATTATTCTGGTTTGTCATGGCCCTTAATATACTAGTCAAATGAGATAGTCGACCAAATATGACGAAAAGATTTTTGCCCCAGTCATTAGTTGTGTTGTCCTAGGGGACCTTGCAGACCTAGGTGGATGTTTATTTAAGAGGACAAATTGAATTCGACCTTAATAGCTAACAAAAGATTTTGTGCCTTATCAAATGTGCCCTATGATTCGCCACTAAGGGAATTTGGAGCCATTGAGAAATATTTGGGCTATGACCGTGACCATAATTTGATGATTTCATTTTATTACAAAATCCAAGAGGGTTCTGATAATAATTGTTATTTAGTAATCTCATCTAGCTCTAAAACCACCCGGTTTAATAACACATGCCATATCCTTACTTGCACGAAATCATTGAGAGCGATTGTAAAGATATGCTCGACTAGATATTATCCCATTTTGACTTGAGAATATTCTTAAACTTATCACCCTTGCCAAGTTATTGTAGAGGGTGGATGGGTTATTACTTTTATCTTTGTGGCAGTAGATTTCGGTTGAATATTTGAATTTTGTGAATTCTCCTAATTTTTGTATATTTTTTTGCTTGAATTTAGTTCCTCGACTTTACAAAATTGATATTAATATAGTCGCTCATGTTGTAATTTTGATATAAAATTGATCCCAATTTAGTTCCTCGACTATAGAAAATTAATCCCAAAGGAACTATTTTGAATCAATTTGTATAGTCAAGAGATTAAATTGAAGCAACATGATACTTTGAGACTAAATTGCCCATTTAAGAATAGTTAGGGGACAATTATGAAGTTTACCCCCATTTATATATATTCACACACACACACACACACACACACACACACACACACACATATATATATATATATATATATATATATTAAATACGTGTTTGTCTATGATGCACAGACACGGACACGGCGACACGGATACGACACGACACAAACACTGGACATGTCAGTTATTGAAAATATAGGACATGAACACGGGTTGGAGACGGTATTATAGTTTTTTATATTTAAAAATAGTGTATAAAAATTAAATAAGTATAATTTTAAAAATAATTTGAAAATAATAAGTCATTTAACTAGAATTTGTGCTTAAAATGATTAGTATTAGGATGTCGAGAGTCAGATGTTGATGCCGTTTATCAGTCACCGAGAGAGGAGATGAAAATACCTTTACTGTCAAAAAGAAATGAAAATGAGAATATTCAATGATTGGGTATTAAGTGTGGACGTTGATTTGGTGTTGTGGATAGGAAATAAACCGTCTTTACATTGGATGGTTTGGTGTTTTGATGATCCCTACTTTACTGACAAAAAAACAAGCCGACCCCAAAAGAAATGTTAGGGTGGCTCAGACAACTCATCCTGCCTCTTCTAGTGGTGTAGGAATAGAAAGTAGAATTCAAATAGAGAAACTTGAATGTGACTCTGAAATAGAAATATGAAAAAAACCAAACCAATTGGCAGGAAGCAGCACACCAGGAGTTTAAATCCAGCAAAATATAAGAAATTATATTTAAAAAAATTCATTAAATATTTAAGATACGTGTGTCGGACATGCGTGTCCAATTTGTATTTAATATTTTTTAATCGGACACGTTTTCGGCGTGTCCGACAAGTGTCAAAGGAGTGTCATGTCGGATATGGTGTCGGACATTGCACGCTTCTTTGAGGAGAAGTGTCGGTACATCATAGGTGTTTGTATATACGTGCACGCATATATATATATATATATATATATATTATATATATATATATATATATATATATTATATATATATGATCCTTGTGAATAAACACATGCTTGCATTTTAATAAAGTTTGAAAATTTTAATGCTAACTTGCTTCAATGTATCTTCTTATTCAATGAGTTCCCATTTCCTGAACATCACCTTAGTACTCTTTACAAGTCATTTTCCAGGATGTGCAGGGTGCTGCCACTGTTTGGAATAAGCTGTTTGTTGAATCCCATGTGTAGGGTGATTAAATGGGCTGGGCAGCCGTTGATCCTATCCTTCTAAAAATCCTACAGGACCAAAATAATGGGCAATTGCCTCAAAGGATGGACCTTACGTGTTTTGTGCTAGTCCGAGCCTGTTTGAGATAAAAAAAACTATTTAAAAAGCCGGAACCCTGCTGATGATTGCATTTCATTGACTCGCATCCTTATATGCTTTTTGCATTGAATATTCATGTAAAATGGATCAATGTAATTATTTTGATCCTGTCACATATCCATATCACTGCAGCACGTTGACCAAGTTGCTGGGAGAAGAAAGGCTAAAACAAATTTTGTGGAAGTTCGCACATTTTGGCATCTATTTAGAAGTTTTGATCGTATGTGGACATTCTTCATATTGGCGTTTCAGGTACTAAGTTTAGTTCATGATTAAGGAATTGTTTTGGGCAATTGCAGTTGTCTACTTGTCTCTAATATTTTCTTTAAATTGTTGTGAATATTATAGATTTTCTTTTCTAAAAAAGTTTGACAACAATATTTTTTTTTGGGTATCAAAATATAATAGGTCTAGTTGTAAAAAGCTATTTCTTATCTGAAATTTTTTTGAAAAGAAATAAAAAATAGCCAAATAGAATTGTATTAGCTTTCTAGAAGGCAAAGCTACGAAAAAGCTGCTCCAATGGACAACTAGTCCCAATCATTTTCTTTTAAGGTGCTTATTGTCAGATATATGAATTGTCTTTTAAATATTATTGCAGGCCATGCTGATCATTGCTTGGAGCCCTTCAGGCTCTGTTACTGCTTTCTTTGACCCGGATGTGTTTAAAAGTGTATTAAGTATTTTTCTTACTGCAGCATTACTCAATTTCCTCCAAGGTAATGCTATTCTCATTTAATAAGCGTGCTTGATATTAAATATTTTTATCAGCTAAATTGTAAGTATAGCGTTCATTTGAAATGATCTGTTTGAACTTTGATCATGATCCTTACAGCTGCCTTGGATATTGTTCTTAGTTGGAAGGCTTGGGGATGCATGCAATACACACAAATAGTTCGGTACCTCCTGAAATTTGTAATAGCAACTGCATGGGTTATAATTCTTCCAATAAGCTACTCTAGTTCTGTACAGAACCCCACAGGACTGATAAAGTTTTTTAGTAATTGGGCCAGCAATTGGCAAGGACAACCACTTTTTAACTTTGCTGTTGTTATTTATATGATACCAAACATTTTGGCTGCCTTGCTATTTATGGTTCCACCTCTTCGGAGAATCATGGAGCGTTCTAATTGGCGTGTAATCACTTTTCTTTTGTGGTGGGCTCAGGCAAGTATCTTTCGTCTTGAGTTGCTAGTGTTTTTTTGGAGTTACTTCTTACATATTTCTACGCGTGCAACAGCCCAAGCTATATGTCGGAAGAGGCATGCATGAGGACTTGTTCACACTTCTCAAGTAAACTATGTTTTCATCTTATCTCACATTTCATTTTTATATAATTGCAAGTAACGTCTATTGGGTCTTCACAGGTACACTCTCTTTTGGATTCTACTGCTCATAAGCAAGCTTGCCTTCAGTTACTATGTTGAGGTGATTTTAAGTTTTGAACGCGCTTGAACCAAAGAACGCATAGTTGCTAAATTTCTATTAACTAAAATTTGCTATCATTATTCACGAATGACTTTTATAAAGTTGCTTAGCATTCTTGATAAAGCTTATTTTCATAATTTTCTCAATTTTTTCTGCAACAACTTGAACTGCCAGCTTTTGAAACTTTTAGGACCAACCGTTAAACTAAACAACTGAGCATTCTTTTAGTGAGTGTCCATGCTCTGTCAACAACACGCACAAGCCAATGCTTGAATTTGAGCTTTACCTTTGCTTTGGCTAGACTTGCTAAGCTCAAGGGATTTGGATTAAGAAAAGGTGTAATCCAACTTTGGGCTGTTTCAATTAGATAGTGGCCAAAAAAATAAAGCTGCAGGGTTTCAAAGAGTTAGCGGACCAGGGTTTCAAAGAGTTAGAGGACCACGGCCCATTGTTGATCCTAAAGCGCAACCATCTTGGTAGAGGAACTAAAGGAGGATGGTTGAAGGGTTAAGAAGGTGGAGAAAAAGGAAGAGAATGCCAGGAAAAGTAGGAAGACTATGGGTTAAGGAGGATACAAAAGAAGGCAAGGTTTATGAGAGGAGGAAGATGGGGAAGTAGTATGAAGAAGATAAGTTGAAAGGAGTTCAAGGGTAAGAGGGATGTGGCACATGGGATAATTGATTCAGATATAGTAGATGGGTTTGGTTATAAGGCTAGGGTTGATTTTATATTTAAATTCAATAAACTTTATCATACATATAGTTTAGGAAGTTCATTATGTTGTAGAGCCAAGTCGTAGTTAACAAGTTCAAGATAGTTTGTCTCAAGCATACTCGACAACTTGTGCTTGCTAATTAGCTCATTGAGCTTGATCTGTTACATAAGTGCATATGCATTCTTGCAATTTATTGAATGTCAATTTTTTATTTAAAAGTTTCATTAGTCATTTGACAAATACTGCCGTTGCCAGGTCCCAAGTCCTGGATGAGAAAAATTGAGGGGTGTGTTAGGTTGTGGACAGCCTGCGTAAAACTTGTTGAATAATCATGACATGAATTCTTTAATATATTGTATTAATGCTATGACATTTCCTAGAAGCAACACGATGTTGGCCTGAATATAATAACAAGTGTAGAAGAGCCGGTACATCGGCGCTTAGGTGCAGTGTTAGATAGGCAAGGATTCCCACATCAGGGATGGATGTGTGCAAAGAAATTAGTCCATTAAATTAAAATTAGGATAATAACTTGAAAAATGGGTACCCTTATAGGCAAATTAATTGAATTAATAGATATTATGATTAGGGGTGCAAACAAGTCGAGTCGAGTCGAGTTTTGGCCCTTATCGAGCTCGGCTTGTTAGTTGGAAAGCGAGCTCGAGTTCGAGCTCGTCTCACTGTAAACAAGCTCGAGCCGACTCGAGCCATGGGCAGAAAATTTTAAATTTAGGCAGGATTTTTAAAAATTAGGCGGGATTTTTAAAACTTAAGCTAGATTTTTAAAACTTAGTCAAAAGTTTTTAAAAAATATGAAATGTTTAACATTTAAATAAAATTTAAGTGGTTTTTATTAATTTTTTTAATATTTAAATTTAATAAATAAAATAAAATTATTTTAAAATATTATTATTTAATCGAGCTGCTCGTGAGTTCATGAGTCTAGCTGGCTCGAGCTCGAACTCGAACTCGAGCTCATTTACTAAACGAGCTTGAACTCAAGCTCGTTTACTAAATGAACTAGAACTCAAGCTCGAGCTCGACTTGTGAGCTCGATATGCTCTGCTCGCGAGCCCATAAATGAGTCGAACTCAAGCCGGCTTGGCTCACTTACATCCCTAATTATGATTAATAGAAAAATAAATATTCTATGTATTTAGAAAAATAAATGAGTTGGAGAGAAGGCTAAGAAGATTGATAGTTTAGGATTTAAACTATTGTGTTATGGTAAGATTCATACTAGAAATGGTGTATGTATGGTTATAGATAACAATTTAAAGGATAATGTTGTAAAAATTAATAAAATTTGATATATAATTATAGCTTTAAAGATTATTATTGATGCTAAGATTATTAATATTATAAGTACTTATGCTCCTCAAGTAGATTTAGATATGGGTTCAAAATTAAAATTTTAAATGACTTAGAAGAATTATTACAAAAGATACCTCTTGAAGAAAAAATTTTATTGGAGGAGATTTAAATGGATATGTTGGTACAAAGGTAGATCATTTTAAAAGCATTCATGGTAGCTATGGGTTTGGAGTGGCTAATGAAAGTGGTAAGACTATATTATATTTTTCTTTAGCTTATGATTTTGTAATTGCTAATACTTTATTTAAGAAAAGAAATGAGCATCTCATCACTTATAATAATGGATATAATAAAACTCAGATTGATTATTTTCTTATAAAAAAAATAGATTGTTTAGATTGCAAAGTTTGTAAAGTTTTATTCCAAGTGAAAGTTTATGTACACAACATCACTTATTAGTTTTGGATTTTAAGATGAAGGGATAGAAAATAAAATAAAGTAAAATGTTGTTCAAGGATTAGATGGGGGTATTTAAAGAATATTAACACAAATATTTTTGAAAGTAAGATACTAGATCTTAAGATTTTGTCTGTGCATAAGGAAGCTAATGTTATGTGAAAAAAATAGCTAGTGATAGTAAAAATATTGTAAAAAATGTGTTTGAAGTATCAAAGGAAAAATCATATAATAGTAAAAATAATTGGTGGTGGAATTAAAATGTGCAAAAAAATATAAAAATAAGATATGTTATAAAAACTGGTTTAAATGTAAAAATTTTAAAAATTATTAAAGATATAAAGAGGTCCGTAAGGTTGGTGGTTGAAGTGGAGGAATGCATCGGGCTTGTTGTTTGATAGAAAAGGCCTCCTCAAACTTAAGAGAAAATTCTAATATTGGTTAGACTTGTAATGCTTTATGGTGCAGAGTGTTGGCAATTAAAAGAGAAGCATAATATTAAGTTAAGTGTTGCAGAGATGAGGATGCTCAGGTGCATGAGTGGATTTACTCTTAGAGAGGATACGAAATAAGCATATATGTGAAAAGGTTGGAGTAGCTTTAGTGGAAGATAAGATTAGAGAGAGTCGCCTTAGAGGTTTGGTCACATAAAACGATGGCCTTCCGATGAACTGGTTAGGAAAATTGATGTATTTGATTTGACTTATGTTAAGAAATGTAGAGGTAGACTTAAAAAGACTTGGTTCGAAAATATTAGAAATGATATTTCTTTATTATATTTAAATGAGAGTTTAACTTTTAATATGGCACAATGGAGAAAAATGATTCATGTAGCCTACCCCACATAGTGGGATAAATGCTTGATGTTGTTGTTGTTGTATTATTAGTCATTTGACTCAATTTTATAATAAAGCTTTTTAAAATTGATGGTAAATTTACAAAAAATACTGAGTTGGGGCGGCGGTTGTGGTCGACAACGAGCGGCGATGGCCGGCGGCATTGGCGTAGTGTTGGTGGCCGACGACGAGTGGCGGCTACCAGTGGTGGTGATGGCCGGCGGCAGGTGGCATTGGTGATCAGCGGTGGTGGTGGGCGGCGGTCAAGCGAGCTTGCTTGTGGTTTAAACACATCGCTCAAAATTGGGCGAGTTTGGTTTATTTCAAAAATGAAATAAAATGATTTACACTATATTTTCTTTACTTTGCAATTTTTTTTTCATCCAACCAAACACTAATTTTTTCAAAACATATGCATTTGGAATACTTTTCACCACTTTGTATTCCAACCAACTAGCCCCTAAAAGAGAACCAATTGGTTTGTCCGCAGATGATGCAGCAATAATACAAGAATATAAAATTAATATTGAATGATTAGGAAGAAAAAAGTGATAGATTGAAGGTAAGTTGGATGAAGTTGTGCAAAAAAAAAAAACCACAAATAGATATAATTCATCATGCATCATTAAACAAGGATGAGTGGAGATTTTTTATGAATAACTTTATAACAGATGCTTCTCCATCATTTCTTTAATACTATTATTTTTTACATTTCTTTCTTAATTTTAACCCACATCTATTGTAAAAATTTAAAAAATTTCACGCTAACTTAACAATTGGTGAATTTTTTATTGCATAATTTTACATTCATATAGCATATTTATATCAATTATAATTTATAAAATTTATCTTTAAGTCTATATATATATATATATATAATTGTATAATACTCCTGACATATCTCCATTTTTCCTAGATGATTTTTACCTTGGTAGTTATATCCTCATTTATGTCACCTTTAGTTGCTATAGTTTATCTAAGATATTAAAAATCTATCGCACTAGATTATCACTCTATCTTTTGGCATAATTTGATTATATTAATTTTTTTCATATTTGCCAAAATTGGATAACTTGTGAGACTTGCGTAGCAAAAAGAGAACCAATTGGATTTTCCGCAGATGATGCAGCAATAATTCAAGATCGAATATTAATATTGAATGATTATGAAGAAAAAGTGATCTACTGGATAAAGTTGTGCAGAAAAAATAAGCAAAAATAAATATGATTCATCATGCATCATTAAAAGAAGGATGAGTAGAGATTTTTTATGCATAAAGCAACCCCCAGTAGTCTGAATAAGATGTTGCTGCTAGTGACAATAAAATTCACTTATGCTAAGCTATCCATAATAGCTTATGTTTGAGGTATTATAGATTGTACTTCCCATTTAATGTAAGAATATAATTCGTAACCTTATAATATTCATGTTAGATATATCTTGAATCATAGTTAATGTTGACCCGCCTACTGTATCAACAGAAAAAAAATCCTTCATACCTGTAGCGCCGAACACAAAACGTCGAAATCGTGCCCAAATGGCGGAAATCCCGTGACCCGTATGCCCTCTGCCGTTCTTCGCACGAGACTCGCACGTCGACGCCGCCAATCCCACAATCGCTTTGAATGCGTCGTCCTGCCTCGCTCGTCGTTAAATACCAGAAAGAATGAGCTTTCAGGCTGCTTTTTTTTTTCTCGTTCCCCCCTCACGCAAAAAGCTCTGTCTCTGGGCTCATTCAATCCGGAGAGAGAGAGAGAGAGAGAGAGAGAGAGAGAGAGAGAGAGAGAAACCTCCTCCTTGCCCTATCTGTGACCCCCGCTCCCTTGCCGCTGATCGACTTCGCCCTCTCGACTTCACCCTCTCTTGTAGCACGATGAGGGTGAATCCAGTGCAACAAGTGTGACGAGGCGGGTAAGCCTTATACACGCTCTTGTAGTGTGGTGGGGAAAATCCTCGACCTGGACACCAGCACCGTCGACGACTGCTACACAAGGTATGATCTCCTAAATCCCATTCTCGATGTTTGCAGCAGACCGGAGAACCACCTATACGCGCTCTTGTAGCATGGTAGGAGGGAGCCCGATGCGAAGCATACGGCGAGGTGGGTAAGCCATATACACGCTCTTGTTGCGTGGTGGGGAAGTCACTGGTGTTCTTGTATGGGTACTACTGAAGGCCCCATACTTGCTCTTGTGGCGTGGTGGGATGAAAAGATGCACTGTCGCGGTGTCTAATGACACCTACCATACACACTCGAGTAGCGTGGTGGGAAGGCCTAGCTCCCTACATTTCCCCCAAACGGGGGATATATCGGGGTGCTGCCGAAATTTTCACTGAAGTGTACAAAGCCGGAACAATAGGAAAACCTCACTTAAGCAACAATGCAGAGGACTCGTACTTGAACTGAAAGTATAGAACTTGAACCAAATGTGCAGAGGACTCGTACGAAGAACAGTGAACTTGTAGATCTAAATCTGAACAAAATTCAAATGATTAATAAAAGGTCAAACCCAAATGAAATAAAATCAAATTCAAACCAAATTGAGTACTCAATTGAACTTGCAAGGACTTCAGAAGATCCTGAACAAGCACTTGAACATATACTCCGAACTCAAAACTGGAACAAGATGTGGAGAGCAAGGAACTCAAATTGAACCCAAGTTGGATCCAAACTTGACATGAGCAATAAAGAACCTAAATTTTCAAGGACAATAGAGGACTCAAGGAGCTTGAGATTGAATGGGATGCAAAGAGTTGAACCCATAACAACATACAAGACTCAAGCATGAATTGAACCTTAAACTCGGGTCTGATGGAACACATAGGACTGGGCTTTGGATGAATGAATAAATCAAAGTTTAAATGCACAGTTCTCTAAGCTGACAACAACTTGCAAGTGGGAGATGAAATCCCAGTGCACGCGAAAGATGAATGCAACGAACTCCTACAATAATCCCTACAAATGCCTGTTGACTGGAGGGGGCAACATTGCAAATGATAATGGAAGATCTGTCCCTACAAACAAGCATACATCAACCCACCTGAGATTGGTGAAAGGTGGATATGGTGCAAGTATAATGGTTTTTCTACAAATACTTCCAAAAGGTCGTAGTGGATACAACGATTTCCTGCAAATGAATGCTTGTGGATAACAACAGTGGGTATGTGATGTAGACAAAGGGGGAGGGGGTCGAATCAAACCCAAAAAAATTTGGTTTTGACTTCCCTTGAGCTTGCTAGCTCATTAATTTTTGAGCTAAGAATTAGCTCATTATGAGCTGGTTTTTAGTTCATTTATTGAACTAAGAGTTAGCTCATTATGAGCTATGTTTTTTAGTTCACTTATTAATTTATTAGTAGCTCATTATTTTTGTCTCTTTTCCTTCCCCTTGTCTATTCGTTTCCCGTGGATGGCTCTTGGGTTCCCGCACCTTGGCTCCTTGGTTCCCACGGTTGGCTCTTGGTTTCCCATTGATGGCTCTTAGATTTCCGTGCCTTGGCTCCTTGGTTCTTACGGCTGCCTCTTCTGTTCCTGGCTGGGCTGTTTCCCGTAAATGTATGGTGGCTTTTCCGTGGCTTTGGTGCTTCGTTTCCTGGAGTTGACTGTTGGCTTTTCATATTCCCCATTTAATTAGCTTTTAAATTAATGTTTTGTGGCTATTTGTATTCCCCTCTCATGTCTATAAATAGGAGTTGTTTGTGGCTGTTTTAGATATGTTATGAAAATGTGATTTTTGGAAGCTATAACCTGCGGGTTTGCTTAGAAAAGCTTGCGAGCTTTGTCCACTTCTTTTTCCACCTCCTTTGGAAATCTTGCGAGCTCTTTCCGCCCTTCGTCTTGGCTTTTAACCTCTTTCGTCTCTCCGCAAGTTTACACCCCACCTGTATCCTTCTTCTCAAAGTAAGCAAGTTTAGGGTGTCTTGTTTGAATCATGTTTGTAAACGTCCAGAGTTGTAAGTGTCTTTTATATTATATAAGTTTGTCAAAGTTTGTAAGTCATCTTTTAATATTAAAAAGTATCTTTTTGAGTATTTTATGTCTTTCTATCATCTTAGAAAGATTTTGTTTTTGTGATAAAAAATTTGGGTCCCTCCCCAAATTTTTGATTGCATCAATTTGGTATCAGAGCAAGTTAGGAAGTCCTAGGTTTTTAAGTTGGTTTGTCAAGTCAAGTTTTGTTGTGTGAGTCTTGTAAGTCAAGTCTTATTTGTGAGTCAGTTTGTCAGGTAAAATCTTGTGGGTCGTGTGTGTCTTGATGTCATGTTAGTTATCATGTAAGTTTTGTTTTGAGTCATGTTGTCATTTGAGCCTTGGTGTCTCTTGGTGCAACGCCTTCAGAACAAAGCTAACTCATCGGGAGATGAGTTCTCAAGAAGGGGAGTCTGATGTAGACAAAGGGAAGGGGGGGGGGGGGGGGTCGAATCAAACCCAAAAAAATTTGGTTTTGACTTCCCTTGAGCTTGCTAGCTCATTAATTTTTGTGCTAAGATTTAGCTCATTATGAGCTAGTTTTTAGTTCATTTATTAAACTAAGAATTAGCTCATTATGAGCTATGTTTTTTAGTTTAGTTATTGATTTATTAGTAGCTCATTATTTCTGTCTCTTTTACTTCCCCTTATCTATTCGTTTCCCGTGGATGGCTCTTGGGTTCCCGTGCCTTAGCTATTGGGTTCCCACGGTTGGCTCTTGGTTTCCCGTGGATGGCTCTTGGATTTCTGTGCCTTGGCTCCTTGGTTCTTGCGGCTGCCTCTTCGGTTCCTGGCTGGACTGTTTCCCGTGAATGTATGGGGGCTTTTCCGTGGCTTTGGTGCTTCGTTTCTTGGAATTGACTGTTGGCTTTTCATATTCCCTATTTTATTAGCTTTTAAATTAATGTTTTGTGGCTATTTGTATTCCCCTCTCATGTCTATAAATAGGAGTTGTTTGTGCTGTTTTAGATATGTTATGAAAATGTGATTTTTGGAAGCTATAACCTGCGGGTTTGCTTGGAAAAGCTTGCGAGCTTTGTCCACTTCTTCTTCCACCTTCTTTGGAAATCTTGCGAGCTCTTTCCGCCCTTCGTCTTGGCTTCTAACCTCTTTCATCTCTCCGCAAGTTTACACCCCACCTGTATCCTTTTTCTCAAAGTAAGCAAGTTTAGGGTGTCTTGTTTGAGTCAAGTTTGTAAGCGTCCAGAGTTATAAGTGTCTTTTATATTATATAAGTTTGTCAAAGTTTGTAAGTCATCTTTTTATATTGAAAAGTATCTTTTTGAGTATTTTATGTCTTTCTATCATCCTAGAAAGATTTTATTTTTGTTTTCAAAAATTTGGGTCCCTTTCCAAATTTTTGATTGCATCAATATATTGCAGATACAACGAACAACTGTGGGCACAAGTACAGATATAACCTATGACAACGGTGATTAAGATCTTCAAGTACGTCGGGTACAAGGGCGAGTCTATGTACGAAAAGGACTCCTCCTGGCAGAATGGAAGAGATGTTTGAGCAAATTCGAACTAAACTTCCTGGTGTTCCAAAATTCCTTCTTGATCATGTACTCAGGAAGGAAATAATGCTTGCATCTACAAATATCAGAAATAACAAGTCCACTACACTAGTGATCTCAAAAGGAGATCTTTTCAAAGCAGCGGACTTCAAAGTCCAGAAGAAACCTTCCCCGGTGAATAAGAAAAGGGGAGTCAATATCAAGATGAGGAGATGCCTCATAACATTAGGACAATGCACTGCCACCGGATTCACAACACTCGTACTAGCGGACAGAAGACGTATAAAAGCTCTCAAATGAAAATTTGTGCATCCAATCGATAGCTATATGCACAACTACAATTATTTCAAAGTACCCCTGCACGTGCACTATAAATTGTATACACATAGGTACACCAAAGGGGAAAATACAATCTCGACCCGCATGGGCCCCGATGAGCGTGTTATTGGTATACACGTAACACCTAGGGATGCTGCGCGGGTTGATAAGTGAATTTAAGTTCAAACCCGATCCTTCTATACGGATCAATAAGAGTCGACAGGGTTCGAACCTTCAAACAAATACACTGTTGTGACGACAGGTGTATTTGTTTTGATGCATTCATATTAGGGCCTTTAAGGTCTATAATCAAGAGAATTCACTAAATAAAGGTACGAAGCCTACGAAACCCGATCCTCCTAATTAGATAAGTAGTAGACAGGTTTCAAACCATCGAATAAATATACGGTCACGAAGTTGACCGGAATATTTATTTTGTACATTCATATTAGGCCTTCAAGGCTATTAACAAAGGAAATTCACACACAAAGGCACAAAACCTACGAGAAGCCCGATCCTCGGTCAATAGCTCGGCCAAATCGACAAGGTTCAAGCCACAAATGAAAATAACCCCAATCACCCCGATGATGGTCGTGTTGAATGAAAATCTCAACCGGAAGGGTTTACAAACACCTTTAAATGCATTTTAATCTCCACACAAAAATCCACAAAATTCTAAAAATTTTAAAATCCAAAAAATATTTAAAATTGAAATCCAACTATCAATCACTTAAAACAAAATCCATCCACTCTCCGCAACAGTTTGTCGGGGTGGACAAATTCAAATATAACTTTAGCTTACTTAGAGCCAAATGCCTAGTCGAAAATATCACTATGATCCATTCTCAAACAATCTCCTGCCAGTAAGGATATGGTACGTGTCCTCTAACCGGCGGTTTTGCCGCTAAATGACACTCAGGATAAACGGTTATGACCCGGGGCCCTCTTAACCGAGTGGTTTTGCCGCCTAATGGCACCACGAAATACCGGTTATGGCCAGAGCCGATACGCTCCTTATTGACATCAAATCCTTGAGATATGAATCAATAGGATATGATCGATAGGGCACAAAGCCCTTTGTCAGCTAAGGTGGATTCAAATTTGTCCCCTTAGACAAACATTCACCCCAGGTCTACAAGGTTCCCTTGGACGAAGCAACTCATGGCTGCCGACAAGGATCCTTCTGTCAGGTTGGGTCGACTACCTCCTCTGACTGAGTAAACCAGGGACCATGATGGCCCGGGACGACGGAACCATGGGATCTTGATCGAGTCTATCATCCATTCCCCCACCATCCGCTCTAAGTGCAAGATGATGAAGTTTCTATTTAAAATATCAAATTTTCCAATCTCCAAATTTTCCAAACTTTCCAAACATCCAAACCCTTCAAAATTTCTAAATCCAAATCCATGCTTCTACTATATGTCAAATAACACGTATCTCTACGTATCTGATTGATGACTAGCCTTAATCTAAAGTTCTCTCACGTTATCGGGAGGGGTAATTAACTATAGGGGCTTGCGCCTATAGGAAACCAGAACTCAGATAATAAAGTCCTCGTAAAATGAGGGCGAAATCTCTGGGTAGTGTCTTATCTACAAACCCATCTGCCTTCCAAAATTTATCCCGGAACTTATTTCGTTAAAACTCCCTCACCAAAAGCACAAAAAGCAAACATCAGCGCGGCGAGGAGGCCGGGGCCGAATTTTCGGAGCCCACAGTTAAATTGATTCAGTTTAAATTGCACATTTTTTTATTATTTTTTAATTGTAAAAAATATTATATCGTATATTTAGAAGACATCGCGAACATTCTTAAGCTCTAATATCAAATTTTATATAGGACTTCATAAGGTTTAGGGTTTTCTAATTCAAACTTATAATCAGACGCATAAAGGTGTACAAACACACAATTCTGGGATCACAAACTCTTAATTAGGACAATCATTCATCAATTTTTAACTAAATTAGGAAGTATTATGTGAATCAATGTAGATGATAATTAATATTTTTTCTATTAATAATAGCATTTAGAAATTTGGAACCATGAAAATTCATGCACTAGTGTAAATTCAGATTGTATTAGATTTGCATGTCACGACCCAGCCTAGAGACTCAAATTAACGAGGTCGCACTGCCCCGTTCACCTGCCACCTAACATGACACATTCTCTGGCTTTTCTGATCATTCATTTTTCCTTCCAAGTTATATGACACTTCCCTATATATAGAAATATGCATATGCAGACAATTTAATATGATTGTCAGGTGTATCAACATATAGGTAGGTATGACTATATGAATACCTATCATAAACCTAATGACTTGCACATGGTCACATAAGATAACATGATCATAATATACGACGAATTATATATGACAGACCTACATAAATCACAACTTTAGGTTAATTATAAATGTGTAATTCAAAGACTAATATTACACATAACTAATTAAATTTACCCGTATACAACTATACACAATCAGAGTAGCTTACTATATTAATAAAATTGCATGTCTTACCTTGTCGTCATGCGGACTCACAAAGTTGGATAACTCGTATCTGTCTGTATTTATAGGGCACCTAAACCAAAACAAATCATTAATTATTGATTCACACAATCTCCTCTCCAACTCATACAATTAATTCAAGTTCCAACTAATATATCTTCCAATTTCTACATCGCATATATGATTATAAGTATCCTTTATCCTCGCAGTACAATGTACCAATCAATAACTAAACCCTGTTAAATTAGAAATGTTAAATACACTAACCATATAAATCCTGAATAAACTCTATTTTTAAATAGCAGTTTTTTTCTTTAACTTGGGAAAAAAAAACAAATGAGATTTAATTCCCTAACTCCCATCTCTTCATAATTTGATCTATAGTACTATATGTCGAATTGCTCCATTCGACGAGTAGAATACAATGACATTAAAATTGCGGAATTTTGTAAAATTTGGAATTTCGGGGTATTGTTAAATTGATCATAATGCGGCACACACCTAATCAAATTGGGTTTTACAACACGCTTATATCATATCGTGCAAACTGATCATTCTATGTATCCTGTAGCATTGTGATGTTGCCATATGAACAATTTTCTGCTATAAAATTTTATCCATATTTTGTCTTTACCAAATGAATATTTCTTGTTAGTTTTTGCTAAAGCCTTGGAAACAATGCATTTCTGATCACACTGTTGTTGATAGATATACCCTCTGGTTGAGCCAACCAAGTTGATAATGAGTGTTGGAGTTGGATCCTATGAATGGCATGAATTCTTCCCGAATTGTAAGATATCTTTTTTTTGTTAATTTTCTTTTATTCTTCAGTTTGAATTATATGTATTGAGTCATTTTTCAAATTACACAGTGCAGCATAACATTGGTGTTGTGATAGCAATGTGGGCACCGATTGTTTTGGTACTGAGGAGCTTGAATTTTTTTAGAATTAATTCTTTGCAGATTTAAATTGGGAGTTATCAATTCTATTTTTGGATTTAGGTATACTTCATGGATACCCAGATATGGTATGCCATATTCTCCACTATATTTGGAGGCATTAATGGAGCTTTCAGCCACCTTGGTGAGGTGATTATTTTTAATTCTTACTGTTTTTTTTTTTCTAAACAGCAGTTTATCGTTATTTTTAATAATTTGGAATAGCATGTGTAGAATATAAATCTGAGAAAGTATTTTTCTTTTGTTTTTTCTCAGATCCGAACACTTGGAATGTTAAGGTCAAGATTTGAGTCAGTGCCAATATTCTTTGCTTCACGGCTTATACCTTTCTCTAGGGAGGAGGAATCAATAAGAAGTCAGGTTGTAGCCTTGGAAAAAGCTCATTTTACTGAATTTAAATGTTGACCTTCCTATAGAAAACAAGTTAGACAACCATTTCTGTCATGCAGGGGAGAACTTAAAAATAGTTGCATCTTTGTAGCTGCACATGCATGCTATTTCCGAATTTGCAAATATTCTTACCTTCTCGTTATATGTAAGCATAAGCATAAACTGCATATTATAAATAGTTGCATATTTGTAACTCACAGCCATTTTTATGTGAATTTGCACATTTGCTCACCTTCGAGTTCATATGAATATGCAGTATATTTAAGCATATCTAAAAGATATTTCCTTTTGAAATTTCAACGTTCATCCTAATATGGATACTATTATTGCCACTTCCACTGATGATATTGTTTGCATATGCTTAAGTGTTTGTTTGTATTGATTTTATGCCATAAACTTACAGGAGTCGGAAAGAAGGAACATAGACAGATTTGCTCAAGTGTGGAATGCTTTCATTAAATCTTTAAGAGAAGAAGATCTGATAAGCAATAAGTTGCGAATTTCTTGTATTTAAGTATTATCCAATGCTGTTACCAGGTTCGATTCTTTTATTAAGTTTCTTGGGTTTTTTCCTTGGTCAGTGAGCAACTTCTGCTATTGGTTCCATATTCCTCTGGTGATGTAACTGTTGTCCAGTGGCCTCCTTTTCTTCTTGCTAGTAAGGTACGCGCATCATGTTTCCTCCAGCTGGCTTTTCCTCCGAAGTATTCTTATTTTGAATATAGATTTTTAATTTTCATCTGCTTTCATGATTTTTTATTATCTGTAGATACCAATAGCACTTGACATGGCCAAAGATTTCAAGAAAAAAGGTGAAGCCGAGCTATTTAAGAAGATAAAATATGATAACTACATGCATTCAGCTGTCATAGAATGCTATGAAACATTGAGGGATATACTTTATAGTCTTTTGGTTGATGAGGAAGATAAACAGTAAGCAACTAGTAATCCATAAGTTTAATTTTTTTTTACTAAATTGAAGAAATTCACAGTTATATAATTTAGTTTACAGCTCGCTTCATTATCAGGCAATTACGTTGCTGTTCTATGTGAAAATTTTTGCTTGATTTTTTTATTTCGTCTCTTATTTCCAGAGTTATTAGACGCATATGCCATGCCGTTGATACTAGCATACAACAGAGGGAATTTCTGAACAACTTCCGGATGAGTGAATTGCCTCCGCTCAGCAGTAAATTGGAGAAGTTGCTGAATCTTTTGGTGATGTCTTTGTCTGATTTTCAATTTATTTCAAATTAAGGTTACATGCTTTTTGATCTCTTTAATATGTTGGCAGAAAGGTGAGCATGAAGATCTTGATGCTTCTAAGACACAAATAATAAATGTTCTACAGGATATTATTGAGATCATGACACAGGATGTCATAATTAGTGGACAAGGGTAAGATGATTATCAAAAGTTGACTTTCTTATTTTAGTTTGGTCATACCTGGGCAGCCATGTGATCGAATCTTCTTCAGGATCTTAGAAAGATCTGAAGGAGGGACAAATGAAGAAAAACCAAAGTTTTCTAATCTTAAATTTGAACTTATGCTAAACGGTTCGTGGATGGCGAAGGTGCTTATTTTGCTTGTTTCCTTTCAACTCCAGTTGTTTTTTGTCTTTCTACTTCATGGCATCCATTTCTTTTATCAGGTTGTTCGGCTTCACTTACTTCTTACTGTCAAAGAATCAGCAATTAATGTACCCACAAATTTGGATGCTCGGCGACGCATTACTTTTTTCGCGAACTCATTGTTCATGAATATGCCAAGTGCTCCCAAAGTTCGTAATATGTTGTCTTTCAGGTCAGTTTGCACACGTCTGAAATCTTATGCAACAATTGGATTCTGGCCATGTTTTGGTTGGTTGTGCATAATCTAATTTTTCATTTTTTTGTTGTTTGTTTGTCTGCACATATTGTTTATCACAAGAAATTATATATATATATATATATATATATATATATATATATATATATATATATATATATATATATATATAATTTCTTACATAACTTGTGAAGTTGAAACTAGCATATATTTTTACATTATCAATACTTACCTTTTGTTGTTACTATCTTGCTGTTGTCAAACTCCCTTTTTTCACCAATAGAAAATAACGGAGGTTTTTTAAAAAATATTATTAACAAATAGGATAAGTTAAACAACTTAATGATTAATTATATTTTTAAATTATAGTAATTCAAAAATTAGAACACGATATGTATGCATATCATTGAGTAATTCATAACACATCGCTTTATCAAGAATAGTTAGTATAAATACATTTGTAACTTGATTATTGGTGGAACAAAGGAATAATCATAGAATAGCTCTCTTTATCACGAAATGAATGACTTATGATATAGTACACCCATTAAGAGAGCATTGTCTGCTATATGAGGGCAGGTAAGAATTTTATGCACAAGTACAAGTATGTTTAGCCAGCATCATATGAGAGTGAAATACATCTTTCAACATACAAGCATGTATTGCAAATTATCATATTCTTTATAATTTTTGTAAGATAATCTAAAATAATTTTTTCATTGGTTATTTAAATGAGATGATTTCTAATTAATATTCATAGCAATATGAGAAAGGTTTGTCAGTGGTTATTAAACTTTTTTTAAATAAAGCTGCAATATTAAATGCAAATCAAATGTAAAACAATCATAATCCTTAAAATTAAAAAAGTAAACTTAATTACTATAAAAGAGAAATATAAATATCAACCTTGAAAAACTAGCTTGCCACTTATTCTCTGAATGTTGCTTCCCTTAATATGGTATCTATATGAACAAATAATGTATAAATTATTCATAAAATTTGTAATAATCTAAAATTTATTTAATTTAAAATAATTAAAAACAAATGTATTTATTGTCCTAGTTGTGATATATATATATATATATATATATAGCATCACTAGTATAATTTGTAACACATGACCTTATGGGTGTCGTGTATTTTATTGATGTCGCACATTTTTTTCTATTTAAGAGGGCAAGAGATGGGGAGGTAGGGCGCGAGAGATAAAGAGAAATAAATAGTGAGAGGAAGAGAGAGTAAAACAGAGTGTGTGCAAGTATCCAGAGCAGAGATCAGCCAGCGCACCAATAGAGCTAAACGAGTGGGGTTGAGCATGAGAGCTTGTGCATGTGGAGTTGAGATTGAGTAGGTAGAATGGAGAGGTTGGCCTTCTGGGCAAAGCTTCTGGCACACCCTTTTTATTACGCAAATTTTAACATTTATTTAAAAAATAATAATCATAACATCTGAATGAAGCCCAATAAAATATCATACTTGAACCATCATTCACAAGCGGAAGCTGTCCAAAATTTTATAGGGAAATCAAATTTGTGGAAGTCTTGATTCGACAAAAAATAGGAAATAAATGAGGTAAAAGATGCAAGTTATTTAAGTGAAATGTTCAATCCTTTCAAGAAATTAGAAAATTTAAACAACTTACTCATTCCCCATTGTCAGAAATGGAGTCTCGTTTTTTCTTCCTCTTGACGAGTCATAATCTTTCGAAAATCTCAACAGGAGAAAATTTCCTCAACTTTTCTCTTTTGCACAATATATCTCTCTTCCAATTCCTCTCTTCCACACGGTTACCGTCCCAACTCGTGTTTTCTCTCATTTAGCTTATCTCAACAAAGCAAAATGGAGTTATCCCTCTTGAGGAGTCGTGCATCTTCGCCTGTTATCGCATTACTTTGCTCGGTTTGCTCGACGGCGCTCTCACTTGGTCCACTCGTCTGCCTTATTTAGGAGACCGGTTTGATTGAACCGTTCCCGCCGGTTCTAACACTATTAATAAGGAAAATTTCTTTGCAGTTGTTCTACATTCCTACAAAGCTATAATAACAACAAAAACAAGTTTGTATTCACTACGCGGGGTCGGCTACATGAATCCTTTTTCTCCATTGCTTCCTATTAAGAATCAAATTCTCAGTTAAATCTAATTAAAAAAGGTTATTTTTAATAATTTCCAACCAAGCATTTTTAGGCATACCTCAACCTTTTTAACATAGGCCGGATTTAATGCCTCTACTAGATCTAATAGATCTAGTCTTTTAACAGGGTCATCTGAAAGTTGACGTTTTATGTGGCCAAACCATCTAAGGCAACTTTGTCTAATCTTATTTGCCACTAGAGCTACTACAACCTTTTCATGTATATACTAATTTGCCATACGGGTCGAGTTCGGGTTCGAGATTCCAACACGTTTCTAAAACCAGGTCGGATTTGGGTTGACCTGGCAACCCGAAGTTAACCCGTGTTCAACTAGAAAGGAGAAAACTGTTGACCTGCGGGTAAAGAACAAAAAGAAAGCAGCTCACCTCGTATCTATCGAGGAAGTCCAGAAAATCAGCGGATATCCCGCTAAATTGGGCGCCGTTTGCGTCATTTCCCGGAACCCCTGCGCGAATCCTGCGATCCGTAGCTTCATCCTCTTCGTTAAATACCGACCCAAAGCTCTCGCTGCCTCTGCTTCTCCTCCCCACTTCCAGACACGCAGAGATCCCGTCATTGCTTCCTCTCCCATGTCCGAAGCCACTTCTGATCCCGTTCCTCCCACTCGACTCCAGCCAAACTCCTCCTCCCATCTCAGTAGCCGAAGCCAGCTTTACCTCCAGCCATCCCGTCAACCTCCTTCTGTCCATACACGCAGAGAGAGAGAGAGAGAGAGAGAGAGAGGGAGGGAGGACTTACCAACCGTGCTCCTCCATAGCCGAATCCGCCTCCTCTCCGTCTGATCCCGTCCAGAGAGCTCACCTCCTCCTCTTGCCGAGCCCTACCTTGCCGAGAAACCTCTGCCCGAAGCCGCTCCCTTGCCGACTGACCTCCTCCTCTCTGCCTGGAGCCGCTCCCTACCCGATCTCCCTTCTTCACGTGAAGCTAGTCGGCCTATCTCCACTTAAAACCTAAAACCCGACTCAGTCCACTCACTCTGACTCGCTTCAGCTCACTCCACTTAAAACCTAATCCCAAGTTCACTCACTCAGCCTCCCAACTCAAGCCAACTCACCCGACTCAGCTCCTACTCACCTCAACTCAGTCCACTCAACTGAGTTCACTCAGCCTACCCTACACAACACTAAGGTGGAAACCTCCTAAACTTTTTTTTGTGCGTTCATTTTAGCATGAATATTATTAATATTGATAATGATAATAATAATATTTATTATTATCATTATTAACTTTAATAATAATTATGCTTATTATTATTATTATTTAATTATATTTAGTTATTTTTAATAACAGTTAATTATAATTAAATATATTAACAATATTTAATTATTATAAATAATGATTAGTTTTAATTAAAATTTAATTATGATTAATTTATAATGGTTAATTATTAGTGATAATAATTAATCATATTTTATTAAAATTAATTATAATTAAATTTTAATTTAAATTAATTATCATCATTTTATAATTAAATATGGTTAATTATTATAATTATATTTAATTATTCTTAAATTATAATTAATTATTATTAATTATAATTAATAAAAAAAAGGTTCTTTTGTCGACGCTTGCAACAAACCGGCAAACCCCCGAGGCGCTCACGTAGCGTTTAGGGTGGGAAACCGGTGCGATGCTCGCGATGATTTAAGAATCCCTCTTCAAAGCTTGCAACGAGCCGGCAAACCCCCAAGGCGCTCAAGTAGTGTTTAGGGTGGGAAACCGGTGCGACGCTTGCGGCGAATGGGATAAAAAAATGAGTTCTTTATTTTCATATAAGTATCCTCCCACGTGGTGCAGAGGGGGGAAATCTGTGTTTTTCTCTAACGCCTATTTTCTTCTTATAATCAACAAACATAAAAACCCTTAAATGCTCACGTAGCAGGCGGGGATGAAAAAATTTTCATTTGCGACCGCGGTGTCATTTTTGACATCTATCTGAAGCGCTCACGTAGCGTCGAGGGGAAGGTTGCCTCTTGGTTTTTCCCCTAAACGGGGGGGACGCCGGGAGGCTGCCAAAATTTGGATTGAAAATCCAAGGACTTGAACAAAAAAATGAGCTTGCACATGGACTTATTTAAACAAAAAATGAGCTTAAAACTCAAATTTGAAATCAAATAAACAAGAATTTGATTGAACTCAAATACAAAGAACTTTGACTTGAAATTGTAATTTGAGAAAACTACAAGGACCATTAGAACTCAGGCTCCTCTTTGAACTCGATGAACATTGAGCTTGAACACTATAATGAACTTGATTTGGACATTGCAAATGACTGAAACTTGCATTTGATTTGAAAATCAAGTGATAAGAACAAAGAACAAATGAATCAAGTATTGTGTGCATAAGCTCAAGATGGACTCATGCTTGAACTTTACAAGCTTTGGACTTGAAGAAATAAACATGAATTGAACTCAATTTGGACTTGGGGCCTTGAGTTAGTCAAATTCAATATATCATGTGATTTGGCATATATTCAAATGAACACTAATAGAAGAACAACAATGGATTCTAATGGAAGAATGAACAAGATGTGAATGGAACTGTCATTCCAAATGCAATTCAATGGCAAGTCACAATGTTTGATTAATCATATGCAAATGATAATATCTCCTATAAGCATATGTAAAGAAAGAGAGCGGTGGTGCAAATAAGAAATGTTTGAAGATTGCTCTCCTACAACCAACACAAGCTTCTTACAAATGGGGACCAAATTGAAGGGGTACCAATGAATATTGAAGAGCGATACATAAGCAGATATGATCTTCTTCTTCAAGCAGAAAGATTTGATATGTAATGATATGATATACCCAAATACATTCAACGGAATATGCATGAATGTCAACAAATAGATGGGAAATTCATGACATATAAAGGATACAATGAATGTGATTTATCCATAAAGAGAAAAATCAATTGGGAGGATACAACAATATGCTTGCAATCAATCTACAAGATTTAAAAGAAATAGCAAGAAGTTATCATATTGGTTGGAATACTAATTGACAACCAATAACAATGTAGATGCTATCATTCACATTACAAATCAAATGATGATTGACCCATGGTATTTATCCTGATCATCCAAATGACGGTAAGCATATGAGCAAGAAATGTAAGACGAATAAAGAACAAATTCTTAAAGGTTACACAAATAAAGAATGACAAAGTTTAAATACTTCAGATCATTCAAACGAGATAGTATCCAAGTAATGACCAAAGATTAAATAATGCAATAAATGCCAGATGTTTATGTCATCAATAACACTGTAACATAGACATGTACATTCAATTCTATGAGCAGTGGAATGAACTCAAAGCATACACAACGACTCTATCCACAACAAGTGCCGAAGGATGTCATGCCGGATATGAAGGTCATTTATGAATACAAATATATACATCAAACTATTCATGAATGATGATGAGGGGGATCCAATGAATGCTACATCAACTTAATAATCAGTCACTAATCAATATTAAGCAACTATATTGATCTGTTAAGAGCAAAGGGTTATGATACTACAACAAATACAGACCTTTGTGATCAAGGGCAGGAGACTCGTTAGTGCACTATGACCCGCCTACGAAAATCAACAAATAGTGCACGACAGTCTACCTGTACGAAGCAGCGAACAATTCCATTCAGAAGCTGCTACGCCACGCCACCGGATCTGCAACCTCCGTACAAGCAGACAGAAGGCGTCTATTCCAAAAATACCCCTGCACGTGCACTATAAGTTGTATACACATAGGTAGACTAAAAGGGGTAAAAATAATTATAAAACCCGCATGGGCCCCGGCGAGCGTGTTATTGGTTCACACGTGGCGTCTAGGGATGCTGCGCGGGTTGACAAGTGAATTCAGGTTCGAAACCGATCCTTCTATACGGGTCAATAGAAGTCGACAGGGTTCGAACCAATAAACAAATATACGGTGGTGGCGACCGTCATATTTGTCTTAATACATTCATATTAGGCCTTCAAGGCCTACAACAATGAGAATTCACTATCAAAGGGCATAAAGCCTACGAAACCCAATCCTCTGTCGACAGCCCGACAGTGTGACAAGGTTCAGTCCATAAAGAGAAATGACCCCGAACACCCCGATGATGGCCGTGTTGAATGATTATCTCAACCGGAGGGGTTTCCCAAATATTTTCAAATGTCTCCCAAATATCCAAAGTCCAAAGCTCCACTCAAATATTCGAAAATCTAAAAAATCCAAAATTCCATAAAAATCCCAAAATCCCAAAAATATTTAAAAGTGAAATAAAATCCATCAACAAACTTAAAGCAAAATCCATCCACCCTCCGCAACAGTTTGCCGGGGTGGACAAATTAAAATCTACTTTTGCTCACAAAGAGCCAAATGCCTAGTCGAAAATATCACTAGGATTCATTCTCAAACAATATCTTGCCAGTAAGGACGTGGTACGTGTCCTCTAACTGGCGGTTTGCCGCCAAATGGCACCGCAGGATAAACGATTATGACCCGGGGCCCTCTGAACCGAGTGGTTTCGCCGCCAAATGGCACCACAGATAGCGGTTATGGCCAGAGCCAATACGTTCCTTAATGGCGTTAAATCCTTGAGATATGAATCAATAGGATATGATCGATAGGGCACAAAGCCCTCTGTTAGCTAAGGTGGATGCAAATTTGTCCCCTTAGGCAAATACCCACCCCAGGTCTACAAGGTCCCCTTGGACGAAGCAACCCATGGCTGCCAACAAGGATCCTTCTGTCAGGTTGGGTCAACTACCTCCTCTGACTAAGTAGACCAGGGTCCAGATGGCCCGGGACGACGGAACCATGGGATCTTGATCGGGCCCATCATCCATTCCCCCACCATCCGCTTTAAATGCTAGATGGTGCAATTTCTATTTTAAATATCAAACTCTCCAAATTCTCAAATCCAAATCCAGTTTTCAAATCCCAACCTATTGCTGCTACTATATGCCAGATAACACGTATCTACTACGTATCTGATTGACGACTAGCCTTAATCGAAAGTTCTCTCTCGTGATCGGGAGGGGTAATTAACTATAGGGGCTTGCGCCTATAGGAAACCAGAACTCAGATCATAAAGTCCTCGCAAAATGAGGGCGAAATCTCTGGGTAGTGTCTTATCTACAAACCCATCTGCCTTCCAAAATTTACCTCGGAACTTAGTTCGTTAAAACTCCCTCGCTGAATAAGAAAAGCGAGCGGAGGCCGGGGTCGAATTTTCGGAGCCCACAAAAACCTAGCTTGTTACTGTGGTGCAACCTGCGCTCGCCTAGTATGCTCGCCAGTCGACTCTCCTCGGACGCTCGCAGGCTCGCCAATCGCGCTTGCATGTTCACTAGTCGCGCTTGCTGCTCGCCTCGGATGGCACTACCCAGCCCCTAACGGTCTCGCCTCAGCCTCGCATCTGGTTCAATTGCGGCTGACAGCACAACGCCACAATGCTAATGGGCGATCCCGCACCGTAGGCCGCATCGGTCAGCAAGGCAACCATGTCTGGGTTTGCGGGTCAGGTGAGGGTCAACCCTTGTAGAACCAGGTTAATCCGGGTTGGACCCGGACTTGACCCGTTGACTCGTTTTGACACCATTAGTTGGGTTGACTACCTCCTTAGACTAAATAGACTAGAGACCATGATGACCTGGGACGACGGAACCATGGATCTTGATCAGAGCTATCATCATTCCCCCCACCATACACTTTAAGTGCGGGGTGAATTTTTAATTTTAAATATTAAATTTTCAAATATCAAATCATGTTGCTACTATACGCTAGATACTACATATCTATTTGAAGATTAGGCTTAATCGAAAGTTTTCTCTCATTATTGGGAGGGGTAATTAACTATAAGGGCTTACGCCTATAGGAAACCAAAACTCAGATAATAAATTCCTCATAAAATGAGGGCGAAATCTCTGGGTTGTGTCTTCTTTCAAACCCAAACCGCCTTCTGAAAAGTTTCCTCAAAATATAAACGTTAAAACTCTCCTCGATGACCCAAAAAAGAAAGAGAGGGATCCGTGGAGAGGCCGGGGCGTGAATTTTCGGAGCCCACAGCCGCTAGCCATCTCCAACCACCTTAGGCCACCACCGTCGGCCACTGCACCCGCCGTCGGTCACCGCCACTGGCCACGGGCCACCATTGCCACCCTTTGAATGTCGCCAGCTATCGACCATCATTTTTAAACTTTTCATTACATTTATTTTACTTCAAAAAAAAAAATCATTCACATGAATTTTCTTTTCAGTTTTCACTCATCCAAATAACTCCAAAGTATTCCTTTTACTCTACATTTATTTTTTAGCCAACCAAACAACCCCTTAATATTCAAAGTCAGAAATTAAGGACAAAGGGGATGCCAATTGCAGTCATCATGGGGAACATAGGAGGAAGACGGCTTCTCAGCTTAATGATGAAAGAGGTTGGCTTTGGCTTGGTCTGCTAAAGACAAGGATGATGAGAGGGAGAGAAGGCTGTTGTAGTGTTAGCGGCTATGAGAGGGAAAACCTTCGCATGATTTTAGAGAGAATGAAGGTCTAATAAGGCTTACATTTTACAGAGAAGAAAGAAGGTGAGGAATAAGAGAAATGCAAATAAAAAAAATTCTAACTTGATTTTCTAATAGCGGTGAGGGCTATGGTGACATGTTTAAGTGATGGAAGATGGGCTGGGCCACGTAGGGTCATATGAGGTTGGGTTGCATGTAATTGTTTTTTTTTTTTGTTCAAATGTTTGTTGCTGATGCTACCCCCATTGACAATAGCGTGTTTGAACTTGTGTTTTGTGATATGCTTCATTAAAAGTAATGATTCGCTTATATTAATGAAGTTTGCTTGATATTGAACGTACTTTCATATGTGAAAGTCAGTTTTTTTTTTTCCCCCAAAATTAATCAACACCTCCTTGATTAATAACCGCAGCTATCTGCTCTTTTGCTTGGCAAGCATTGTCCTCTTTCCTTCAAGAAATAAATTCATCAGTTACAGATAACATGTTTTTTGTTTTCTTCTGGCTTAATTGCATGCTTATGCTTCATGCATGTACTTATGGGCATTTGACTGCTTCCTTATTGTGGTTTGGTGGCTAAACTTTTTTGTTTTTTTGCTTATCTTCTGTAGTGTATTGACGCCATATTACAAAGAAGATGTTCTTTATTCTGAGGAGGAACTTAAAAAAGAGAATGAGGATGGAATATCAATTTTGTTTTACTTAGAGAAAATATATCCAGGTAACTGCTTCCTGCTTATATTTCTTCTACCATGACTGAAATTTGAGAAATTAGAATGATCATTTCCTCATATCATCATTTGCTCTCTGTGACTTAGGATGGACATATTATCAATATTTCTGAAAATTATTCTATTGTACTAGTGAAGCAATTTATAGACCTAGTTAGTTTTGTACCCTTTTAGATGAATGGAGAAATTTCCTGGAGAGAATGAGTATCAAAAGGGATGAAAGGGATGAAAAAACTTATGAGGAAAAGCTCAAGGAACATATGGATGATGTACGTAGGTGGGTATCTTATAGAGGCCAGACACTTTCTAGAACAGGTAAGCATAAATGTTGCTTGGAAGTCCTGCCTTCACGGCAAATATTTTTAATTAGCTTGTACTAATTTTTTAAAACATTTATCAGTGAGAGGAATGATGTACTACAGGGATGCGCTTGTGCTGCAATGCTTATTGGACATGCCAGAGGATCAGGGTTGGTTATTGCTAGATGTCTTTGATTAGGAAATCCGGTTGTTTTGTTTTTTTATATCATTGTTGTCAAGAAGAGATTACTTTGTGATACTCCAGAGAAACTTATAATATTCTTAAGTTTTGAGTTCAAATGCTTTGCAGATAGTTTGATTCCCTATAGAGCAACAAACCCAGTACAACAGTATCAGGATGAGATGGCCTATGATGCAAAAGCTAAAGCTATTACTGATATGAAGTATACTTACGTTGTTTCATGCCAGGTCTATGGGATGCAGAAAAAATCGGGTGAAGCGAGAGATAAAAGTTGCTACCAGAATATACTAAACCTTATGCTAATGCAAGCCACTAGATTTTGCCTTTATCTTTATGTGTGGTCATTATTGGGAAAATCTTCTGAAAACAGTCCACCTTCCATGGAAATTCATACAGGTATCCACAGTTACGAGTTGCCTACATAGATGAAAGAGAAGAGACAGTTGGTGGGAAATCAGACAAATTCTATTATTCTGTTCTTGTTAAAGGAGGTGACAAATTGGATGAGGTAATTAATAGTTGACACATTTCCATTTTGCATTGCATTAGCGTCATTATCAAAAACTACTCCCTCTATCTGCACTTGATGTATGGGCCACCTTGTTGATACAGTTATAACTACATAACATGATTGATATTTGAAAATGAAAGTGACTCCTCCCCCTCCCGGAGGCATTTCATCAGTTATAATATGCAATCATGCAACTAGGACCATCCTATTCAGTAATTTTAAAGTACTAATTTCAAATTGTCCTCATTAATCATAATTTCTTGACCTCATTAGGAAATTTATCGCATCAAACTTCCTGGAAGGCCAAATGATATAGGTGAAGGGAAGCCTGAAAATCAAAACCATGCAATAATTTTCACCAGAGGGGAAGCACTTCAAACCATCGACATGAATCAGGTTTTTTTTTTCTCTAATTATCTCCGTCCCACATTAGATTTATCGGCAATCTTTTGTTTTTCCTTTACTCATGTCCAAATGGTTTTAGCTTTGGTAGCCCAATATTTGCTTCTATTATTTGCTTTTTGACATTCCAATGTTAAAGAGCCGCATTTGGTGTTGATTATATTGTTAAATCCACTTTTACATCTTCATAGATCAATTTATGTTTGATTACAATAGTGGAATTATAGTTGACTCATTGCACTTTTGTAGGATAACTATCTCGAAGAGGCTTTCAAGATTAGAAATGTTTTAGAGGAATTTTTTAAATCTCGCCATGGGCAACGTCGGCCAACAATAGTGGGGCTTCGTGAACATATATTCACCGGAAGGTTGTAATTATTATTTTATTTGTTGCATTTTTTATAATGATAAATTAAAATATTTAGAATTTGTTTTAATATAAATACAATATAAAATGAAAGAGTTTTTTTTGCTATCACTAGTCTAAAAAAATCAACTAAATAGAATTGAAGATCAATAAATAAATGATACTTTAATCATTTATATTGATAAAGACATATTTGATTGTATTGATAAAACTCTTCCAGAATATAAAGAGTTGATATTATAAATTATGAGTTTTTAATTAACTTATATTTTACCTTTTTAAAATAATAATTTCATATATAAATATTTTTAAACGGTCAAAGCTGGTCTTAAGCTCGGATGAAAAAAAGTTGAGAGAATATTTGAAAAATTAAATTTATGCCCTCACTAAAAAAACTTTCTACCTCTCATTATTAATTGGTCTATATTTTTCTAGTGGTTCATTTTCTTCAAGTTCTTTGATGACTACTTCAAGATTTATTTGATACAATATTATAAAATGTTGTATTTCCTACTTTCGGTCTTTTTTTTGGGGGTGGGTTAAACTGATATTTCTTGTTTTGAACTGCAGCGTCTCTTCTCTTGCTTGGTTCATGTCCAACCAGGAAACTAGTTTTGTCACTATTGGGCAAAGAATTTTGGCAAACCCTCTAAAGTATGCTTCCTTCCGCAGAGAACTTTAGCTTTGCGCATCTTTTTATAACTTTTTTAAAATATGTGGAGTTATTCATGTATGACAAAGGAAATGCAATTATATATATATATATATATATAAGCATCAATTGGGCTCTATATGGAGCCCAACGTCAGCTGAAACTCAACTAGCCTGAATCTTTCACTTATAGCTCAGCTAACCAAGCGCCTCTCCCAGCCCAAACTCAATCAAAGCCAGGTTATCGGTCAACCCAAAGGTCACAATTCTAGGTAGATCAAATGATCAGGAGAATAATTGTGAATCTTATACCTCGAGTTGTAAATTGATGCCTTCTATTGATTGACATCTAATGCTCTACTTCCCTGTTACTGTTGGGTTTTCCGGACATAGGGTTATTGTAGTGTTTTTTTTTATATATATTTTATTTCATTCAGTTAAGTAATTGTTATATTTTTTTAAATCTGAGAGAGGCATTAACTTCATCCATTGCCATGCACCTAATTCTCCTGAATGACCCTATGCAGTGTGCCTTTATTATGTCTTTATTTCCTGTTTTAACTATGCATTGTTATAGGGTGCGGTTCCATTATGGTCATCCTGATGTCTTTGATAGAATATTTCACCTCACGAGAGGTGGCGTAAGCAAGGCTTCTAAGACCATTAATTTAAGTGAGGATATATTTTCCGGTGAGTATGAATTGTGAGCATTCACATTTATACCATTGTTTATTGTAATGAGTAATAACGTGTCTGGCTTGCAGGTTTCAACTCAACTTTGCGTGGAGGAAATGTTGTACACAAAGAATATATGCAGGTGGGCAAGGGACGTGATGTTGGCATGAATCAAATTTCACTTTTTGAGGCAAAAGTTGCGAATGGGAATGGAGAGCAAACACTAAGTCGTGATGTTTATCGTTTGGGACGGAGATTCGATTTTTATAGAATGCTATCTTTCTACGTCACAACAGTTGGCTTCTACTTCAGTAGCATGGTATGTTTAATTTGTTCTCGCCACACAATTTCTGTTAAGAAATATTTCTTTGTTTCATAACATTAATTAGCATTTTGGAGATTGAAGGGCAAGGTATAATTTTGCGATCTTGTTTTAGTTGTTTTGCCAAGTTCTTTATTAGTGTTCAGATTTTTTTTTTTTAATTTTTGTTTAGCTGATATCTTGGAGATAATTTTTTTTTATTAAGAATATTCTGACTTTAAGGCAAATGGTATGTGGAACCAAACTGCACAGCTACTAGGATGCAGATTTGGGCCTGTAGCAGCCCTAGCCTTGGCTGGGGTGGATTGTATATCCGTTATTCGTAGAGCCACTTATAATTGGTAAAATGGAAAACTGAAAATTCAAGGTCTTCATAGCGTTTCCCATGGTTACAAGTTTCTATACAAGCATTGACAGCATATATTCTGACTTTAAGGCAAATGGTATGTGGAACCAAACTGCACAGCTACTAGGATGCAGATTTGGGCCTGTAGCAGCCCTAGCCTTGGCTGGGGTGGATTGTATATCCGTTATTCGTAGAGCCACTTATAATTGGTAAAATGGAAAACTGAAAATTCAAGGTCTTCATAGCGTTTCCCATGGTTACAAGTTTCTATACAAGCATTGACAGCATTGTCACACAATATAAATTAATCATCAATGCAATAAATGTTTTTGTATGTAAAAAAAAAAAGGACTTGGAGTATGCTTTCTATATTGAAGAGAAACTGAGTGCTTTATATGCAGCACAATTAGCATAATCTGCTGATATGCGTTTATATGTATTCTTTTTTGTAGTTGATGCGTGCGAGCATTGAATTAAAATGGTTGACTAAAATAGGCAACACAATTAAAATGATATTACTTGTTGCATTTCCATTCAAATATTTCCTTTGAAACCAAGTTTTCTTATATTTGCTTTCTCTGATTTTCCAGGTGACCGTACTTACTGTGTATGTGTTCTTATATGGAAGATTATATTTGGTAATGAGTGGCTTAGAGAAGTCAATTCTGGAGAATCCTACTATTGTGCAGAACATCAAGCCTCTTGAAAGTGCCCTTGCTTCTCAGTCTGTTTTTCAGCTTGGTCTGTTTCTGGTTCTGCCTATGGTAATGGAAGTTGGCTTGGAGAAAGGATTTCGCACAGCTCTTGGTGAATTTATCATTATGCAGTTGCAGCTTGCTTCAGTTTTCTTCACTTTCCAACTTGGCACTAAAGCCCACTACTATGGCAGAACCATATTACACGGCGGCGCCAAATATAGAGCAACTGGTCGTGGATTTGTGGTATTTCATGCGAAGTTCGCCGACAACTATCGTCTGTACTCTCGGAGTCACTTTGTTAAGGGCTTAGAGCTGATGATGTTGTTAGTTGTGTATAAAGTCTATGGGCAGACATACCGCAGCTCTACTGTCTACCTTTTTGTTACATTTTCCATGTGGTTCTTGGTCTGTTCATGGTTATTTGCACCTTTTATATTTAATCCTTCAGGTTTTGAGTGGGAAAAGACTGTAAATGACTGGACTGATTGGAAGAAATGGATGGGAAATCGTGGCGGGATCGGGATAGCAGAAGATAGAAGCTGGGAATCTTGGTGGGCAAATGAACAAGAACACCTTAAATATACAAGTATTCGCGGAATGGTCCTGGAAATCATCCTTGCTTTACGCTTCTTGATCTACCAATACGGCATCGTCTATCATCTTGATATCGCCCATCATAGCAGAAGCATTTTGGTATTCTTCTATTTGTTACCATTCTGTAACAATTCTTAAGTGATTAGGTTATTTCCTGATTCATGATTGATTTTATTTCAGGTATATGCACTATCCTGGCTGGTTATGTTGACTGTTCTGTTGGTTTTGAAGGTATTCTTTCTAATCATTGAATGAGTTAACATACACAATCATTTTTAAATTTAGGGGTTGTTTGGTATCGGATTTGTCCGTCGTTTTTAGTAGGATTTAGCGTAAATCCAGCCAAATGCAATTCGCGATGTTGTAAATCCGGCAAATTTACGGATTTACGGATTTTGGATTTATGGATTTGCGGCATAAATCCAGTAAATCCGTCTAAATCCTAATCCCATTCTTATTCGGATTTAACGCCTAGTCGCGGAACTTCTTCCCGCGGCACAATCTGTTGCCAAACAACTTCAAAGATTTATCAGAATTTAAAATTTTTCATACCAAACACTTTTCAGGATTTATGAGCCTAGGATTTACTAAATCCTGATTTACAGGATTTAGTAAATCATACTAAAATTGAATCCAATCCTATACCAAACACCCCCTTAACTAGACTAATCACTTTTAGCTTGTAAATTTAAAAGGATGGAAACTTAAAAATGAAATCATCCAATTGATTTGAATTTCATGATACTTACCTTCTCTATTCAAATATTAGATCATCCCCTTCATATTGGTTATCTTTCAGATGGTTTCCATGGGAAGGAGGAGATTTGGCACAGATTTTCAGCTCATGTTCCGAATTCTAAAGGGGCTTCTTTTCCTTGGGTTTGTGTCTGTCATGACTGTCCTATTTGTAGTTTGTGGCCTCACCATAACTGATGTTTTTGCCAGCATATTGGGTTTCATGCCAACCGGGTGGTCCATTATTCTGGTTAGTCTCTTTTTATCCTCCATCACTAAAGCTTGTCTCTAACACTTGGGGTGAGAAAGTTCTGATTTTGAGTAGATCCAATATTGGCTCAAAATTGGATTGTAGCTATTTAAGCTGGCTCGTGGATCAAATTGGTTCGATTATGTGCCAAGTTGGTTTGAATCGGCCCACTTTCGAGCTAGCTCTGGATCATTTATTTGCCCCACATTTTTTAATTTTTAAAGCATGTATAAATGCTTGTGTATAATATCCATATACATATTATATATTTTTTCAGCTGTTTTCAAGTTGGCTCGATTTCATCTAGGCTCAGCTCAAACTTGGCTTCAAGATCGGATCATGCTATAAATCAACTCAATTTCAGGCTTTGTTTGGGACAGCTTTTTTGCTGCTTTCTAAAACGGCTTTCTAGTACAAAATTATCTAATTTACAAATTTTTTGTACTAAAAAGTTATTTTAGAAAGCAGCAAAAAAGCTATCTCAAACGAAGCCTTAGAGTCTTCTTCAATCTTTAACCTAAAATCTCAATCCTACTTTCACAAGGATATATAAACATAAACATAATATACTTGCCTGGACGGGGTTAGTAACTAGCGACCTTCATTGCACATGGAAGGGGCGTTGGTTTACCATCCGCCCAAGCAGTAGAGTGGACGTCATAATTTGTGGCAAGGGAGTTCGCCTTCGTGCGGCCCCTATCAAAAAAAAAAAAAAAAAGATATATAAACATAATCTGACCTTTTTTTTTTGTTGTATCTTAAGATTGGTCAAGTGCTGAGGCCGATGATGAAGAAGCTAGGATTCTGGGATTCAATCAAGGAATTGGGAAGGGCATATGAATACGTAATGGGACTGATCATATTGATACCTGTTGCTGTTCTGTCTTGGTTTTCATTCGTCTCAGAGTTTCAGACTCGCTTACTTTTCAATCAGGCTTTTAGCAGAGGACTGCAAATCTCCAGAATTCTTGCAGGGCGGAGGGACAGCAATGCAAGTGCCATCTGAGTTTCCCTTTTGTATAACTTTCCTACTAATTCCAAATGACCACTTAGCGTGGTAAGAATGCTATTAGCAACTAAAAGTAAACGATTATGTTAATGATTATTTATTTATTTAATTATCATTTTACTTCAACTAAGTAGAGAGCGCAGAAAGATTCCTGTCTTATCTTTGTTAATGAACGTGATTCCTGCAATGTATTAATACCTCATTTTGTTCATTTTTTATGTAAATTCAGAGATATAACGTAACACCTGTTAGACAACATATGTAAATTCAGAAATTAATAAAAAAATGATTCCTATATAATTATATGTGATCAGGTGTAGCTTATAGAAAGTATTGCAATTATGCTATTTTTATATTATACATTATCATTACAAAAAAGGCAAATTTAGAGACATTAGAACTAATTTTTTTTTAAAATAATACTCCTTATAAACTAGCATAACTTGTACACAAGCAAGTGAATGTGCAAGACCTTGAAGATTCTAATAATTCTCATGAAGGAAAACATAATGATGTTGGTATGCTTAGTATGACTAACATGCTACTAAAAAACCAACGTTTACATTGGTCTTCAGTATCAAATTAGTCAAATATTGATTGGAAAAATTCATTAATATCAAATATTATTGCATTGCTTCTAACGTTGCAAATAATGTGGTTGTCGCGTTCTGGAGTATTCGCGGTGGTAGAGGAATATATATAGTTTAACGTCTTAACATTGTACGAAGATCCAGCACGCAATAAGATAAGAGAGATGGTGCAGCGTTCATAAGAGAAACTAGAGTTTTTATGTGGAAACCTCTGAAAAGGGGGAAAAACCACGGGGTCTGGCCCAGTTTGAATGAATCCACTAGTATTTGAAGTCTATTACAAATGAGGCTCTTCTTTGGGAGAAGGCCTTGGCTTCATGGTACAAATGTACATCATATAGAGCGCATTACAAGTGGGAGTTACAATATAGACATGTTTGTTTGGTCGGCATGACCATAGTCGATAAGATAGAGGCCGGAAGGACCGTTGTCTGGTGATGGAGGTCGGAAGGACCATAGTAGGTGATTGAGGTCGAAAGGATCGTAGTCGACAGGAGACAGGGGTCTGAAAGACAGTAGTTGGTAGGAGACCGAGATCAGAAAAATCATTGTCTAGCGATGTAGGTCGGAAGGACCGTAGTTGACAGGAGACAGAGGTTTGAAAGACCGTAGTTGGTAGGAGACCGGGGTCAGAAAGACCGTTGTCTGGCGATGTAGGTCGGAAGGACCGTAGTAGGCGACGGAGGTCGGAAGGACCATAGTCAACAGGAGACATAGGTCCAAAAGATCGTAGTTGGCAGGAGATCGGGGCCAAAAAGACTGTTGTCTGACGATGTAGGTCGGAAGGACCATAGTTGGCGATGGAGGTCGGAAGGACTGTAGTCGACAGAAAACAGGGGTCTGAAAGACCGTAGTTGGCAGGAGACCGGGGTCAGCAAGACCGTTGTAGTAGGGCGGTACTTTGGAGAACTCTGGGCATCAAGTGGTGGCCTAATAGAAGTTCGAGGCTTAGGTGGTGGTCCGGCAGAAGTCCGGGACTCACGTGGTGGTCTGGTAGAAGTTCGGGCATCAGGTGGTGGTCCAGCAGAAGTTTGGGCTTCAAGTGGTGGTCCGGCGGAGCAACAACGTTAGGCGGTGGTTTGACGGAGGTGATGGCCTCAAGTGTTAGTGTCACAACCCGACCCGATCCGGGACGGATCCCGCTCGCACCGGGCCGCGACACGGAAACGAAACAGACGAACTGACCAGGATCTAGTTTTGGAATTGGTTCCGAAACAGAATCTTCCAAATATTCAAATCAAACAGACCCACAAACACAGAGCTACTATTAATCATCAAACACAGCGGAACAAAACATCTATCTTTTCTTTTCCTCAAAAATAATCATCTACAGATACAGTACACGGCTTTTGAACAGAAAGAAAGACAGAATAGAAAAGCCATGACTGTACAAAAATCAAAAGGTACAACCAATACCTACTGATCAGAACTCAGAAATCTACTCCTGGACTTCCTTCCCTTTCCCAGAACCTGAAAACCACCAGAAAACAAGAGTGAGCTCAACAGCTTAGCAAAGCAACAAACCTACAATCAAAACTCTCAGAATCCAAAACCAAACTCATCAGACAAAATCCAATTAGAAATCGGAACAGAATCGTATCTCGAATCAGAACAGAATCAAAATCAGAACTTATACGGACATATATCAAATCAGAATCAGAGTCGTACAGATCAGATCAAATTGGAATACAAATCAGAACAGATTAAATCAACAGAGTTAGAATCGTACAGAAATCAGAAATTCAGATCATATCAGAACAGAACAGAATCGGAACAGATATCAAATCAGACAGAAACAGAACAGATCAGACATATCACATTAACAGAATCAGAAATCAGAATTTCAGATCATATCGTATCAGAATCATAATTGCTTACAGAATAGATACAGAAAGCAGAATCAGATTGAATCAGATATCAGATAATATTTCATAATATTTCATAGCTAAAACTAAACTAAACAGAATCACTACGGATTCTGACCCTTATGTCTCCCATGTGCTCACGGCACCAAAAATTCTCTGAGTAATTAATAACTAAATGTGCTCACGGCACCAGAATAACAGAATTCCTCGGATCCGGAACAGAACAGATATTTCTCCAACTTGACCTCAACTAAGATTTCCCCGGACACTAACTGAATCTCATAGGATCCAGGCCCCTTATAGCTCCCTTTTTATAGCTTATACAGATATCATATCAATTCAGAAGAAATCCGGGCAAATCAGAAATCAGACAAAAATCGGGCAGCACAACGGCAGTATACGGAATTTACACAATTTTTCCTGAAAATCAAAATTCACCAAATTCGCACAGAATGTAGATAATCACATTTCAGAACATTTATTCTACTGCACAGATAATTTCCAATTTCACAGAAAAATGCAGTCGACTAAAAACACCGCCGAATCAAAAATACCTGGACAAAAATCTTCGGAAAATAACCAAAATGTGCACACTCGGCACGTCAACAATATACAGAAAGTTACGCGGTAAAAACTGAGCAAATCAACAGATACGGACGAAAATCATTAACGGAAACGAAATCCGGACAGAAAATACAGCCAAACACGACGGTTCTGAAAATTGAGAAAGGCAGAATGTGCCTTACCTTGCGTACAGCAATATCTCGAACAGTCTCCTCGGACGAAAACGGCTCCGCGTCGTCCGAAAATCAACTTTTCCACAAAATCTCTCGACCTTCTCTCTCCTCAGATAAAAATCAGATATTTTTATTTTTTTTCTCTCTCTTCAAAACGACTGAAATCAGCTTTATAAAACTCAGATCGGCCCGGCCGATCGCCAGATCGTCCCAGGACGATCAGACCAATTTGGATCGTCCTGGACGGTTCCCAGAACTATTCTTAGGCCGACATTTTCTACAGAGCCGATCGGCCTGGACGATGTCCTCAATCGGCCTGGACGATATGTACAGAAAATCACCTGGAGCAAATTGGGCACATTCTGGAATAAATTTTCAACTGATCGTCCCAGGACGATCCAGATCGTCCTGGACGATCCTGGAGCAGATTTTTGATATTACAATCTCCCCAACTTCAGAAAAATGTCGTCCTCGACATTATCCAATCCAAACTCAGTCAGAACAAGTACGGGTACGACCGTCTCATGTCAGACTCCTTCTCCCAAGTCGCTTCTCGTGCAGTCCGGTGCTTCCACTGGACTTTAACCATCGGAATTTCTTTATTTCTTAACTTTCGGACGTCGTACGCCAAAATTAACTCTGGCTCTTCCTTGTACGCCAGATTTTCTTGAATCTCAACCTCGTTAGCTGATATCTTCTTCCCAGAATCTGAAACCCACTTCCTCAGAGTGGAGACGTGAAACACATTGTGCACGTCAGGCATCGAATCAGAAAGCAATAATCGGTAAGCAGATTTTCCAATTCTTTCCAAAATCTCAAACGGTCCAACATACCTTGGACTCAGCTTACTCACCTGACCAAATCTGCTCACTCCCTTCATCGGACTGACTTTGACATATACAAAGTCACCAACTTGAAACTCAACAAACCTGTGCTTCTGATTATAATACTTCTGCTGTCGATCCTGAGCCGCTTTCAATCTTTCTTTTATCAAACTGATCTTCTTAACAGTTTCCTCAAAGAAAGTGGCACCCAATTCCTGTCTATCTCCGATCTCAGTCAGAGTTAAAGGAGTACGGCACTTCCTGCCATACAGAGCCTCATACGGTGCCATACCAATACTGGACTGAAAACTGTTGTTATAAGCAAATTCAATCAGCGGAATATGATCTTCCCAGCTTCCGCCAAAGTCCAGAACACAAAGTCTCAACAGATCTTCCAGCACCTGAATGGTCCTCTCAGACTGTCCATCGGTCTGAGGATGAAAGGCTGTACTGAAATGCAATTTAGTACCCAAGCCTTGCTGAATACCTTTCCAAAGTCTGGAAGTAAACCGTCCATCTCGATCTGAAACAATCACTCGAGGCACACCATGCAATCTGACTATTTCCTTCAAATAAATCTGTGCCAAACGATCCACCGGATCGGTCTGTCTGATCGGAAGAAAATGGGCTGACTTCGTCAATCGATCTACAACTACCCAAATGGCGTCGTACCCTTGTCTAGATCGAGGAAAACCCATCGCAAAGTCCATCGTCACCTCCTCCCACTTCCACTCAGGGATAGGCAACGACTGTAACAGTCCACCTGGTCGCTGATGCTCTGCCTTCACCAACTGACAGGCTTCGCATCTCGACACCAACTCTGCCACATCCTTCTTCATCCCAGGCCACCAGAACAAAAGCTTCATATCAGCATACATCTTACCACTGCCTGGATGAACAGTGTAGCCTGAATGATGAGATTCATGCAGAATCTCCTGCCTCAAATCCCCAAACACAGGTACCCACAACCTGTTCTTACAGAAAATAGCACCAGAAGCAGAAATTTGAAGTTCAGGAGTCTTACCAGATCCAATCTGAGCAATCAACTTCGAATAGTCAGAATCTGACTTCTGGGCTTCTTGAATCCGTGCTTCCAAAGAAGACTGAATGTTCATCTGAGCCAAATCCAAATCACTGGAGGAAATCACCTCCAACTGCAATCGCTCCATGTCTCGAATTAGGAAATCATCAAAAGTAAGCTGCAAACCTGATAAGCCAGAAGATTTCCTGCTCAGAGCGTCCACTACCACATTAGCCTTACCAGGCTGATACTGATTAGTCAAATCATAGTCCTTGATCAACTCGAGCCATCTTCTCTGTCTCAAATTCAGATCCTTCTGAGTGAAAATATTCTTCAGGCTCTTATGATCAGTGAAAATCTCACATCTGACGCCATACAGATAATGACGCCAAATCTTTAAAGCAAAGACAACAGCAGCTAACTCCAAATCATGCGTCGGGTAATTCTTCTCATGTGGTTTCAACTGTCTAGAAGCATAAGCAATTACCCTTCCATTTTGCATCAGTACACAACCCAAACCTTTCAGTGAAGCATCACTGAACACCTGAAATCCTTCCGTACCTGACGGAAGTGCTGACGGAAGTGCTAGCACTGGAGCTGAAGTCAAACAATCCTTCAATCTCTAAAAACTAGCTTCACACTCCGGTGTCCAAACAAAAGGTACTGACTTATGAGTCAGTCTCGTCAGAGGCGTCGAAATCTGTGAAAATCCCTTCACAAATTTCCTGTAATATCCGGCCATGCCCAAGAAACTACGTACCTCAAATACCGTAGTCGGCCTTGGCCAATCAGCAACCGCCTGAATCTTTTGGGGATCCACAGAAATACCTTCTCCGCTTACCACATGCCCCAGAAAAGAAATACTCTTCAGCCAGAATTCACACTTGGAGAACTTGGCATACAGCTGATGCTGCCTCAGAGTCTCCAACACAATTCTCAAGTGTCTGGCATGATCATCCTCAGAAGCAGAATATACCAGAATATCGTCAACAAAGACAATCACAAACTGATCCAAAAATTCCCTGAATACTCGGTTCATCAGATCCATGAAAATAGCAGGCGCATTGGTTATCCCAAAAGGCATAACCAAAAACTCATAGTGCCCATACCGAGTACTGAAAGCAGTCTTCACCACATCAGCTTCCTTCACTTTTACCTGATAATATCCGGATCGCAAATCAATCTTCGAAAACACAGAAGATCCAGAAAGCTGATCGAACAAGTCATCAATCCGAGGCAAAGGATACTTGTTCTTGATCGTGACCTTGTTCAAGTTTCTGTAATCAATACACATACGGAGTGTCCCGTCCTTCTTCTTCACAAACAAAACAGGTGCTCCCCAGGGCGAAACACTAGGACGAACAAAACCTCTGTCAACCAACTCCTGAAGCTGAACTTTCAACTCAGAAAGTTCTTTCGGTGCCATCCTGTAAGGAGCTTTTGATATAGGAGCTGTACCCAGAAAAACATCGATAGAGAACTCCACCTCTCTATCCGGAGGTAAACCCACCAACTCCTCAGGAAAAACATCAGCAAACTCCCGTACCACTGGGATCTCAGAAACAGAACCAACCTCCAGGTTCAGATCCCGCACCGAAGCCAAAAATACTGGGCATCCTTTCTTCCACATTCTGCTCACCTCCAATGCAGAAATCAGACTGGAGAGAATACCTCGTAATCCCTGGAATACAACTCTCTCTCCAGCCACAAGCAAACTCACTTGCTTCTTCAGACAGTCAATCTGAGCCTCATACCGACTCAGCCAATCCATGCCCAAAATCACGTCATACGAAGAAATCGGCAACAAAATCAAACTAGATTTCCACTTCTTGCCAGCAATATCAATCTCACACAAACAAAACTTCCGAGCAATCAAAGGATTTCCAGCCGGTAAAATCACAGACAAAGAAATCGGCAACAAAAACGAAGGCATTTGGACTCGTTCAAAACAATGCTCAGACAGAAAAGAGTGACTAGCTCCAGAGTCAAACAAAACACGATAGGGTTGATCAGAAATGTATATCGTACCTGTCACAACATCCGGAGCATCACGAGCCTTCTGCTGACTCAGGCTGTAAACTCGTGGCTGAACTGGAGTAGGAGCTGAAGCAACAGAACTACTCTGCTCCCTCTGAACCGTAGGTGGTCTCCGTGGTCCAGAACTAGTACCACCACCTCTACCAGAAAATCCCTCAGGGCGAGGAGGAACAGTCCTCGGTCTTCCTGCTAAACTGACAGGTCTGACAGAACCCTCAGATCGGAACTCAGAACGCCGGTCAGATCCAGCCTGTGGACACTCTGCAATCCTATGTCCCGGCTGACCACATCTGAAACAAAGACCAGCCATCCTGTAGCACTGGCCATGGTGTTGCCGTCCACAACTCTGGAACACAGGTGCCTTACTGACAGATCCAGAACTCGTCGTACTGGTAGCAGTATCAGACGACCCTCCACTCCTCCTGGAATCAACAGATCCAGAACCAGTCACAAATCTCCTCTTTCCAGAGGAACCACTTCCGGCAGTGGAAGTCTCACCTCCAAATCTCTTCCTACTCGCAGTCCACCGCTGCTGAGTAGCCATCAGATCATTCTCAATCAGACGAGCCCGCTCCACAAGCTCAGAGAAATCAGAAATGTGAAAAGGTACCAGAGGCTATCTTAAACTATCTCGCAATCCCCTCAAAAATCTGTAGCACCTTTCAGCAGAAGTACTAACCAGCTGCGGGGCGTACCTGGCTAATGCAGTAAACTCAGCCTCGTACTGCATCACCGTCTTGCTCCCCTGAACAAGTCTCAGAAAAGTCTCCTGCATCTGCTGTCGTGCAGAAGGGGGAACAAACTAATCTCGAAATACCTCAGTGAATTCTTCCCAGGTAATCAAAGAGTTCAGCCTACCCTGAAATATGGCTGCCTGCTGGTCTTCCCACCAGTGCTCAGCCTCTCCATCCAACAGAAAAACAGCCAACGGAACCTTCCTATCAGACGGACACTGCATTCCGTCGAAGGTCTTCTCCAATCTCCTCAGCCACTCCTCGGCTGCTCTGGGCTCAACAGCGCCCTCAAATCTCGGAGGTTTCAACCTCAAAAACATCTGCAGATGTCTATCAATATCATCAGATCTGACAGTAACAGCTCTGCTCTGAGTCTCGCTCATCATCTGAGCAACAAGCGTAGCAAACTGAGACAATGTATCTGCACCAGCCACTGGGGCTGTACTCCCCACTGGTGCTGCCTGACTGGCACTCTGCCCGTCAGTCATGTCTGGGTCTGGCTGATCCATACAAAAAATCTAAAATCCGGAAAACTATCACAAAAACAACATAAAAACAACACAATAAAAAGCCAAACGACCAAAAACTACCCCCAGACAAACTCACTGATCACTTCCTAGAGCTCTGTCTGACAATCCAACCAATTTCCAAAACTAGTGCTCTGATACCACTAAAAAACCTGTCACAACCCGACCCGATCCGGGACGGATCCCGCTCGCACCGGGCCGCGACACGGAAACGAAACGGACGAACTGACCAGGATCTAGTTTTGGAATTGGTTCCGAAACAGAATCTTCCAAATATTCAAATCAAACAGACCCACAAACACAGAGCTACTATTAATCATCAAACACAGCGGAACAAAACATCTATCTTTTCTTTTCCTAAAAAATAATCATCTACAGATACAGTACACGGCTTTTGAACAGAAAGAAAGACAGAATAGAAAAGCCATGACTGTACAAAAATCAAAAGGTACAACCAATACCTACTGATCAGAACTCAGAAATCTACTCCTGGACTTCCTTCCCTTTCCCAGAACCTGAAAACCACCAGAAAACAAGAGTGAGCTCAACAGCTCAGCAAAGCAACAAACCTCCAATCAAAACTCTCAGAATCTAAAACCAAACTCATCAGACAAAATCCAATCAGAAATCGGAACAGAATCGTATCTCGAATCAGAACAGAATCAAAATCAGAACTTATACGGACATATATCAAATCAGAATCATATCAAATTGGAATACAAATCAGAACAGATTAAATCAACAGAGTTAGAATCGTACAGAAATCAGAAATTCAGATCATATCAGAACAGAACAGAATCGGAACAGATATCAAATCAGACAGAAACAGAACAGATCAGACATATCACATTAACAGAATCAGAAATCAGAATTTCAGATCATATCGTATCAGAATCATAATTGCTTACAGAACAGATACGGAAAGCAGAATCAGATTGAATCAGATATCAGATAATATTTCATAATATTTCATAGCTAAAACTAAACTAAACAGAATCACTACGGATTCTGACCCTTATGTCTCCCATGTGCTCACGGTACCAAAAATTCTCTGAGTAATTAATAACTAAATGTGCTCACAGCACCAGAATAACAGAATTCCTCGGATCCGGAATAGAACAGATATTTCTCCAACTTGAGCTCAACTAAGATTTCCCCGGACACTAACTGAATCTCATAGGATCCATGCCCCTTATAGCTCCCTTTTTATAGCTTATACAGATATCACATCAATTCAGAAGAAATCTGGGCAAATCAGAAATCAGACAAAAATCAGGCAGCACAACGGCAGTATACGGAATTTACACAATTTTTCCTGAAAATCAAAATTCACCAAATTCGCACAGAATGTAGATAATCACATTTCAGAACATTTATTCTACTGCACAGATAATTTCCAATTTCACAGAAAAATGCAGTCGACTAAAAACACCACCGAATCAAAAATACCATGACAAAAATCTTCGGAAAATAACCAAAATGTGCACACTCGGCACGTCAACAATATACAGAAAGTTACGCGGTAAAAACTGAGCAAATCAACAGATACGGACGAAAATCATTAATGGAAACGAAATCCGGACAGAAAATACCGCCAAACACGACGGTTCTGAAAATTGAGAAAGGCGGAATGTGCCTTACCTTGCGTACAGCAATATCTCGAAAAGTCTCCTCGGACGAAAACGGCTACGCGTCATCCGAAAATCAACTTTTCCACAAAATCTCTCGACTTTCTCTCTCCTCAGATAAAAATCAGATATTTTTATTTTTTTCTCTCTTCAAAACGACTGAAATCAGCTTTATAAAACTCAAATCGGCCCGGCCGATCGCCAGATCGTCCCAGGACGATCAAACCAATTTGGATCGTCCTGGACGGTTCCCAGAACTATTCTCAGGCCGACATTTTCTACAGTGCCGATCGGCCTGGACGATGTCCTCAATCGGCCTGGACGATATGTACAGAAAATCACCTGGAGCAAATTGGGCACATTCTGGAGCAAATTTTCAACTGATCGTCCCAGGACGATCCATATCGTCCTGGACGATCCTGGAGCAGATTTTTGATATTACAGTTAGTCAGCGGAGCAACGACGTTAGGCGGTGGTCCGGTGAAGGAACGACGTCAGGTTATGGTCCGGCGGAGCTCAGGCCCTTAAGTGGTGGTCCGACGTAACTCCGGCGTCAGGCGGAGGTGAGGGCCTCAAGTGGTGGTCCGGCGGAGCAACGAGGTCTGGCGGTGGTTCGGCGGAGCTCAGGCCCTTAAGTGGTGGTTCGACGGAACTCCAGCATCAGACGGTGGTTCGGCGGAGGAGAGGGCCTCAAGTGGTGGTCCGGCGGAGCAACAACGTCAAGCGGTGGTCCGGCAGAGGTGAGGGCCTCAAGTGGTGGTCCGTCGGAAGTCTGGCAGAGGTCAAGGAGGAGCTTATTCTTTCTCTTCCTTCTCTTCTTCCTTCTTCTCTTCTTGCTTTGGTTCTCCCTTTCAAGAAGAATGAGGGGTCTATTTATAGATTTTTGGAGTGGCATGACCCGTAAATAGGTAAGAGATCAAGGGGAAATGGGGAGTGGTTGGATAAACTGCTGATATTGAATCCCTTGATCCCTTGATCATGTACCATTCATCAGACATTTGAAGGTCTTAATGATGTCGGAATTCAGCGATCTTGGGCTCTTTGGATTCGTCTTGTCGAGCCACTCGATCCGACTAAAAGCACGTCATGTTTGGAAATCATTTGGTAAACCAAATTGTGATTCAAACCTTCCAACATCGCTTTGGGTCCTTGATTTGGACTCATTTGGGCTCGGATTGAGTCAAATTTGGTGTCGTTGGGTTCGTATTTCCGAGACGTTCAGTTTGACTATAAGTTTACTGAAATCAGAGTTCGGATGGTCCCAATTTTAATTTTGAAAGTTTCCAACTTGATTTTCATCAAGATTCGTGCCCGATCAAGATAATTTTTTGATGACGTATCAGTGGTCATTAGCTTTACATTATCTAACTGTTTTCTCCATGACACCTTCAGCTCTATATGTAACTTGAGCAGTGTAATAAACTAATATTACTCTGCATACATGTATAGTGTAATGCTCCAAAATCTAATTTGAAAGAATTCTTTCTTTTATGTTTCTGGATTAGACAACAACTATATCTACCTAAATTTTTTATCAATATACATACCAATAGAAATAAAACAATCAATCAAATATATATATATATATATATATATATATATATATATATATAATCAATCTATCATTTCAGTCCTGAGTATAAAATAATAATTATAGACATAAAGAAATGACTAATAGTAAATATGGAGAAATATAATAAGCCTCATACACTTGAACCTCTGGCCTAATCTGAAATTATTTAAACCACATATAATAAGCTCAAGAGCCGAGCAAGTAACTAAATCATACAACTGACACTACAGGAAAATCACCTATTTCCGGCGGCCTTTTCCGACGGAAATTGAGCCTTTTCCGGCGGTTTTGTAATTTCCCGGCGGTTTTCCGGCGGTTCAAATTCCGCCGGAAAAAATGGCATCGGAAAATAAATTCCGGCGGTTATTTCCGGCGGCCATTTATTCCGGCGGCTTGCCGGTGGTCTTAAACCGCCGGTCAAATTAAAAGAAAATAAAAAAATATATTCCTTGCCCGCCAGCCCAGCAGCTCTGCCCGGCCCTCAATCCCGCGCTGCCCCGGTGGCATTCCACTTGACCGACTGAACTGACCCAGCTTGACCGACTGAACTGACCGACGACTGCCCGGAATAGTTAATATAACTTTTAATAATTATTTGTTAAATCATTTAAATAGTTCAATATTTATTCATTTTTTTTTATTTTTAAAAATCGTCGCCGGAAAAGTGCCAAAAGCCGCCGGAAAATTGTCGCCGGAAAAGTGCCAAAAGCCGCCGAAAAATTCCGTGGGCAAAAGCCGCTGGAATAGTGCCAAAAAGCCGCCGAGAGTCGCCTGAAAAGTGGCCGCCGGAGAGCCGCCGGAAATGAGCGATTTTCCTGTAGTGTGAATTCAAAGCACAACAAAACAGCAATATGCATGTTAACAGTCAAATCATAGCAGTAACATTAATATGATCACGAATCAATATAAAAATAGTAAAACATATATGCATTAGCAGTAAAGTTTGTAACTAGTAAAGTGATGCGGTACAAAAGCCAGTAAAACAGTATAATAGAGAAATCAGTAAACATGTACAAATGTCAAATCACTAAAGAAGTCATCGTATCAATACAATCAATCATTAGAGAAATCATATAAAATAGTAAAACTAAAGCATCGATAAAGACAGTTGAAATCATATCATTGTAATAAAATCATATATAAGTGTATATATACTATCCAGGTATTCGATATCAGCATCAAACCAGTATATTACATGTTTAGTATGTCATATGCTTAGTATTAGTAATCAATACAATGATTCAATAATATTAACAACAATAGTGAATCATTAGTAGTATCAGTATCTGTATCAATAGATGTTTCAGTATCAATAAAATTAGTGCAGTAGTGGTAAAATAATGCAGTAACAATAAATCTGTATAGTAACCATAAATCTGTACAGTAATAACAACAATGGTTCAATAACATATATTTAAGTAGTCACATTAAATAAGTTAGAAGTCCTGCATATCGATATTTTTTCAGCATCAACAATATGTTATCAGTAACCATTGGCTCAGCAAACATAGTCGTCATTCTGCTCGTTGACAAAGTAGTCATCTCCTTATATCTTTTAATAAATATCATGTGAATCAGTAAAAGATAACACAAAACCACATTATTTAAAGAAAAATCGTCGACCCACCATCTGTGCATGTCAATCAGTCTTCAGCCTATGTTAGTAAAACCAATTTTTATTTTTCCTCACACATATTATTATCACAGTATTATAATATTAATAACGACTAGCTATTACTCAATCATACCCACATTTATTTTCAATGCTTGTATTATGTTGACTGTATAAAAAATTTAATTAGGATAAAAAAAAAATCAAAGCAACCGACATACCTCCACGCCGGCCCCATCTCGCCAAAACAACGCACCTCTTCGGAGGCACCGACAATGCAAAGCGTTAAAAAGGAAGGAATCACGAAAAAAAAAAACTTACGCTCGCTCTTTCGGTTCCCTCGTTGTTGTTCGACTTTGTTGCTTCGCACAAGCGTCTAGGGTTCGTCGTTCATCCTCTCCTTTCGTCATTGTTGTTCGACTCCGTTCCTTTGCAAGAGGAGCAGAGGTTGCAAGTGCCTCTCCTCCGACTTCCTCCTTACTGTTCGACCTCGTTTCTCCGACCTAGCCGCACCGACCCACCTCCAACCGCCTGCGCTCACCAGTCCGACCCCAGGCCGCCAACCCGCCGCCGACCTCACCTGCTCCGACGCCGACCCCACCGAACCGACGCCCGCCGTGCGTGATCCCTTCGATCCCGCCTCTAGTCTGATCGGGCTCTACCCGATCCCTCTCTCCCTCTCTTATATTATATGTAACATATAATAATATGATTATTATATATTATATTATAATATATTGTTATAAATATAATTAAAATGATATTATATTCCAAAAATATGTTTATATATAAAAAAAGAGGATTTCAACAGGTGTCGAAGACCCCGGCCGTCGTACCTTAGGTCCGACCGGGATGGTTTAAAATTGAAGACCCGCGCCATCGATCTTAGATCTGGGCGGATGATTTTTACAATTCGAAGATCTCACGCAGTCGATCTTAGATCCTGGTGAGATGGTTTGCAATCGAAGACCCTACGCCGTCGACCTTAGGTCCGGGTAGGAAGAATTATGGCAGAGCCGTCCCGATTTCTCCCTCGGTGGGGAGGTGACGTCGGGAGGCTGCCAAAATTTCAAGGAAAAATTATAGAACTTTTTGGAACAATTTTGAAGCAATTAAAATTTGAATATTTGATTAATAAAAATTTTAATTAATTAAAATTAATCGAAATAATTGATTGATTATTTTAAAGAAAAATATAAAATCAATGAGTTTCAAAATATGGGAGCCAATTTGAAGAAAATGTTAATACGATAATTTCAAATTCCGAGAATTTAAAAATACGAGAGTATTTAAAAAAAAATTAGAGAGCTCTGAGATTTAAAATATATTTATTGGTTAATTATTTTAATTAATCAAATAAGAAATTTCAAAAGTAAAATAAAAATGCAATGAATAAAACGAAAAATGGAAGGAAGGATGATGTCCACTATTTGACATATACAGGCTCTCAAACTCTCAAAAATCCTCACAAATTCTCCAACTTACAAGCTCTCACAAACTGTACAAACTCTTAAAACTCTCTAAAACTCTCAAACTGAACTCCTATGCAAGTTCTCCAAAGTCCCTTTTGTACGAGTTCTTGCAACTATCTTTGGGCTCTATCCTCTGCAACTACGAGCTCTGACTGCTGCAACTACTGACTACGAACACCTATGAGCAAACAAATCAAGAGTCAGTACCACATAAATAAATTGAATGAATGCTAAGAAAAAAAAAGCTACGACATTTAGAATGAATACGGGAAAAGCAAGAAAGCCAAGTACGAAAAGCTAGTAAAGCACAAGTGCTAAAAATAGGTAGAGTGGTGGACTATTGTAGTGGGAAAAAGACTACAAGCACAAATCAAAACAACTAAAACACTTACATTAGTGTCGAAATTCCGAAGTATCAAAATCACAAAATCGAATCAACTCAACAAACAAACAATCAAATTCAAACACTTGGGCAACCTTCTTTATAAGGACTTAGTTGTAAGACCCGCTACCCGGCAACTTTCGTAGGAAAGCCATAAGCCCGACCTTAGGGGAAAGTTTTAGGTGGAAATTGACCTAACCCCTAAACCCAATTAAAACCCCGGCCACTTCTAGTAGAAGCCGTAAGTCCGACATCTGAGAGAAGTGTTTAGGTGATAATACAAACCTAGACCCCTCATTTGGGCATCCTAGTCTATAGGACTTGGTTGTAAGACCCACAACTTGGGCCGCTTAGCTTATAGTGCTACGTCGTAAGACCCATCAATAGGCAACTTCTAAGGAAGCACTAAGACCTAATACAAATCCAATTCAAGCCAAATTCAAACATCTGGGCATCCTAGTCTATAGGATTAGGTTGTAAGACCCACTATCGGGCAACTTCTACCTGAAGTCGTAAGCCTCCACATTTTAGGAAAATTGTAAAAATAAATAGCAATGATCCTAAACCTCAAACAAGCAAATTTAAACCTAAGGGCATCTTAGTCTAAACGATTAAGTTGTAAGACCCACTTTTCGGGCTACTTCCTAAGGGAAGCTATAAGTTCTACCCAAACAATTAAAATTCTCGGGCATCCTAGTCTAAAAGGACTAGGTTGTAAGACCCACAACTCGGTCCGCTTAGCTTACAGGGCTAGGTCGTAAGACCCACCGTTAGGCAACTTCCAAGGAAGCCATAAGACCTATTCAATTGAAATTCTCTAGGCAACTCCTAATTGGAGCCGTAAGCCCAAACTAAACAAATTATCTGGGCAACTCCTTACTGGTGCAGTAAGCCCCATTCTAAATAAAAATCTTGTGCTACTTTCTACGAAAGTCATAAGTCCCAAACCAAATTTAAATCCTTGGGCCACTCATAAATAGAGTAATAAGCCCCAATTCTAAATCAAACTCATGGGCAACTTCTAAGGAAGTCATAAGTCACAACACAAATTAAAATAAATTAAAATCCACAAACCACTTCAGTCTATTCGGGATCCCTGAGAGGAGGCAACCCATGGCTGCTAATCAGATTCCATGGACATTACGGTCAACGATTGTTAGTGTTGGTAGACTGAAATCTACGGTATACCCGGGACGACGGAACCATGGGATCTTGATCGGGTTTACCTTCATCTTCCCCACAATTGAGACTAAAAATATCTAAAATTTATTCATCCTTAATCGAGAGTTCTCTCTTACGTAGTAAGAGGGGTAATTAACTATGGGCGCTTGCGCTCATAGGAAATAAGAACCCCAGATTTATAAACCCTGATACTATCCTTAGGGGAAATCTGGTTAACTACAATCTGACTTAAGGGAAATGAAATCCTACGGCTGCAAAGCGGGATTCGCGCACTCGTGCCATTTTTCTTGAGCCAACAGATTTCTGGCGACTCCGCTGGGGATTACTTTTCTCTCCATCTTTGGATGAAAAGATAATTTATATTTAGTCTCACATAATGAAACATCTATAAATAAATATAGATGTTTATTCAATGCAATTCTGTGTTTTCTTTTTCAGCAGAATTTAGGTTGACTCTAATCCCTGTAAGTTCTGTTGGCAGGTTGATAACATGACACCCGCAAAGTCCTTCATGACTGTGAAACTGGGTGAGGGAGCCAGAATGCAGTTCCCTCAAGCTGTTCTGAACACAGGCTATGCTGGAGCAACTATTCAATTCGGAACTATTTCCGAAGTCATGCAGTTCGAATAGTTCATTCCTGAGAATACTGTTATTGCACCTACTGTCAAAGGTGTCGCTAAGAAATCTACTAATGAAGCTGTTGATGAGAAGGCTCCCAAGAGGGCCTCTGTATTTTCAAGACTCTCCATGGCACCTGTTGTTACTCCAGCAATTCAAAAGGAGATCCCTGAGCCCAAGCTGCAATCTGTCGGCATGAATACAGCCAGTCAGAACATAATCCAGGATGAAATGCCTAAAGAATACAATGCTGAAATGCCTGAAGCAAGTGCCAAACTTTCCAGAAAAACCAGAAGGAAGGCCAATGCTCGCCTACGAGCTAATGGCTGGGTACCCGAGACCTTTCAAGAGTCATCACTGCAATTAGAAGCAAATGTACCAATCAATAACAGCTTTGAACCGTTAAAGTGGGTAAAAAGAAATGATGACAAGGGAAACTTAAAGAAGTCTTTCTGGGAGACTTCGCATCAGCAGCCACTACCATCAAAAAAGGAAGAATCTGCCTCTTCCAAAATATATAAAATACTGAAGGCTGTCAAAGATAAAAATCTACAACGAAGACTGAGGAAATCTGTTACTGAAGTTATTTCTTCAAAAACTATTCATTCTCAGAATAACAATTTCTCAACAAGATCTTATAGAGAGGAGTTTAAACGTCCTCCATACTACCGACAGCCAAAAGAATTCTGTCCTAATATAGGTCAATATCCATATTATGGAAGAAGACAGTCGGGGGAGCCTTCTGATAGTCTACATTAAAAGGCTATAATCGAAGATATGATGAACGAAGGCCCCGACAATGGTATCATGAATCTGGCCATTCAAAAGTACATTCCGATGTTGGTGGTCATCGATATGTAACTCCGAGAAGACAGCAGGTTTGGGTTCCAAAAAGACACAAATATCCTCGAGCTCAGAAAGATGACCTTGATCAACAAATCTATAAAAGGCGACTTAAATCTCATGTCCAGAAGTTGTCCCCTAATAAGGAGGCTTCTGTTGATGTGAGTGGGCCAAAAGAGGAAAGCTGTCATATCTATAAAGAATCCCCTGACTCTCCAGTCATACATTGGAAGCGACGGTCCCAACTTGGAGAAGATCATGAGTTGGATGAAGATGATAATGATGAAGAAATAGAAGAGGGTATTGGTCCCATGGACATTGAAGTTGTCCGAATGGTTGATCATATACCTGATCGAGCTAATCAACGATATACTCGTAGAAGTGCTGCACTGAATTTACAAAATGAAGAACAACTACGAGATGATCAAGAACAAGCAGCAGCTGTGAATAGAGCTCCACAACAAGAAGAAGTTGAGGAAGAAGAAGCTGAAGAAATCGTAAAGAGACTACAAGCAGAAATGCAGTCTATGCAACAGAAGAAAGATCAGGAAATCCATCATTTAAATGCTCGTCTTGATGAGATGAGTAATATGATGAAACAGTTGTTTGGACAACTTGGCATGATGGCTACAACTAATCAACCACCTATAGCAAATTCTCAAGGGAATGTCCAAACTATTCCTGATGCATTGGCACCTCCTGACAGAAGACCAGAAGAGTTATAGGAGCCAACTTTGATGGCTTCTAAGGAAGACGAAATGGTCAGCAAATCTCAAATTGAGAATCTCATCAGTCAAAAGGTTAAAGCAGCTATTGCTTCTGAAGCTGTTGAAGCCTTGGTCGGAAAAGGTTGTCCATATCCGACAGAATATGACTAGGAGAAATATCCAAAGGGATACATAGTGCCAAAGTTCAATTTATTTGACGGCACTACAAATCCTCACCAACATCTAGTACAATTCAAAGCTACCTGTGGAAATACAGGAGGCAATGATGCTCTGTTACTACGCCAATTTGTCAGTAGTTTAACAGGTACAGCCTTTGAATGGTATGCTGAGTTACCCAACGACTCAGTGAGAACATTCGCCGAATTAGAGACGATGTTCATCAAAAGATTTGCCAGTGCAATAAAGAAGGTGACTATCGCTGACCTCGCTCTTGAGAAAAGGAAAAGAGAGGAATCAGTCACCAGGTACATTACCAAGTGGAGAAATCTCAGCATGAAATGCGAGCAACAACTCACTGAGAAACATGCTGTTGAGTTATTATTGGGAAACATAGATGATTATATGGCTCCATATCTGGCGATGGCTACAATCAATACGTTTCAGGAGTTACTTGATCGTGTAGCCAAATTTGAAAGGTTACCCAGACCTAGAAGTACTGGCTTCAATTATAATAATAATCCACCAGGAAAAGGGAAACAAATCAAAATCTTTGATCCAAAAAGAAGTGAGGTGAATACCACATTCCCATCTTCCTCAGAGAAAAAAGAAAAAGAAGATTCAATGAATCCGTCGAAGATGCTGAAACAAATAAAAGAAAGACAAAGACCGCCTACTTTACAGAAGAAAATTAACAAGCCGTATTCTTTCAAAAAGGAGTGTACAGGAAAGATTTTTAGGCAAGCCCTAAAAATCGGCCTTCAATTGCCAGAATCTCGCCGACCAGAACAGGCTGGCATGATAGATGATCCAAATTACTGTCCATATCATAGGATCATAAGTCACCCAATCGAAGATTGTTTCATTTTCAAAGATTGGGTTGAAAGAAGTTATCAGAATGGTGAATTTACACTTTCTAAAAGTGTTCTTGTCAATCCTAAGAGGGAGAAAACCAATGATATCTCCTCTACACCCTATCAAAGCACTGATAATGATAAAGGGAAAGCACCCCAGGAAGATGAAGGTGGTTGGGAGACCTTTATTTCAAAGAAAACTAAGCAAATGATGAATGTCCTACTAGCTATTGAAGGCATTCGTCAAAAAGTGCATTAGAATTGGAAGTTGATCCAAGACTCCTTTCTTCAAAAAATCAAATGGCAGGAGGGCCTAGTTCAAGCAAGAAGAAACCTTTGAAATATTTCAAAGATCAAAAAGGAAAAAGTAAAACTAAATCAAAATCTCAAAAAGAAAAGAAGAAGAAATCAAGAAAGCAGAACACTGTAATTCAAAATTACATCGACTCCATCGATGAATATCAACAACCTCTAAGGCGTCCTGTTAAGTTAGAGGAGTATATGACTGATTTGTTTCTTGACTCGGAGTCAGAAAAGAAAGAGAGTATTCCAATAGAGACTTGTCGAGTCATAAATCAACGAGGTGGAAGGGCTGCAAGAGGACGCAATGCACCTCTTGCTATCTATAAAGCTGACACGAAAATTCCTTCTAAGGTAGTACATCGTACACCAACACCTTTCACTGACTCAGATGAAGACTTATATTTTCCCGATGAAGAAAGTGATCATAAGGGAAAGAACATGCCTAAAGAAAAATGTCCAAAACTCGGAAGCGGCTCAGACTCCGAGGAAGTTGATGATTTGAAAATCTCAAAGAATTCTCAAGCTGAAGCTAGATCATCTTCAGAGGTAACACAAATTCAACTGAGAAGCGGAAAGCAGGTTCCTCCACCTCAAAAGAAAACAAAGGATAATGAGAAGAATATCCAACTCAATGAAGCTGTTATTCCACAAGAGCCTCCTAAACCCAAGGTGGCTAGTTCAAATGTGGACTACAACATATTATCTCATCTCCGCAAACTACCTGCATTGTTGAGTGTCTACGACGCCCTTCTGATGTCTAAGAACCTTCGGGAAACACTCATTAAAGCTTTGCAAAATCCTGAGCAGTATGAAGCATTCTTTGCTGAGCAAAATTTGAAAGAAGCTTTGCATACCCAGAGTACTGCTACAATCACATTCTGTGATAGTGATATGCTCCTAGGAACTGCAGATCATAATCGACCATTATATGTTACGGCGAAGAGTAACAATATTGAAATAAATAGAATTTTGATTGATCCAGGTTCCTCTGTTAATCTAATGAGCCTCAAAACACTCAAATGATTGGCCTTGGATGTCCAGTATTTGAATAGAAGCACAGTGTTTCTACAAGGATTCAATGAACAAGGGCAAAGAACCCTGGGATCTTTAGTTTTGCCTTTGAACTTTGGAGAACTTAATACAGAGGCAACATTCCATATCATTGATGCCAGCACATCATACAAAGCACTTCTTGGAAGACCATGGCTCCATGAGTATGGTATAGTGCCTTCAACACTTCATCAATGCATGAATCACATTCGAGATAATGAAGAATATCACATTGATGGTGATGAACAACCATTCTTGGTGCACGAAGTCAAAATCTACGATGACGCCAAGTACTTTATAGCTTAAAACCCAAAAGGCAATGGACTTCCAAAAATTCAGTCTCTTACACTGGACAAGAAAAAGTTAAAAGATAAAAACAAGAATCAATCGAAACAAATTATCTCAGTGCCTCATCTCGGTAGTGATTCCGAAGAGGATGATATCTCTACAACTTTCAAACCCTTGATCATAGGAAAAAGAAAGAATGAACTATCAATTGTCCCTTTTGATTACGAAGCTAATCACACAAACAAGGTACGGTGTTCAAGTAAACCGACCATCGAAGGAGAAGAAGAATTTGTGTATCAGCCCAAGGGTACTATAGAATCTCAAGAGGACGGGGACCCAGGACCCAGTTCCATATCTAAGAAATTGCAAAAAGTATCAATTTCAATGATAAGGGTGTCTGAAGAACAAATATCTATTGATATCATCAAAATAGTGCCCATGCCGGCTGCACATTCCAAAACATTGACTACCTCGTCAAATACAAACATAGAAATGTTAAAAACTTTTTATGTCCCTCCCAAAAGAGGTCTCAATGAGCGTGGATCTATTTTCTATAAATCAAGAGTAATACCGCATCACATTACTCATGAAATAGAAAATGAAGATGAATGGGATGAAAAAGATATGTGGATAATCATTCCTCAATACCCTTCGCCCATTATGAGAAAATTGATAGAAAAAAGAATCTTCTTCATGCAAACTCGTAAGCGAGCCTCTTACTTCAGAAAGCTTTGGCATAACGAGCAAGCACAAAAGCCTAATGGAAACGGTTTATCTATAACCTAGGGACTTGGATATGCTCGACATTCACACCTCACACGAGCATCATCCTATCATTATCTGAAGTGCCCTCAATATCCATGTCTTACATATGCAACCGCCTACAATGTTACAGACAAGGAGGAAAGACCGTCGGAGCCTGAAAATCAAATTGAAGATCTAATAGTAGATCTAAAAGAAGCTCCAAAAGAATTCGAAGAAGGTGGCCAAGCTACTGTGGATGAGCTCAAAGAAATAAACTTGGGTACTGAAGAAGATCCAAAACCTACATTCATCAGCTCTGATCTCTCGCAAGACAAAGCAGAGGAGCTAAGAATGTTACTTCTCGAATATAAAGACTGTTTCGCATGGAACTACACTGAAATGCCTGGTTTATCACCAGAGGTGGCAGTACATAAACTCTCCATCGATACAAAAATACCGCCTGTTAAGCAAGCACCCAGGCGAATGCGACTTGAGATTGAAGAACAAGTCATTGTTGAAACCAAGAAGCTTATTGAAGCTGGTTTTATTCGAGAAGAGAAGTATGCTAACTGGATCGCTAATATCGTTCCAGTGAAGAAGAAGAATGGTCAAATTCGTTTCTGTATAGACTACCGGGATTTGAACAAAGCATGCCCAAAAGATGATTTTTCACTGCCCAATGCAGAACTTATGGTCGATAACACTTCGAATCATGACATGTTCTCATTCATGGATGGATCATCGGGTTATAATCAAATCAAAATGGATCCGGAGGATGAAAAACATACCTCATTTCGAACTCCCATTGGCATATATTGCTACAAAGTAATGCTATTCGGTTTGAAGAATGCTGGAGCTATTTACCAAAGGGCGATGACTCGAATCTTTGATGATCTTATCCATAAGCATGTAGAATGTTATGTGGATGATTTGGTTGTAAAAAGCAAAAAATCAACATGAACATGTAAATGATCTCAAAATTGTATTCGAAAGAATTCGCAAATTCAATTTGAAAATGAATCCGCTTAAATACGCATTTGGTGTGTCATCCGGTAAATTTCTCGAATTTATTGTACGCCATAGAGGAATTGAAATTGATCCCGATAAAATTCAAGCAATAGTGGAAATGCCACCTCCGAAAACTCTAAGACAACTTCGTTCATTACAAGGAAGATTGACATATATCCGAAGATTTATTTCTAATCTCTCAGGTAGATGTCAACCCTTTTCACGATTGATGAAGAAAGATACTCCTTTCGTGTGGGACGATGCTTGTCAAGAGGCATTTAATAATATAAAACAATATCTATTGAATCCGCCAATCCTTGCTGCCCCAATCCCAGGGAAACCCCTAATCCTATATACAGCTACTCTTGAAGAATCACTCGGAGCATTGCTAGCACAAACAAATGAAGATGGCAAAGAAAATGCCCTTTATTATATCAGTCGACGATTAATAGGGGCAGAATCTAAATATTCACCAATTGAAAAGCAATGCCTAGCATTGATCTTTGCCACTCAAAAACTACGGCATTATATGTTATCCTATAAAATCACTTTAATATCTAAAGTTGATCCTTTAAAATTTCTAATGACTAGACCCACTCTCACTGGTCGTCTAGCTAAATGGGCTGTCTTGCTAATGCAATTTGACATAACATATATGCCACAAAAAGCGGTGAAAGGACAGGCTCTAGCTGATTTTCTAGCAGCCAATCCTCTACCTGCAAGTTCTCCACTCAACGATGAATTGCTAGATAAACAAACACTTGAAGTGGAAGAAAAAGAAAATCTGCAAGAATGGGAGCTCTATTTCGATGGAGCTTCATCATTAAAACCATCCAAGCCCCCTAAATTTCCAACAGTCCAAGTAGGCATCGACCTTATATTTATTACACCACAAAAAGGAATACTCCGATATTCCTATAGCTTAACAGAGCCTCGCACTAATAACGAGGCTGAATATGAAGCCTTAATTGCGGGCCTTGAGTTGGCAATTAATATGAAAATTGAGAAGATCCATATATATGAAGATTCTCAACTCATAATCAAACAAATAATAGGCGATTTCAAAATCAATAAGCCTGAATTAATCTCTTATCATGAGTATGCTCTAAAACTCCTATGACAAATTCCTGAGATAACTCTCACAAGGATTATACATAGTGAAAATGGCAAAGCCGATGCGCTGGCAAAGCTAGCTAAATAACTAGCAAATTCGCAAGAGGATCTAATTCTCATAACTATTCAAAATAGGCATGCATTAACTCCAGCAATCATACAAAATGATAAAGGAGAAGAAATGCGAGAGAGCTTGGCTATATCTGATGAAAATGATTGGAGAGATCCATTCATCAAATATTTCAAAAAAGGGAGATTACCCGAAAATAAATCCACAGCTTCTCAAATAGCACGAAGAGCACTAAGATATGCTTTTGTGAATGATACATTATATCGTAGATCATTTGATCAAATGTGGCTACGATGTTTGGGTCCCGATGAATCCCAAAAAGTTATAAGTGAAGTTCATGAAGGATTGTGTGGTGCACACCAATCTGGACCCAAAATAAAAATCAAAATGAAACGTATGGGATACTATTGGCCAAGTATGGTTCAAGATTGCATCGACCATGCTAAAAAGTGTCATCAATGTCAAGTGCATGGAGATATCATGCATCGACCTCCGAATCCGCTACACCCTACAGTAGCATCATGGCCATTTGAAAGCTGGGGTACTGACATAATAGGTCCTATAGAACCACCATCTTCTTTAGGACATCGGTTCATCCTAGCAGCCACTGACTATTTCTCAAAATGGGCTGAAGCAATTCCCTTACGAGAAGTTAAAGCGGACAATGTGATGAAATTCTTTCGAGATAACATTGTCTATCGATTTGGCGTACCTCGTCGAATTATATCGGACAACGGTACCGCCTTTAAAAGTACCAAAATTTATCGATTTATAGAACGTCATAAGATAGACTGGCGTTATTCATCGATATACAACCCAAGAGCCAATGGTTTGGCCGAAGCATTTAACAAAACTTTGGTTAAACTGCTCAAGAAAATTCTCTCTAAAAATAAGAGAGAGTGGCTGTCACGACCCGACCCGATCCGGGACGGATCCCGCTCGCACCGGGCCGCGACATGGAGAGCAAAACGGACGGACTGACCAGGATCTGGCTTTGGAATTTGCTTACTGAACGGAATCTTCCAAATATTATCCATACAAAACAGACCAGAACTACTAACAAATATCAAATGCAGCGGAACAAATCATCTATATTTTTCCTTTCTTTTCCTTAAAACAATCATCTATAAATACAGTGCATGGCTGACAGAAAGAAACAGAGCAGAAAAGCCATGACTGTACAAAAATAAAAAAAGAACAAAATACCTATACTGATCAGACTCTGAAATCTAGTCCTGGACTTCCTTCCCTTTCCCAGAACCTGAAAACCACCAGAAAATAAGAGTGAGCTCAACAGCTCAGCAAAGCAACAAACCTCCAATCAAAATTCTCAGAATCCAAAACCAAACACATCAGACAGAAATCAAAATCTTCGTACTGAAATCAGAATCGGACAGAAATCAAATTCAAATCATATCGGAACAGAACAGAATCGTATCAGAATCGTATCAGAATCATATCAGAATCATATCAGAATCAGAATCAGATTCGCTTACAGAACAGATACGAAAAATCAGAAATCATTTCTCAGATATCAGATATATAATTAATAGCTAAATTCCCTAACACTGACGGAATCTCTACGGATTCCGGCCCCTTATGCCTCCCTTTGTGCTCACGGCACCAGAACAGATGTGCTTATAGCACCAGAACAAATGTAATTATCGTACCAGAATACATATATAGTGCTTATAGCACCTAAACAGATTTCCTCGGATCCGGAACAGAACAGATATCAGATTTGATATTGAGCTCATTTCAGATTTCCCAGACACTAACTGAATCTCATAGGATCCAGGCCCTTATAACTCCCTTTTTATAGCATATACAGATAGCATATCAAATCAGAAGAAATCCGGACAAATCAGAAATCACCCAAAAATCGGGCAGCATAACGGCAGCGTATGAAATTTACACAATTTTCCTGAAAAATCACAGAATATCAAATTCACACAGAATGTAGATAATAACATTCCAGAACATTTATTCTACTGCCACAGCATTTAATATTCACACAGAACAATACAAACGGAATAAAACACTGTCAAATCAAAACGGCCCGGACAAAAAACTCCAAAATATATTCAAAATGTGCACACCCGGCACGTCAACGATATACAGAAAGTTACGCGGTAAAAACTAAACCAGTCGGAAAATACGGACGAAAATCGCTAACAAAAATGAAATCCGGACAGAAAATACCGTCAACAGCGACGGTTCTGAAAATTTAGAAAGTCGGATTGTGCCTTACCTTGCGTACAGCAATTTCCTGAACAGTCTCGTCGGACAAAAACAACTCGGCGTCGTCCAAAAATCCACTTTTCCACTTTTTCCTTCGTTTTTCTCTCCCCTCAGCTTTTTCTCTCTCTTCAAAATATCTCATTTCTATATATATCCAGACTGATCGTGCTGGACGATCGCACTTCGTCCCGGACGATATATGCTCTGGACGATTTTCGTCCAAACGAAATTTAATTATCGTCCCCGGCGACAGGTCCTCGGGAGAATTTTCGTCCAGACGATCCTGATTTCGTCCAGACAAACCATACAGACATAACAGTTTTTCTGCACAACCTGTACCGATCGTCCCGGACGATCCAAATTCGTCCCGGACGAACCTGGAGCAAAACTGATATTACAATCTCCCCAACTTTAAAAAAAATGTCATCCTCGACATTGTCTAATCAAAACTCCGTCAAAACAGATACGGATACGACTTCCTCATGTCCGACTCTTTCTCTCAAGTCGCTTCCCGTGCAGTACGGTGCTTCCACTGGACTTTAACCATCGGAATCTGTTTACTTCGTAGCTTTCGGATGTCGTACGCCAAAATCAACTCTGGCTCTTCCTTGTACGTCAGATTCTCCTGAATCTCAACCTCATCAGCAGATACCTTCTTTCCAGAGTCGGATACCCACTTCCTCAAAGTGGATACGTGAAACACATTATGCACATCGGGCATCGAATCAGAAAGCAACAGTCTGTAAGCAGACTTTCCAATTCTTTCTAAGATTTCAAAAGGTCCAACATACCTTGGACTCAGCTTGCTCACCTGGCCAAATCTGCTCACACCCTTCATCGGGCTGACTTTGACATATACAAAATCACCAACTTGAAACTCAACAAACCTGTGCTTTTGATTATAATACTTCTGTTGTCGGTCTTGAGCCGCTTTCGATCTTTCCTTAATCAAGCTGATCTTCTGAACAGTTTCATCAGCAAAAGTGGTACCCAAAGCTTGTCTATCTCCGACCTCCGTCAGAGTCAAAGGAGTCCGGCACTTCCGGCCATACAGAGCCTCATACGGTGCCATACCGATACTGGACTAGAAGCTATTGTTATAAGCAAACTCAATCAAAGGGATATGATCTTCCCAGCTTCCGCCAAAGTCCAAAACACAAAGCCTCAACAGATCTTCCAGTACCTGAATAGTCCTCTCAGACTGTCCATCAGTCTGAGGATGAAAAGTTGTACTGAAATGCAGTTTAGTACCCAAGCCTTGCTGAATACCTTTCCAAAGTCTGGAAGTAAAACGTCCGTCTCGATCAGATATAATCACGCGAGGCACACCGTGCAATCTGATAATCTCCTTAACATAAACCTGTGCCAAGCGATCTACTGAATCAGTCTGTCTGATCGGAAGAAAATGGGCTGACTTTGTCAATCGATCTACGATCACCCAGATGGCATCATGTCCTTGCCGTGATCGAGGAAAATCCATCGCAAAGTCCATTGTCACCTCCTCCCACTTCCACTCAGGGATAGGCAACGACTGCAACAGTCCACCTGGTCGCTGATGCTCTGCCTTCACCAACTGACAGGCCTCGCATCTCGACACAAATTCTGCCACATCCTTCTTCATCCCAGGCCACCAGAACAAAAGCTTCATATCAGCATACATCTTACCACTGCCTGGATGAATAGTGTAGCCAGAATGATGAGATTCATACAGAATCTCCTGCCTCAAATCCCCAAACATAGGTACCCACAACCTGTTCTTGCAGAAAATAGCACCAGAATCAAAAATTCGAAGTTCAGGAGTCTTACCAGATCCAATCTGAGCAACCAACTTCGAATAATCAGAATCTGACTTCTGGGCTTCTTGAATCCTTATCTCCAAAGTAGACTGAATACTCATCTGAGTCGAATCCAAACCACTGGAGGAAATCACCTCCAACTGCAAGCGTTCCATGTCTCGAATCAGAAAGTCATCAGAAGTAAGCTGAATACCTGATAATCCAGAAGACTTCCTGCTCAGAGCATCCGCTACCACATTAGCCTTCCCAGGCTGGTACTGAATAGTCAGATCATAATCCTTGATCAACTCGAGCCATCTTCTCTGTCTCAGATTCAGATCCTTCTGAGTAAAAATGTACTTCAGGCTCTTATGATCAGTAAAGATCTCACATCTGACGCCATACAGGTAATGACGCCAAATCTTCAAAGCAAATACCACTGCAGCTAATTCCAGATCATGCGTCGGGTAATTCTTCTCATGTGGTTTTAACTGTCTAGAAGCATAAGCAATTACCTAACCATGCTGCATCAGGACACATCCCAGTCCTTTCAGTGAAGCATCACTGAACACCTGAAAACCTTTCGTACATGATGGAAGTGCTAACACTGGAGCTGAAGTTAGACAATCCTTCAGTCTCTGAAAACTAGCTTCACACTCCGGTGTCCAAACAAAAGGTACTGACTTCTGCGTCAGTCTCGTCAGAGGCATCGAAATCTGTGAAAATCCCTTCACAAATTTCCTGTAATATCTGGCCATGCCCAAGAAACTACGTACCTCAAATACCGTAGTCGGCCTCGGCCAATCAGCAACTGCCTGAATCTTCTGGGGATCAATAGAAATGCCTTCTCCGCTAATCACATGCCCCAGAAAAGAAATGCTCCTCAGCCAGAATTCACACTTGGAGAACTTGGCATACAGCTGATGCTGCCTCAGAGTCTCCAACACAATACTCAAGTGTCTGGCATGATTATCCTCAGAAGCAGAATATACCAAAATATCGTCGATAAAGACGATCACAAACTGATCCAAATACTTCCTGAATACTCGGTTCATCAGATCCATGAAAATAGCAGGCGCATTGGTTACCCCAAAAGGCATAACCAAAAACTCGTAGTGCCCGTACCGAGTACTGAATGCTGTCTTCATCACATCAGATTCCTTCACCTTCACCTGATAATATCCGGATCGCAAGTCAATCTTCGAAAACACAGAAGATCCGGAAAGTTGATCAAACAAGTCATCGATCCGAGGCAAAGGATACTTGTTCTTGATCGTGACCTTGTTCAAGTCTCTGTAATCAATACACATACGGAGTGTCCCGTCCTTCTTCTTCACAAATAAAACAGATGCTCCCCAAGGCGAAACACTAGGACGGACAAAGCCTCTGTCAACCAACTCCTGAAGCTGAACTTTCAACTCAGAAAGTTCTTTCGGTGCCATTCTGTACGGAGCTTTTGATATAGGAGCGGTACCCGGAAAAATATCGATAGAGAACTCCACATCTCTATCCGGAGGTAAACCAACCAACTCCTCAGGAAAAACATCAGCAAACTCCCGTACTACTGGGATCTCAGAGACAGAACCAACCTCGAGGTTCAGATCCCGCACCGAAGCCAAAAACACTGGGCATCCTTTCTTCAACATTCTACTCACCTCCAAAACAGAAATCAGACTAGAGAGAACACCTCGTAAGCCCTGAAATACAACTCTCTCTCCAGCCACAAGCAAATTCACTTGCTTCTTCAAACAGTCTATCTGGGCCTCGTACTGACTCAGCCAATCCATGCCCAGAATCACATCGTACGAAGAAATCGGCAACAGAATCAGACTCGATTTCCACTTCTTTCCAGAAATGTCAATCTCGCACAAGCAAAATTTCCGAGCAATCAAAGAATTTCCAGCCGGTAAAATCACAGACAAAGAAATCGGAAGCAAAAATGAGTCCAAATGCAAAATCTCAAAACAGTGCTCGGACAGAAAAGAATGACTAGCTCCATAGTCAAACAAAACACGACAGGGCTGATCAGAAATGTAAATCGTACCTGTCACAACATCGGGAGCATCACGAGCCTCCTGCTGACTCAGGCTGTAAACTCGTGGCTGCACTGGAGCTGGAGCTGAAGCAACAGAACTACTCTGCTCCCTCTGAACAGTAGGTGGTCTCCGTGGTCCAGAACTAGAACCACCACCTCTACCAGGAAATCCCTCAGGACGCGGAGGAACAGTCCTCGGTCTCCCTACTGAACCAGCAGGTCTAACAGAGCCCTCAGATCGGAACTCAGAACGCCGATCAAATCCCATCTGTGGACACTCTGCAATCCGATGTCCTGGCTGACCACATCGGAAGCACAGACCAGCCATCCTGTAGCACTGGCCAAGGTGTCGTCGTCCACAGCTCTGGCACACAGGTGCCGAACTAACAGATCCAGAACTCGTCGTACTGGTAGCAGTACCAGACGACCCTCACTTCTCCTGGATTCACCAGATCCAGAACCAGGTCCAGATACAAATCTCCTCTTTCCAGAGGAACCACTACCTGAAGCCTCACCTCCAAATCTCTTCCTACTCGCAGTCCACCGCTGCTGAGTAGCCATCAGATCATTCTCAATCAGACGAGCCCGCTCCACAAGCTCAGAGAAATCAGAAATGTGAAAAGGTACTAGGGGCTGTCTCAAACTATCTCGCAATCCCCTCAAAAATCTGTAGCACCTCTCAGCAGAAGTACTAACCAGCTGCGGAGCGTACCTGGCTAACGCAGTAAACTCAGCCTCGTACTGCATCACCGTCTTGCTCCCCTGAACAAGTCTCCGAAAACTCTCCTGCATCTGCTATCGTGCAGAAGGGGGAACAAACCAGTCTCGAAACACCTCAGTAAACTCTTCCCAAGTGATCAAAGAGTTCAATCTGCCCTGAAATCTGGCTGCTTGCTGGCCTTCCCTCCAGTGTTCAGCCTCTCCATCCAACAGAAAAACAGCTAATGGAACCTTCCTGTCCGCAGGACACTGCATCCCGTCAAAAGTCTTTTCCAACCTCCTCAACCACTCCTCAGCAGCTCTGGGCTCAACAGCGCCCTCAAATCTCGGAGGTTTCAACTTCAAAAACAACTGTAAATGTCTATCAATATCCTCAGATCTGATAGTAGAAGCTCTGCTCTGAGTCTCGCTCATCATCTGAGCAACAAGCGTAGCAAACTGAGACAATGTATCAGCACCGGCCACTGGTGCTGTACTCCCCACTGGAGCTGCCTGACTGGCACTCTGCCCGTCAGTCATGTTTGGGTCTGGCTGATCCATACAGAAAAATCCAGAAAATCCAGAAAACTATCACAAAAACAACACAATAAAAAGACAAACAAACCAAAACTACCCCAGACCAACTCACTACAGATCACTTCCTATAGCTCTGTTTTACAATCCAACCAAATTTCAAAACCAATGCTCTGATACCACTAAAATTGTCACGACCCGACCCGATCCGGGACGGATCCCGCTCGCACCGGGCCGCGACACGGAGAGCAAAACGGACGGACTGACCAGGATTTGGCTTTGGAATTTGCTTACTGAACGGAATCTTCCAAATATTATCCATACAAAACAAACCAGAGCTACTAACAAATATCAAATGCAGCGGAACAAATCATCTATATTTTTTCTTTCTTTTCCTTAAAACAATCATCTACAAATACAGTGCATGGCTGACAGAAAGAAACAGAGCAGAAAAGCCGTGACTGTACAAAAATAAAAAAAGAACAAAATACCTATACTGATCAGACTCTGAAATCTAGTCCTGGACTTCCTTCCCTTTCCCAGAACCTGAAAACCACCAGAAAATAAGAGTGAGCTCAACAGCTCAGTAAAGCAACAAACCTCCAATCAAAATTCTCAGAATCCAAAACCAAACACATCAGACAGAAATCAGAATCTTCGTACTGAAATCAGAATCGGACAGAAATCAAATTCAAATCATATCGGAACAGAACAGAATCGTATCAGAATCGTATCAGAATCATATCAGAATCATATCAGAATCAGAATCAGATTCGCTTACAGAACAGATACGAAAAATCAGAAATCATTTCTCAGATATTAGATATCAGATATATAATTAATAGCTAAATTCCCTAACACTGACGGAATCTCTACGGATTCCGGCCCCTTATGCCTCCCTTTGTGCTCACGGCACCAGAACAGATGTGCTTATAGCACCAGAACAAATGTAATTATCGTACCAGAATACATATATAGTGCTTATAGCACCTAAACAGATTTCCTCGGATCCGGAACAGAACAGATATCAGATTTCATATTGAGCTCATTTCAAATTTCCCAGACACTAACTGAATCTCATAGGATCCAGGCCCCTTATAACTCCCTTTTTATAGCATATACAGATAGCATATCAAATCAGAAGAAATCCGGATAAATCAGAAATCACCCAAAAATCGGGCAGCATAACGGCAGCGTATGAAATTTACACAATTTTCCTGAAAAATCACATAATACCAAATTCACACAGAATGTAGATAATAACATTCCAGAACATTTATTCTACTACCACAGCATTTAATATTCACATAGAACAATACAAACGGAATAAAACACCGTCAAATCAAAACGGTCCGGACAAAAATCTCCAAAATATATTCAAAATGTGCACACCCGGCACGTCAACGATATACAGAAAGTTACGCGGTAAAAACTAAACCAGTCGGAAAATACGGACGAAAATCGCTAACAAAAATGAAATCCGGACAGAAAATACCGTCAACAGCGACGGTTCTGAAAATTTAGAAAGTCGGATTGTGCCTTATCTTGCGTACAGCAATTTCCTGAACAGTCTCGTCGGACGAAAACAACTCTGCGTCGTCCAAAAATCCACTTTTCCACTTTTTCCTTCGTTTTTCTCTCTCCTCAGCTTTTTCTCTCTCTTCAAAATATCTCATTTCTATATATATCCAGACTGATCGTCCTGGACGATCGCACTTCGTCCCGGACGATATATGCTCTGGACGATTTTCATCCAAACGAAATTTAATTATCGTCCCCGGCGACAGGTCCTCGGGAGAATTTTCGTCCAGACGATCCTGATTTCGTCCAGACGAACCATACAGACAGAACAGTTTTTCTGCACAACCTGTACCGATCGTCCCGGACGATCCAAATTCGTCCCGGACGAACCTAGAGCAAAACTGATATTACAGTGGCACGATAAATTGACAGAAGCTCTCTGGGCATATCGTACCACTTATAAAACTACAACGCAAGCTACTCCATATTCGCTGGTTTTCGGAACCGAGGCAATATTACCTCTCGAGGTTGAGCTACCGTCTCTTCGTATTGCTGTTCAATACGAATTAACTAAAGAAGAAAATGATCTTCTACAAAGCAAGAATGACTAGGGCACATGATAGAATGGTTCGTCCTAGAAGCTTCAAAGAAGGTGAACTTGTTCTAGTTCGCCGAAGACCTATAATCCCTCACCGTCGCCTTAGCGGTAAATTTGATCCAATATGGGAAGGACCCTTCATCATTGAAATAGTGTATGACGGAGGTGCCTATCAACTCATAGATCTAAATGGGCAAAGGCCCATGCCACCAATTAATGGTCAATATTTGAAGAAATATCATACATAAAAATATTATGTATAAAAATCTGCCTATCAGACAAAAAGTCATCTAAATTCCCTCCTGAAAGACAGGAGGCAATTTTTATATTCTCCTGTAATGGGAGAAATAAAATTCACTCTCCTCCTAAAAGACAGAAGACAATTTCTATATTCTCCTGTAATGGGAGAAATGAAATTCACTTCCCTCCTAAAAGACAGGAGGCAATTTTTTATATTCTCATGTAATGAGAGAAATGAAATTCACTCCCCTCCTGAAAGACAGGAAGCAATTTTTATATTCTCATATAATGAGAGAAATGAAATTCACCTCCCTCCTGAAAGACAGGAGGCAATTTTTATATTTTCCTGCAATGCAGGAAGCAAGTTCAATCCCCTCATGAAAAGTCAAGAGACAATTTTATCCTATTTAGTAAATAAAATGAGTGAAGTTGAAATCTTTATGCTCATAAACCTAAGGGTCGAGCTAAAATCCACAAAATTCAATAAGCCTAAAGGCTGAACTTTGCAAATCTTATATGCTCATAAACCTAAGGGTCGAGCTAAACCCACGAGGTTCAATAAGCCTAAAGGCCAAACCTCCGAAATCTTTTAAGCTCATAAACTTAAGGGTCGAGCTAAATCCCTGAAGTTCAACAAACCTAAGGGTCGAACTTTATATGCTCATAGACCTAAGGGTCGAGCTAAATCTACAAAGTTCAACAAGCCTAAGGGCCGAATTTTGCAAATCTTATATGCTCATAAACCTAAGGGTCGAGCTAAAATCCACAAAGTTCAATAAGACTAAGGGCCGAATTTTACAAATCTTATATGCTCATAAACTTAAGGGTCGAGCTAAACCCATGAGATTCAATAAGCCTAAAGGCCAAACCTCCGAAATCTTCTAAGCTCATAAACCTAAGGGTCGAGCTAAATCCCTGAAGTTCAACAAACCTAAAGGTCGAACTTTATATGTTCATAAACCTAAGGGTCGAGCTAAAATCCACAAATTTCAATAAGCCTAAGAGCTGAACTTTAAAGTCTTATACGCTCATAAATCTAAAGGTCGAGCTAAATCCATAAAGTTCAACGAGCCTAAGGGCCAAACTTTAAAAATCTTTAATGCTCATAAACCTAAGGGTCGAGCTAAGTCCACAAGGTTCAATAAGCCTAATGGCCACCTAAGGGTTGAGCTATTTTTCATCAACATATCTAAAGGATTGAAATCACATGATAAAAAAATTACAACGAACTCATTGTGTGAAAGTCACACAACAAATTCATTGGGAGGCAATTTGTTGACTGTATAAAAAATTTAATTAGGATAAAAAAAAAATCAAAGCAACCGACATACCTCCACGCCGGCCCCATCTCGCCAAAACGACGCACCTCTTCGGAGGCACCGACAATGCAAAGCGTTAAAAAGGAAGGAATCACGAAAAAAAAAACTTACGCTCACTCTTTCGGTTCCCTCGTCGCTGTTCGACTTCGTTGCTTCGCACAAGCGTCTAGGGTTCGTCGTTCATCCTCTCCTTTCGTCGTTGTTGTTCGACTCCGTTCCTTTGCAAGAGGAGCAGAGGTTGCAAGTGTCGCTCCTCCGACTTCCTCCTTAATGTTCGACCTCGTTTCTCCGACCTAGCCGCACCGACCCACCTCCAACCGCCTGCGCTCACCGGTCCGACCTCAGGCCGCCAACCCGCCACCGACCTCACCTGCTCCGACGCCGACCCCACCGAACCGACGCCCGCCGTGCGTGATCCCTCCGATCCCGCCTCTAGTCTGATCGGGCTCTACCCGATCCCTCTCTCCCTCTCTTATATTATATGTAATATATAATAATATGATTATTATATATTATATTATAATATATTGTTATAAATATAATTAAAAATGATATTATATTCCAAAAATATGTTTATATATAAAAAAAGAGGATTTCAACAGGTGTCGAAGACCCCGGCCATCGTACCTTAGGTCCGACCGGGATGGTTTAAAATTGAAGACCCGCGCCATCGATCTTAGATCTGGGCAGATGATTTTTACAATTCGAAGACCTCACGCAGTCGATCTTAGATCCTGGTGAGATGGTTTGCAATCGAAGACCCTACGCCGTCGACCTTAGGTCCGGGTAGGAAGAATTACGGCAGAGCCGTCCCGATTTCTCCCTCGGTGGGGAGGTGACGCCGGGAGGCTGCCGAAATTTCAAGAAAAATTATAGAACTTTTTGGAACAATTTTGAAGCAATTAAAATTTGAATATTTGATTAATAAAAATTTTTATTAATTAAAATTAATCGAAATAATTGATTGATTATATAAAATCAATGAGTTTCAAAATATGGGAGCCAATTTGAAGAAAATGTTAATACGATAATTTCAAATTCTGAGAATTTAAAAATCCGAGAGTATTTAAAAAAAAAATTTAGAGAGCTCTGAGATTTAAAATATATTTATTGGTTAATTATTTTAATTAATCAAATAAGAAATTTCAAAAGTAAAATAAAAATGCAATGAATAAAATGAAAAATGGAAGGAAGGATGATGTCCACTATTTGACATATACAGGCTCTCAAACTCTCAAAAATCCTCACAAATTCTCCAACTTACAAGCTCTCAAAAACTGTACAAACTCTTAAAACTCTTTAAAACTCTCAAATTGAACTCCTATGCAAGTTCTCCAAAGTCCCTTTTGTACGAGTTCTTGCAACTATCTTTGGGCTCTATCCTCTGCAACTACGAGCTCTGACTACTGCAACTACTGACTACGAACACCTACGAGCAAACAAATCAAGAGTCAGTACCACATAAATAAATTGAATGAATGCTAAGAAAAAAAAAAGCTACGACATTTAGAATGAATACTGGAAAAGCAAGAAAGCCAAGTACGAAAAGCTAGTAAAGCACAAGTGCTAAAAACAGGTAGAGTGGTGGACTATTGTAGTGGGAAAAAGACTACAAGCACAAATCAAAACAACTAAAACACTTACATTAGTGTCGAAATTCCGAAGTATCAAAATCACAAAATCGAATCAACTCAACAAACAAACAATCAAATTCAAACACTTGTGCAACCTTGTTTATAAGGACTTGGTTGTAAGACCCGCTACCCGGCAACTTTCGTAGGAAAGCCATAAGCCCGACCTTAGGGGAAAGTTTTAGGTGGAAATTGACCTAACCCCTAAACCCAATTAAAACCCCGACCACTTCTAGTAGAAGCCGCAAGTTCGACATCTGAGAGAAGTGTTTAGGTGATAATACAAACCTAGACCCCTCATTTGGGCATCCTAGTCTATAGGACTTGGTTGTAAGACCCACAACTTGGGCCGCTTAGCTTATAGTGCTACGTCGTAAGACCCATCAATAGGCAACTTCTAAGGAAGCACTAAGACCTAATCCAAATCCAATTCAAACCAAATTCAAACATCTGGGCATCCTAGTCTATAGGATTAGGTTGTAAGACCCGCTATCGGGCAACTTCTACCTGAAGTCGTAAGCCCCCACATTTTAGGAAAATTGTAAAAATAAATAGCAATGATCCTAAACCTCAAACAAGCAAATTTAAACCTAAGGGCATCTTAGTCTAAACGATTAAGTTGTAAGACCCACTTTTCGGGCTACTTCCTAAGGGAAGCTATAAGTTCTACCCAAACAATTAAAATTCTCGGGCATCCTAGTCTAAAAGGACTAGGTTGTAAGACCCACAACTCGGTTCGCTTAGCTTACAGGGCTAGGTCGTAAGACCCACCGTTAGGCAACTTCTAAGGAAGCCATAAGACCTATTCAACTGAAATTCTCTAGGCAACTCCTAATTGGAGCCGTAAGCCCCAAACTAAACAAATTATCTGGGCAACTCCTTACTGGAGCAGTAAGCCCCATTCTAAATAAAAATCTTGAGCTACTTTCTACGAAAGTCATAAGTCCCAAACCAAATTTAAATCCTTGGGCCACTCATAAATAGAGTAATAAGCCCCAATTCTAAATCAAACTCCTGGGCAACTTCTAAGGAAGTCATAAGCCACAACACAAATTAAAATAAATTAAAATCCACAAACCACTTCAGTCTATTCGGGATCCCTGAGAGGAGGCAACCCATGGCGGCTAATCAGATTCCCTGGACACTACGGTCAACGATTGTTAGTGTTGGTAGACTGAAATCTACGGTATACCCGGGACGACGGAACCATGGGATCTTGATCGGGTTTACCTTCATCTTCCCCACAATTGAGACTAAAAATATCTAAAATTTATTCATCCTTAATCGAGAGTTCTCTCTTACGTAGTAAAAGGGGTAATTAACTATGGGCGCTTGCGCTTATAGGAAGTAAGAACCCCAGATCTATAAACCCTGATACTATCCTCAGGGGAAATCTGGTTAACTACAATCTGACTTAAGGGAAATGAAATCCTACGGTTGCAAAGCGGGATTCGCGCACTCGTGCCATTTTTCTTGAGCCAACATATTAACAATATGCTTTCAATAAAAAAATCAATTGTTCAATTAGTAGAAAAATATAAAATATAATAATTTTAATTTTATCCGATGAAACTAATAAATGTTACAATCAAAATGCACTGAATAATCAGCACGATAAAATACAAAAATTTGTGTGGTATAAGTTCAATAAATATGGGGAAAATACAATAAAATCAGTTCTGAAGAGAATCAAACAGTTAAAATTAAAATATTTTAAAACTGAGATATGATTAAAGTCACCTACCACAATATGAGCAAGTTCAACAAAAACGGCGAAATGATCTGGCTGCTAAAATCGGCTTTTCTTTTGTTTGTTCTCTCTCGTCTTCCCTTCCCTTCCCCCTTTTTCTTCTTCGACAAGACAAATTGATAAAATTTAGATTTTTTATTTAAAAAAATCATTTTCGAAATTCAATTAATCACACATAGTACAACTACTAAATCGAGTCAATTCCAAAAGAGATAATGAGGGCAAAATAATACAAGTTGAACCATTTATTGAACAATGATCCAACAATGTTCAAACCTTGAGCATTTTTTAAACCTTGCGAGAACCTTTGTCAAATTTTGTTTGAGCATTACTCCACACATGATCAAATCTTGTTTGAGTCATATTTTAATCTTATTCGAACATTGATAAAATCTTCCTCAAATCATGATCAAACCTTGCTCAATCTTGCTTGAATCTTAATCGAACAAGTTTCCAACCTTGATCAAACCTTATTTGAAAATACAAACAAGGTTTGCACAAGATTCTATTAATGTTCGAACAATATTTTTATCATCGTTTCAAGCATGTAATGTGATATCGAATATTGTTATGTGTTTAGGTATTAGCACAAACGATGTTTACAAATTTAACATCTCAAACTATTACAAACTTTGAATTGTCAGTCATAAACAAATAAAATATTTGCCTTGAAACTTTGTTGTAGATCGATCACATGCGAATGATGATCATAAAAAATGGGAAGGGAGCTAAAAAGAGGAAGGGCCAAACAATTTCTTACTTGAAAATTTGTGTAACTATTTGTTCCAATTCTTTTTAGATAAAATGAAGATATTATAGTCTTTAAAGGATTTTGGGGTATATTTTTCTTAAAAAAATAAATAGCAACTAATATAGCTCCAATTATGAGACATTGAAAGTCAAATTTCTCCTTTACAATCAATAAATTTTTGTTTTTAATAATATATATATATATATATAATTTAAATTACAGCAGAAATGTACAAACATCCTTAAATACTTCCAACAAAACAACCGTTGGATCCAATATATTATTGTTTGGCGTTGAAAGTGGGCGTCTTTTTTACTTATTTTTTTTGGTAATCTGATCTTTGGTGGATAATGGACCACCGGGTCTCGTGCCGTTTATTTTCTCTTCAGCCAAAAGCCTATAAACGCTCGGATAGTTTTAAGATTCGTGCAAAATCAGAGAATTGGCACTAATTACGTCATTAATGGCAGCCACAAATATTAGTACTAATTCAACGAATTTGAGTTCCTTTAAATTCTATACTATATTTTAGAGGAGTAAACGAGTTAAGCTGAGTTGGAGTAGTCTTTAGATTGAGGTTGAGCTTTGATAAAATATCAAAAAATTCATATGGACGAAACTAATTTTAAGGTAATATTTGAATTAGAAACTTCCGAAATTAAATTCTTCAAACTCTGATTTTAGAAAATTAATATTGAAATTGGATGTCTCGATGAGACAAATATATCGACGTTACAAATTATCCGACCCAACTCCAAATGAGCTCAAATCAGATAGTTGAATTATATTTGAAAGATTCTGATCATAAATCGAAGAACAAAATGACTTCCGATTATAACATGCTTATAGTCAAATCGAAAGGCTCGTTGAGATGAATCTAACAAGCCTAATTTCACTTGATTCTGATATTGTTAAGACATTCAAATGCTCAATAAATGACAAGGTTTTCAGAACCGGACCGGACCGGCCGGTTCGACCGGTTAAACCGCGAACCGGTCCGGCGGGCGGTCCGGAGAGAATGAGCAACCGGCTGTTTTAAGAACCGGGTAAAAACTGGTTGAAATCCCGGGTGAACCGTTGAACCGGCGGGGGGTTATGAAATAACCGGCCGGTCCATTAAAGCTGTAATTTGAGCCCTTGATCAGCGATCCAACGGCTTAGATAAACTGGGTATCGGTAATTCGGTATAAGTGTATTACTTGTTCGCTCATCTCGTCTGCCCTAGCATACGCGAACGATGGAACGAGACTCGGAGCCTCGGATGATCCCGACGGAGGTTCCACGAACGAGACTTCTTCACTTCTTCTCCCTCGCCGACCTCCCAGCCGTCGGCGAACAAGTTGGGGAAGAAGTTACGTCGCTTTTGGCCTCCTACCCGACCCGTCGAGCTCAGCCTTGCAAGTTCTTATTTTATTTTATTTTTTGGTTATTTTTTATGCATTTAAGCTTGCATTTATTCTCCAAATCGTATCGACATGTTTGCATTTCTTCTCCATTTATGCTTGGTTTGATATGTTCAGATTGTGAGGCTTTATGGTAACCCTAATGTTAGTGTTGATGGACATTTGGAAGAGGATGATGATATGATAGATAGAGATTAAAATGTTTATGGTGTGCGTGAAAAAATCAGTATTGAAATGTTTATGTGCATTTGGAAAACAAATCAGATATATCATTTGGAACCAACGGTTTGTGCATGAAAAAATAGAATGTTGAATGAATGAATTACAGGAAAATTTGATTTTTATTTTATTTTTTTTAAATAATATTATTATTTATTACGTCATCCGGTTCGACCCCGGTCAAACCGGTTGAACCGTGAACCTCTCCTTCTTCCGGTTCGTTGTCCGGTCCGGTTTTGAAAAACTTGATATATAATCTATGATCAATGATATCAATATGAATTGTATAATGAAGTGATATGAATTCTGAACAAATTTATCAAAATGTCAATATAAAAAATGCTATAAAGCGGGTCTCATTTTTTATAGAGAGGAGGATTTAAGAGTTGAGAAAACTAAAAAGCTATATTGCATTTCCCAATTATTACTGTCGATGACCACCACAAACAATCATTGTCATCATCTCCAGACTTTTGTCAATATCTAACCCTAATGTTGGTTTTTTTTTAATTATTTGTCTGTGGACACCATATTTTTATAATCCCTACGACGTGAGCTCGTCAATTACTTCCGACATAATTTTTTTTATTACTTGTGAGGAAAGGATGATTTTAGTATCTTCATTTCTATAGTGGATTATTGCAATTGGGTCAGCCCTGTGGTTTTCCCCTTTTTAGGTTTCACTTAAGAAATTTGTGGTCTCCTACGATTTTTTAGTGCGAGCTTATTTTTTTGTATAATGCTAAAACATTAAACTCAAACTATCATTTTAATTTTTCTAGCATGTAACAAGCATGATTAAGATTTTATTTTGGACAGCTTTCTTAGTGCTTTCTAGTAAAAAACTTTTTAGTTCAAGAACTTTCTGTACTTGAAAATTGCTTTAGTAAATAGTAAGAAAACTATCTCAAATGAAGCCTTATTGAGTTCGACTGTTCAAGCTTGAGCTCAAACTCAATTTTGTGAGTTCAAGTTGACTCTTGAGTCAACTCATTTATCAAGAAGAAAAAAATTATTCTATTCAAATAAATATTATAATAATATGATAAAAGAGTAAAAAATTAAATAAGAAATATTAAGAAATAAACATAAAATAAGAAAATAATAATAATTTTATATATTAAGTATTAATATTTTTTTAATAAAATGACTCATAAGTCATAAGCAGATGAGCTATTAATCAAATTTATTTATTAACTCATCAAATTTAGTTCATGAATGTCCATCATCTTGATCTATTGGTTAGACGTTTTTGACTAACTATTAAGAAGTTTTGAAAGTTTGTATATATAATATGTGTGAGATTGATTTCATCTGCTCAAAAGTAAATTTTTTTTATAAAAAATTCTAATGAATGCCAGAGTGAAACGAGTCAAAACTCGGCTACTGTATGCCCCTGCATTTCTTGCGTCGTCGATTTTATCTCTTTACTTTCCCCTCTTTTTCTCCCTCTTCTCCCTATATTTAGCATCGGTTCAGTGGCTTCCAAAGGATAAAAAAGCGCGCTTTTCCATCAGAAAACCAGCCGCAGCTCTTCATGAGAAGCGGTACTGGTCTACTACCGATCTCGATTTCCTACGACTGGTTTTCCACTGCAGAGTCTTTCAGTTCTACCTCGGTTTTGGTTGTCTTTGGTGAGAGAAAGCGGGAGACAGAGAGATGGTGGCTCTGCGGAAAGTGGGCAAGTACGAGGTGGGGAGGACGATCGGTGAAGGAACGTTTGCTAAAGTCAAGTTCGCGCAGAATACCGAGACAGGGGAGAGCGTCGCCATGAAGGTCCTCGATCGCGCCACTATAATCAAGCATAAGATGGCCGATCAGGTCCAATACCTGCAATCTACCCTCTTTTCGTTTTCTTTATGAAAATTTTAAAAAAAAATTTCACCATACTTTATTTCCCCCATTTCCTCACTATTCCGAGCCATCTCAGCAAAATCTTCTTATCCCTTTTTAAAATTTTTTTGAGGGGGGAAGACATTTGTGAATTGTGGGGATTGAACCAATATGCTCTTAAAATCATAGATTTATTGCGGACCCTATGAGCGACTGCACTTTTTTATAACTATTCTCAACAGCCGACAGTTTTATTAAACTTGATGGTGCACAATTATTCTTTTAGTTGAAAAACAGAAATGGGGGGTCTATAACTTGGTGGTGGCTAATGCAGTCTTATTTTGCAGATTAAAAGGGAAATTTCAATAATGAAGCTTGTTAGGCATCCCCATGTTGTACGACTTCATGAGGTCTGCCATTGTTGCTTGGGATGAGAAGTTGATTTTGATTCGTGCCTGCTTTATTGCCTGTGCACCGTTTGGATTGATTGTTCTTTCTTTGTTTTACAGGTTTTGGCGAGCCGCAGGAAGATCTATATAATCCTGGAGTTCATTACAGGAGGCGAATTGTTTGATAAGATTGTGAGACTTCACTGAGCTATTTGCATACTTACAGCATATTTTTTATGCATTTATATATCTAATATTTAAATATGTATGTTTATTTATATATCATCTTAGTATTTAAATCACTTCAAAACATTTATATAAGATAATGTTGTGAATATTTTTTATGTAAGTTGAAGATTAAGGCACTATATAAAGATAAAAATTTAGGTGCTAGAAATCCGTCCTTATATATTCGTCAGTTTGTTTGAAACCTATTTTGACTAACAACTGTAAAAGTTCTTACAATTGATGCTCTCTCTGTTAAGTAAATCTGACAAAAACCTTACCTCCTCTATCAAACACACATGAAAGAGTTTTTTATTTTTATTATTTTGTACTTGGATTCTATTTATAATTTTATATAATTTGAATATCATATTTTGCAGGTTCGACATGGTAAACTTAGTGAAAATGATTCTCGCAAATACTTCCAACAACTCATTGATGGTGTCGATTATTGCCATAGTAAGGGTGTCTATCATCGAGATTTGAAGGTGGTCTTTGTAGTAAAAAAAATTAACTGGTTTTTCTTTACTTTAGAATTTGTCATTGACATTAATTTGTTTCTCATACATGCAGCCTGAGAACCTCCTACTTGATTCACAAGGATGTCTTAAAATTTCAGATTTTGGCCTCAGCGCTTTGAGAGTAGAAGTAAGATACCATCCTAATTTTGTTTCAAAAACTAGGATAAGCTGACACACTTAAAGCTGTAAACTAGAAGCACTGGTTTTTATTTTCAGAGTTATTTGTTTGGTAATGCATTTGTTATACTTTTCCTAATACTTTCTTCATCTAATTCTTTTTCTGAGGTGCAGGGAGTTAAACTTCTTCAAACAACTTGTGGAACTCCAAATTATGTGGCTCCAGAGGTAGACATCCTGAGAATATCCAGTTACAAGTATATTTCTGATGACATCGTATACATTCTAAAATTTGAGTTTGAAGATTGTATAATTCATAGGAATGCAGTGCATTTCTCAATTCCACAGGCCCTTTAGTGAGAGTCCATAATATTAGTCTGTGCTTGCACAACTGATGATAATTTCTTGCAATAGCTTCAAATTAGATCAACTAAATAACAAGAGGCATATAACACATGTTTGTGTTCCATTGTTATCTTTAACAATATAAATGCCACAAACTCCTACAACTCAATGTACATCAAAGTCTTCTTATGTGATAAACATATGGGTAGTCAAAATGACTTAGTAGATGCTATAAATGCAATACTCCAAGGTTAAACTACAAAACTATCTTATTATATTGATTCAAGGCTAGAATACTCCACAATACTTGGAGCATCTTTAGATATCACCCACCATAGCATTCCCTAGATGAATTTTTTTGTGTTTCAAAATATGATAAAGATTTCTAGATGTCATGGTAACAACAGAAATTTATAACGTGATAATTGCTATAAATGATAGCTTGAGAGGGAAATGCTAAGTTTATGATTACTAAAAATAATGTTCTATGACACATTTATGTGAGGGATTAAACCTAGTCACAGGGAATCATGATCAAATATTGTTTTATATGGCTTAAGATAAGTCAATGATGACCATGCCACATATTCATATAAAAAAACTTGAAAGATAAATTATAAGGTTGTATTTACAGTTTTATTTCTTCTATGAATCATTTAATTCAATGGGGCAAAGTAAAAGCTATGAGCATGGGGAGATGGAAAAAGAAATAGAAATGAAAATGGTTGTACCTTTATTGGTACATTTAGACGGGCTCCTGTACTAATAAAAATGGAAATGAATTAAATGTTAAAAAAAGGAAGAAATGTAAAGTGGAAGTGGACAGATGAAATCAAATATGAAGTAATTTTCTTGAAAAATAAATTATAAAACTTATAGTATATGAAAGAAGATGCATATGTTAATTATGTAAGAAAGTTAAATAAGAAAGATGTATGTTTATTTTATTTGATTATTTTATGTGACTAACTGTTGCATATGAAATGGTGAATACCCACTGAGTTTACCATGTAAGCTCAATCTATTAAACTAAACTTTGAGGTAAGTGTCCTGGTAAATAGAAATGGCTGACAGAGAAGATGAATACGTCTACAAAAGACAGTGCACAAATGCAAGCAGATAATTTATGGTTTATATAAGTGTTAAGTATGTGAAAGATTTTATTAGTAGTTTGTTGAAAATTTTTATTAGTGTCTCTTAAGTGTTTATGGATTGTTTGTTAGAAATTACTGTTATATGTAATTATAGTAATTGTATTAACCGTCCGACGGTCAGTTGTTGTCTCGTTAAGTTCAAGTATCTGGGCCGGGTCGTGACACTTTTGCTACTATTATATGACCATGTGATGATGGGAAGATAAATTTTTACCAGAGGAGTCGTTAGAAATTTATGAGCTCTAAAAATTCATGCCATGGCTCTACTGATAGAGTTTTTGGGTTTTGTGGGTCATATTTTTAAAATGTGGATTAAATTGTGAATAAGATACCACCAATATATTTCACTCTAATTTTATAAGGAATTTATAATCTAATTCTAGATTTTTCATTAGGGTAAGCCCTTATGGTTAATTACACCTCTCGATGACGAGAGAGACTTTTGATTAAGGTTTGTCTTTATAAGCTAAGTGTTTAGCGTATAGTAGCATCAAATTTGCTTTAGGATTGAGAAATTTACTGTTTTAAATTTAAAACAGCTATTAGAAGGAATGATAATGAACCTGATCAAATTTTCATGATTTTATCGTTCTAGGTTGTCATAGACCGAACCTGATTGAAGGATTCTTGTCAGCAACTATGCATTGCTTTGTCCAAGGAATTTTATAGTTATGGGGTGGATGTTTGTTTAAGGAGATAAATTTAAATCTATCTTAGTTAACAGAGGGTTTTGTGTCTATCAATTGCACCTTATGATTCATTACTCAACGATTTCAACAATTGAAAAACTTGCGGGCTTTGGCTATGATCATAGTTTAATGATGTCATTTTGTGGTGAAATCATCTGATCAGAAGGTCGCAATCACAATCATTTATCTATGATGCCATTTGAGTGTAAACCACTACCTAGAGAACATATATCATGTTTTTACTTATGACATATCCTTTGAAAATGAATCACAATAATATGCTTGACAAGACATTTGCTCTTTCTAAGCTGTGATTATTTTTAAATTTATCACCTTCGACAAATAGTTGTAGTTGGTGAAGGGATTTTACTTTACGTTATAAACAATAACTTTCAATTGAATATATTTTGAATTTGTCAAATATTGGATTTTTAAATTTTTATTAGTGTTTAAGTCCCAAATGATTAATTTTAGAATTTGGTGACATTTTAAGAGCAAGGTTCACCCTGGCTGATATTTTTTGTCAACACGATCATCGTCAGGGTATTTAAATAATTTTATTTTATTATTTAAATTTTGTCAACTCTACCTACTTGCTAACAGAAGATCGAGTTCAAGTGTTAATCTTGTGAGATATCATATGAGTGGCGGACCTAAGTGTTTGCTTTTTTTTTATAATGAATTTTCTTTGTTGAATATATTGAAACCCTATTGCGAATGTAAAACAAAATATCCTTGTGAATTTTACGGTTGTGTATCTATGTTGCACGAATACGCCTATTTACGAGGCGTGCTGTATCGGACATGTGTCGGATATGGATACGCCTCCGATACGGTACGGATACGTGTCGGATACGGCTTTGCCGTGTCCAGTTAAAATATTATTTAAATTTGATCGGACACGCGTATAAGATACACATCCTATCAGAGAGCAATTTGCCCTATTCATTTCGGCTATCTCGCTCGATATCCCTATTCATTTATGTGGCTTAAACATTTTGACGAGCTAGGTTTTTCGTTTCCGCACAATCGCCTTCTTCGTTATAGTCGAAGGAGCTGCTCGACGACGTGAGCATAGAAGCAGAGAAGATCATCCTTCGTTGACAAAGAGGAAAGAGGCTGGACGATGCGAGCATTAAAGCCGATAGAATCCTTCATTGACAGAGCGGCTCGACAACACGAACGGTGAAGGCGACGTGAGCATTGAAGGTTCGTTTTCTTCGTTCTTTGTTTTCTTAATCGTAGGCTCAATACCAGAACTCGATACCGCTCAGTACTGCTCGGTACCCCTCAGTACTCGGTATCGCTCGGTACTGCTCGGTACCGAGCGATACTAGAACTCAGTACAGCTCGATACTCGGTACCGCTCAGTACTGCTCGGTACCTCTCGGTACTGAGCGATACTAGAACTCAGTACCACTCGGTACCGGAATTAGGTACCACTCGGTATTGCTCGGTATAGAGGGGTACCGAATGGTACCAAGAAGTACCAAGAAGGTAGAGAAAACTTTAAAGCAACTATTATAATAAAAATTTATTCCGGGGGCGCTGCCCCCTTGGACCCCCGACATAGGTGCAACATTTCTATACTTTTAATTAAAAAATTTCATGTTCCAAATTCATGTGGATTAAGAAGTTATCATGATGGTGGGGCCTTCAAACATCATCCAGGTCATTACTGATAATGCACATGTTTGTAGAGCTGCAGGTCTACTTATAGAGCAAGTTTATCCTCATATTTTTTGGACACCATGTGTTGTGCATACGCTTAATCTTGCCTTGAAGAACATTTGTGCAGCTAAGAATATCGAGGCAAACGAAATCACATATAATGAATGTCATTGGATCACAGTGATTGCTGGAGATGTAGTTGTAATTAAAAATTTTATTATGAATCACTCTATGAGACTCTCTATGTTCAATGATTTTTTTAATTTGAAGATGCTTGCAGTTCTTGAAACTTGGTTTGTATCAGTTATAGTGATGTTGAGAAGATTCAAAAAAATTAAAAATGCTCTTCAAGCTATGATGATCAGTGAAAAATGGTCCTGTTATGGGGAAGATGATGTTGGAAAGGCTAGGTATGTAAAGGAGAAGTTTTTAGATGATTTATGGTGGGATGAGATTGAAGACATCTTAAACTTCATAGATCCAATTTATGAGATGTTGAGAGTAGTAGATACGGATAAGTGAGATGTGAGATTCAATGCTAGCCAAAGTAAAAGAAATTATATATAGACATGAGAGGAAAGCACTTCATGAAGACTCAAGCTTTTGGGATGTTATTTATGCTATTCTAGAAGATAGGTGGAGCAAAAGTAATACACCTTTACATTGCTTGTCTCACTCACTAAATCCCAATTAAATTTCAACATTTTTATATTATTAATTTATAATTTGTTGTTTAGTAATTTCAACATTTTTTGTTATTTGCTTTTAATATTCTTTGAAGATATTCAACTAAAGAATGGCTTCAAGAGGATCCTCAAAGAGTTTCTCCACAAAAATATTTAGAAATTTTAAATATGAGAAAGACATATTTGAAGCCTTATTTTTCAAATGAGGAGAGAAGAAGTGTCAATATTGAGCTTGCTAATTTTTTTGGTTATTTAGAAGACTTTGGTGACCAAGAGTCATTGCGTGATAGGTGGAGAATTGATCAAAAAATGTGGTGGATTATACATGGAGCTTCAGCACCTCTACTTCAAACAATCGCCATAAAATTGCTTGGTCAAGTTTCATTCTCATCTTGTTGTGAAAGAAATTGGAGCACATACTCGTTCATCCAATCAATGAAGAGAAATAAAATTACTTCACAACAGGCTAAAGATTTAGTTTATGTGCATACAAACCTTCGGCTTCTCTCAAGAAAAACTTCAACTTATATGGAAGGAGACAACATGATGTGGGATGTTGCTGGAGATGGATTTGAATCTCTTGAGGATATAAGAATATTAGAAATTGCTAATCTTTCACTTGATGAGCCTGAATTGGATGCTATGATATTCATTGAAGATGATATAAAAATTCAAAGACAAACCACTGAAGAAGCTAATCCTATCATTCCTTCTATTGAATAGTTGAAACTTCATTTGTTGTACAATTTATGTTTTTGTTTTTGTTGTTGTACTAGACATTTAAATATTTAATGCTTACTTTTATTTTGATATTATAAGATACAATGCTCTAAATAATGTTGCTTTCAATTTTTTTGTCATTTCAAATATTATGCTTTGATTAATTTGTTATTTTTTATGTATGATTTATATTTTATAATGTCGTATCCGCTCCATATCCGTATCCTGTATTTTTAAGAATTGCAGTGTCCCGTATCTGTATCGTGTCGTATCCGTGTCGCCGTATCCGTATCAGTGCAACATAGGTATTTATTCATTAGACTATGATTTATGTTGAACTATTTGAAACTTATTGTTCGAGCATTAATTATGAGGTTTAAATTTCGTCAACTTCAGTCCTTGAAAGTAGGAAGAACATAATTGAAATGTGGACTAACAACTCTGCTGTATTAGGTAGAGTAGCATGCATGAGAGTTTCTTGTATTTATGGCAGTGAATTTAATTTTTTTAAGGAGGGTTTCCAAATTTTCAAAGTGATTACACTCTTTTTACAGAAAATGATTACATGACTCTTGATGTGGAGTAAATTTACATTCAATTTATTTTCAATTTGCATCACATTCTCAAACATTAACTTTAAGCATTTAACACATTTATCAAAGCACATGAAAGCTAGTTTGAGTGTCCACTCCACGTGTCAACATTCCTACTTCCCTCCTGATTTAATTCTCATATACACCTTCCTACTTCCCTCATTTTTAATTCAAATCAACCCAAATCCCTTAATAAATACCCCTTACATCTTTCCCGAAGAGCTTCCTCCAATGCTTCTTCTCCTATAGGTGATAAATGAGGTCTTGGGCCCCACAGGAGAGCTAAAAGGTTCTTAATATGCTGAAAAGTTTGTGGGCCCCACATCAATACTCCCCTTCCAAATGGAAAGAGGGAAACTGCTTTTGTGATGGTCTGTAGGGCTCCCATGTCAACTCGTACTCTGGTTAATCCTTCGACTTAATCAGCACCTCCCTAATCTCTGTCTCCTTGGCGCACCCCTTTCACCTCAAGTGGTGCTAACATCATCTCTATATCCTCTGACAGTGCGGGCGAGGGTTTGTGGGCTCCTATGGCTCATCTCAATTGCGATATATGAAATACGGGAAGGATGGCAGAGGTCGGTGGCAACCGTAGGCGGTATGATACTGTGCCAATGAGCTCCGTTACTTCGTAGGGCGCTGAAGTAGCGCTTGGGGGGGGGGTGCGGTGGAGCTTCTCATTCTTTCGTCGAGCCAAAATATTTTATCTGTGAGGTCAGAACTTCAGATAGGCCCTATCCCCAATCTCAAACTGCATGTCTCTCCTATGTCTATCCAATTGCTTCTTCATGATTTGTTGTGCTCTCCATATATGTTCCTTCAATTATGACAAAATTCGATCTTTTTCTCCTAGTACTTCTCTATTGATGACACTGGTGCGTTGTCATGCCCATAATGTATCAGATGGGGTGGATCCCTCTCATATAGGATTTTAAATGGTGTTGTCTGGGCTGCTGTATAATATGAAGTGTTGTACCAATATTCTGCCCAGGCTAACCACTTGGCCCACATCTTAAAGTTATAACCCAACAAATTGGAAAGCCACCGTTGATGCTCATCTGTCACCATCCTCTGTTCTAACAGGAACTTCAAACTCCTCTGTTCATATCTGACTATGAAGTGGCGCCCCAATAGTTAAGGTCTCCACTTTTGTAGTGCCAACACTATCTCCATCAGCTCCCTTTCATACACTAATTTTATCCTGGCCCTCATTGTCAACACCTGACTGAAATAAGCTATTGGTCTTTGACTCTGCATGAGAACTTGCTCTCAACTCATAGTCTAATGCATCAGTCTTCACTACAAATGGTTGGATGAAATCTAATAGTGCTTACTTACGGACACTTGTCATAGATTTCTTCAGCTGCTCAAATGCCTGGGTGGTTATCTCCCCCCATTTGAAACTATCCTTCTTCAATTACTTTGTCAACGACCATGCTATAGAGCTGTATCTCCTCACAAACTTCCTATAATACTCAGTGATTCCCAAGAACCCCCTCAACTTCTTTAGGGTTTTGGGTAAGGGTCACTCCAACATAACATTTATCTTGGAAAGATATGCAACTACTATCGCCACATGTCTCAAATACTCCACCTTTTGTTGTGCAAAAGAACACTTCTTCAAATTGGCATACAACTGATGCTCCTTCATTGTTACTAACACGACCCTCAAGTGCTCCACATGCTATGCCTTAGACCAACTATATACAAAAATGTCATCGAACAAAATCAATACAAACTTGCGGAGGGATGGTTTAACATCTTGTTCATAAGTAACTGGAAGGTAGTTGGGGCTTTGGTAAAGGCATCACTAAAAACTCGTAGTGACCTTCATGAGTCCTGAAAGCAGTCTTGTGGATGTCAGCGGGCTGCATTCTGATCTGATGGTATCCTAATTTTAGATTAATCTTGGAGAATATCATCGCTCAATTTAACTTATCCATCAACTCATCAATGACTGGCATAGGAAAGTTATCCAATACCGTTTTCTTATTCAAAGGTCGATAATCTACACAAAATCTCCAACTTTCATTCTTCTTCTTCACCAGCAACACAGGACTGGAGAATGGACTAACACTGGGATGAATGATTTGGGTCTCCAACATCTCCTTAATCAGTCTCTTAATTTTATCCTTCTGAACCTGTGGGTATCGGTAGGGTCGAACACTGATAGGGGATATCCCCTCCTTCATGATTCATGATGATGTCATGCTCGCACTCTCTTGGGGGAGGTAGGCCCTGAGGCGATGGAACACCTCACTGAATTGTTGCAGGAATGGTGGACTATCTATGGAACTTCCTCCTCTCTCTCCATGCTTCCCCCTCCCTCAAGGCTCTGAAGCTCCCCCAAGAATCTCATCCCTGCTCCTTGGATTGCCCTCATCATGGTCTTAAGAGAAGCCCTGGTTTTGGACAAACTAGGATCCCCCATAATACTCACCTTCCCCCCTCCCATCATTGGATTTCATAGACAATGCTTTCCAATCCACCATTGTTTCTCTCAATGTCTGCAACCATTTCATGCTCAAAATTATATCTTTGCTCCCTAACTCCAATGGAAGAAAATCATCATTCATCTAAATCTCCTGCAGTGTTATCATCAACCCTGGGCAAATGCCTCTACTCTTTTCCATCTTTCATGTTCCCTTCATCACCCTAAAACAGTCCGGTTTGACTAGCCTCAGCCCCAATCGATCCACAACCTGGTTGGAGATGAAGTTGTGGGTCGCCCCACTGTTCACCAGAACTACAACTAATTCTCCTCCTATCTGTCCCCTCACCTTCATTGTGTGATTTGAAGTAAACCCCACCATTGAGTTTAGGGAGACCTCCGCCACATCTACTTGTAAATGCTCCGCATCCTCATTCACCTCCTCCTCTAGAGTCTCCTACTCTCATCACAAACTGTAAGTACCTGCAGTGAATAGTCCTTGTAGCGATGGTCTTGTGCAAACTTCTCATCACAACAGAACCACAATCATCTTGTCCGCTTCTTCTAAACCTCTGCCTCAGTTAGCTTCTTGAAATTTCCCCCTGGTCGTGCTCCCAATCCCCTATTGATGCATTTAGATTTTTGCATTATTTTTGTTTTGAACAATATTAGTTATATTTTCTATTTTTGTTTTATTTTTATGCTATCCAATGATGGTGGTAAATCCAATGATCATGGTAGGAAAAGGTTTGGGTTATGCTTACCTTGGGTGTGTTGGCTTTGGGGTCCACCTTGTCCTTTGGGCTGTTTGCTAGTTTCAAATGAGCCTTGGCTGTTTTCGGTTTGAGCTTTAGTTATTGAAATTCTAGTGGTGCCAGCTCATTATTATCAAGTGGAGGTGTAGCTCATTATGAGCTAATGTTTAGTTCTGAAATTAAAGAAAAAGGAGCTAGATTTGGTGAGTGGAACTTGTTCTTTCATCTTCCTTTTGCCTCTTGGACTGTTGCAGTTTTTATGCTGTTTTCCTCCCTCAGTTTACTGCTGCCTCTTCGGATTGCTGCTGGCCCTCGGTTCTCTACCCCCTTTACTGCCGTGACTTCCCCCCTTTACCGAGAATTGATCTCCTGCTTTACCCGTGAAATGCCTCCTGGTTTCCTGTGCTGAAGCCGTGGCTTTCCCTTGTGATCTGCTGTGGTGTTTGGGATTTCTATAACAAAAAACTGTTGGATTCCTGTGTTTAGCTCCTGGTTCCATGGCCTTGTTCTGCTTGGAAATTGCTGTGAATCTTGGGATTTCAGCAAGGTGACTTTTGGCCTTTCATTTCTATTATTTTTATATGGGAATTTGAAGGGTTTTTGGGCTGTTAAGTTTCCCCTCTATTGCCTATCTATATGAGATGCTTTGAGATGAAATAGTTAGTGAATATTGAGAGCAAATTGCTATAACCTGAGGGTTTCTTTGGAAAAAGCTTGAGAGCTTTGTTCCATTTATTCTTCTACTTCAATGGAAATCCTGCGGGCTCTTTCCACCCTTCTTCTTGGCTTCTAACCTCTTTCTTCTCTACACAAGTCCCACTCCACCTGTATCTTTCTTCTAGTTCCGTTGGTAAAGTTTGTTGGCTCTTTTAGTGGATTTGTTGGCTGTTTTGGTGGCATTTGCTGGAGGAGTTTGGTAGGACGTTGGACCCCTTTGCAGTGGTGGACCCTTTGGTTTGCATATCTAAACATTATCTGAAATATATATTCCTACAATCGGTGCATGTGAGGAGTCCTCTAGTAGGATGTTCTGAGGATAACGTTTGTTTTTTTAGTTTGTTTCTTTTGCTAACTTTCTTTTGCTTTGGTTTGTTGGATGATTGCTTCTTCTCTATTCTGAATTTTAGTTGTTTATTTAGCCTATTTTGTTCTCCAAGTGATGTCTTAAATTTCTAAAAAGTGAGTCTTGAATCTCTTTGTTCTCTATTTGTGTTTTTGTTTCAAGTTGCATACATCACCTATCCTTAGATATTTCTCTCTGAATGGGCGCAGGCTGTACCTTTGGTGCCAAAAAATAGTCTTCATCCGATATGAAGCTCCCAAACTATTATCCTTCTTCTTCTCTCAAATGAATTTTTGTCCTCCACCAACTTCCATAGCCTCCCCCAACCTTCGTGGCCTCAATAACCGAACAATAGCCTTATCTCTAGCTTGAGCCCTTCATGAAATTCCCCTCCAAAATTATCTCAAATAGTTTCCCCAACTGACTAAAAAGGTACTCAAATCTCTCCCAATAATTTATCATTGTCCCTTTATGAACCAAAGCAAAGAATTGCTTGTCAAAGTCTCCTTCCCGTCTGGTTTGGAAACATTCTAATAAACTATCTTTGAACTCCCTCCACAATCGGATTGGATCTCTCATGTCTCTCCACTAATACCAAGACAAGGTCTTCTCCTCCAAGCATAAAGCCGTCGTCGTGAGTCTCTCCTTCTTTGTCAGCCCATTCATTGCAAAGTATTTCTCCACACTATAGATCCACCCAGGAGCATCTTCCCCCTAAAAATTGCGCATCTTCCCCCTAAAAATTGGGCATCTTCAACTTTCTCACTTTCGGGTTTTGGGTAAGGGCTCCACAAGAGAGCTGAAGGCTTTTGATCTGCTGAAAAGTTTGTGGGCCCCACATCACAATGATGACAAGACGACGAGGTTATGTAGACAGAATACACAAAATTTTTGTTATAAATTTTATTTCCCCATTTTTATCTTTTTCTCCTTTTTTTTGCTCTATGTGAGAGAGAGAGAGAGAGAGAGAGAGAGAGAGAGAGAGAGAGAGAGAGAGAGAGAGGACGACATGAGAGAGAAAGAGTGAAGGAGAGCGAAAGAAAAATTTAAAGAGAACGATGGGAAAAGAGGTTGCCGACGAAGGCAAAGATGAGTTTGATGGTTGATGGTACGTGCGAGGGAGTCAAGCAGCGTTGAAGTTGCGATAGGGCGAGAGTGAGTGGAATCGAGAGAGAGAAATTGTGAGAGAGTGTGGGACGAGAGAGGTTTTCAATTTGAGGGAGATGGGGCAATGTGCGAGGGATGGACGAAGAGATAGCGACAATGTGGGTTCGTATACGGGAGATGTGCGGGAGAGAGGGAGAGGGATTTTTTGTAATGATCATCACACAAATCAATTATTGTAAAAATACTACACTCTTACAAGTAATCCAAAGATCCTTGAATCATCAAAGTGTGCGGTACAAAACTATGGCTTTTCAAGTAGTTCACAAGTAAACCTCAATGCATCTTATGAATGCCAAGTTAGAAATCAATGTGAGGAAAATCATGAAAGAGGTGCCTTAGAATCAGTTAATGTTTGATTTGGATCTTTCCATGCTCTTTGGCTTCCTCCATCTTCATATCTCTAGACAACTACCACAATAGATCGGGAGTTCTTGGGCGTCTATAATTAAGCCTATTTATAGAGGAACACCACATCAAATTATATAAGATGATTATCTCCAAAATATCTCAAAGAAAATAAATAAATCTCATAATTAGCAAACTAACCAATAAAATTTGGATACATCATTTTCCATCTGGAATCCCGTTCACCACATTAGTAGCATTTTCCATGCTGTTAATGGAGCAATATGAGAAGCAAGAATGCCCATTTATATGTTAATGAATAAATGTAACTGTACTTCCGTTTAGAAAATATTGTAGAAAAGATTCTAAAAAAGGTAGACACAAATAAGAACTAAGATAAACTCGGATTGTTTTTTTATTTGTGATAAGTTGTATCATTGACTAATAAAATCCTCTCTTATTTTCTTTATTGCTTTTCTATAATTTTCAGTTTGCTTATACAGAACTCGTATGATGACATTGTGAATGCTTCACTTGGCCCAGGTACTCAGTCATAAAGGTTATGATGGTGCCATTGCTGATACTTGGTCATGTGGGGTCATTTTATATGTTCTATTGGCAGGATATCTCCCTTTTGATGAGGTTGATTTGGGTACTCTTTATTGCAAGGTATGCTACATTCTCCTGTACATATTATTTCTGTTTGAATAGGTACTTTGTCTAGCCTTTAGGTTGTTTTATCTTCCTTCAGCAATATGTAATGTTCTGATTTGACATTCTGATTTAAAAAAGTAGGCCACAAATTTCTTAGATAGTCAACAACTAGCATAAAATTTACCCAACAATCATGACACGAGTAATTTAATTCATTATTGTTGTTGTTGTCTTGAGGATTTTTTACGATATTACTTCGTCCATTCAATTGGACGATTCACCCTATATCTTGATGTATTAATTCCTTATCTTTCATTGAAATCGTTACTATTAGGGAGCTATAATTGAGAAAGTTAACACTTTCGCACTTTAGTAAAAAGGTGAAGTCCACTGGCATGCAGGTGGTGTTTTGAATGAAAGGCCCAGTTATACTATCAATTATCAATCTTATTTCATCATCTAGAAAAATTTCATTTAGCCATTTGATGTTCATTGTTCATGTTAGCTTTGCGCCAAACTTCTTGATGATATATTATGAATAACTAGAGCAGGAAAGCGGAAGGCTTAACAAGTTAGAAGGAAAACCACTTCTTAGAATATATACCAGGCTTTAGCATCTACTGAATTAAGCCAAGAAATATTTAGTCAGAGAAATAACATTTTTATGACCAAATGCCAGCCTGATGATACTGGTACTAATACATGCTTTCACGTACTGAGGTTTTCATGCCATAATAAGAAGCTGACATTTGATCAATATATGTGATGTTTCCATATTTTGTCCTTCTGTTAGAGATGCCTTTGTAATTGAAAATGCTATCCTTTCATCACGTACTTTCTGCATTCCATTTAAAGGAAATAGGTCATATGTCTAATTATGCTTAACTTCAGTAGCAATATATGCAGGGAGACTCTAAAGGCAATGCATTAAATATTATATACATTGTGAAAAGTATCTGTATTATATTTTGAAGTGTTCTTTCTTTCCGTAAATCTGGATGGTCCACTTGTACAAATTTGTTCCAATTGAAATTTTCTATGATAACTTTTATCAGATCGAGAAGGCCGAATTTTCATGTCCATCATGGTTTTCTATTGGAGCAAAATCCCTTGTACACAGGATACTTGATCCTAATCCTGATAGAGTAAGTTCTTGGACTGTATGCTATAACACACTAGATGCAATATGATTGATCATCATTTGTTATCATCTTCTTGTTTTTTTATTGTCTTTCATTTTCTGAACTTGCAACTCTCATTTATACTTATCTGTTCCTTTCCCAGCCATTAATAAGATTATGTTCTGATTAGAAATTTTTCAGAAAGCTGATGCATACTTGAAGATGAGCTGGTTAGATGCTAGATAGTTAGAAAAAGGCATTTGGTATCACATCAATGAAATTCTACGTTCATTAATTTTAACTATTTGTTTTTTAGCAGCTTGAATGTTCTTTACTTTTTTTTTTATTTTAGTGGCTTGTACCAGGTAAGTGAGCCGGTTTGATGTTGAGTAGTAAAAACTTGAAGGTTCCATACCGTAACTAATATCATTTCAAGTTCATATGGCAGACTATTCTGCTTGGGAGAGAATGTGATAGGAAATACTTGATTCCAAGTATTTCCTAATCACTTTAGCCAAAGATCTCACAGCAAACTGCTGTCCACAGCAGGAAATCAGCCAAAAACAGTGGAAAAGTAGGGCAAAACTGTAGAAAATGAGGAGAAAAGACTTGTATTTCACTAGAAGACAATGAAAGTAGCAAAGATACAATGTGTTCTTCAATTCGAGAGGAAGAACGTACTCTCCAAAGTCTCCGGCGAAGCCAAGAGCCCAAAAACAAACCTAGATCTTAAAGAGAAAACTCAAATTCAAGATAACCTAATCTCCCCCCAAACTCCTCCTTATATAAAATTAATCATAAAGGACCATTACAAACTTCCTAAAAGAGCCTTACACGTTCAAATTTTCCCTCCTAAAACCCCCCTCACGTGCTCACGCGGATTCGCGGCTTCCGCCCGTCTCTCGCGTCCGCCTCGCGTAGCAGCGGACCGGTCCCGGTTGGACCGGTCCAGCCGGCCCAGGATGGGCCGGTCTAACATTACCGCCCTCCCAAAGAATCACCTTGTCCTCAAGGTGAAAATCTGGAAACTGCTGTTTTGTCATCTCGTATGGCTCCCATGTGGCCTCGTAGTCAGGAAGGTTCTTCCACTGGATCAGCACTTCCTTAGTTCCCTCTTCTTTCTGGCGAACACCCCTCAGCTCCAAAGGTTCCAGGATCACCTCTAACTCCTCCGTAAGTGTCGGCGGTAGCTCTGGAATGGCGATGTGCTCACCAATGACCCTTCTCAGCTGGGAGACGTGAAAAACTGGGTGTATAGTCGCCGATGGGGGTAGTTTCAGACGATAAGCTACTGTCCCAATCTTTTCCATTACTTCATACGGACCAAAATACCTTGGAGCCAGCTTTTCATTCCTCCTGTTGGCGACTGTCTTCTGCCTGTATGGACGAAGCTTTAAGAACACCTTGTCCCCTGCCTCAAACTGGATATCTCTTCTATGCCCATCTGCTTGCTTCTTCATGATTTGCTGCGCCCTCAACAAATGCCTCTTCAATTCTTCTAGCACTCGGTCCCTTTCCTCCAAGTACTCTTCTACTGACGAAACTGGGGTACTACTGCTCCCAAAGTGTACTAAGTGTGGGGGATCCCGCCCATACAACACCTTGAATGGAGTCATTTGTGACGCCGAGTGAAATGACGTGTTGTACCAATACTCAGCCCATGATAGCCATTTTGCCCATAGCTTTGGTGTCTCTGAAACAAAGCATCTTAGGTACGTCTCCAAGCTTCTGTTGACTACTTCCGTCTGGCCATCCGTCTGTGGGTGGTAGGCTGTGCTCCTCTTGAGCACTGTTCCCTGTAATCTGAATAACTCCTTCCAAAAATGGCTGAGGAACACCTTGTCCCTATCTGATACAATCGCTTCTGGTACTCCGTGCAGTCTGATCACTTCCCTGATGAAAGCTGAAGCTACTGTCACTGCAGTGTAGGGATGCCTGAGTGGAATGAAGTGTGCATATTTGCTAAGCCGGTCCACCACTACCAGTATCACTGTGAATCCTTCTGATCTGGGTAATCCATCGATAAAATCCATGGAAACTTGCTCCCAAACTTTGTTTGGAAGTGTCAAGGGTTGTAGTAAACCTCCTGGGGCCATGGCCATGTATTTGTTTCTTTGACATATCTCACAACCCGCCACCATCTCCTCTACATCTTTATGCATCCCCTTCCAATATAGTTCTGTTGCCAGCCTCCTGTATGTCTTCTGAACTCCGGAGTGACCACCCACTGAGCTGCCATGAAATTCCTGCAACAGGTGGGGAATGTGTATGGAAGTTCGTGGCATCACAAACCTCCCCTGGTACAAAAGTCTCCCCCCTTCCATGTAGTAACCAGGGTGACTGCTCTTGTCTTTCTCCAGATCCTCCCTGATCTTCCTCAATTCCTCGTTCAGCATGCTTTCTTCTTTGATGGCCCCCCAATCTACTATCAATGGCGCTGACACAACCAACTCCTGAATCTCCCCCACGCATCTAGATAAAGCGTCGGCCGCCTTATTCTCCAAACCAGGCTTATAGTGGATCTCAAAATCATAGCCTAATAGTTTGGATAACCACCTCTGATGCTCTTCAGTCACCATCCTTTGCTCTAACAAATACTTCAAGCTCCTCTGATCGGTCCGTACAATAAAGTGTCTTCCCAAGAGATATGGCCGCCACTTTTGGATTGCCAAAACAATGGCCATCAGCTCTCTTTCATATACTGACTTCAATCTAGCTCTGGCTGATAGCACTTGACTGAAGTATGCTACTGGCTTGTGATTCTGCATCAATACCGCCCCTAACCCATATCCCGAGGCATCTGTCTCTACTATAAACGACTGATCAAAGTCTGGAAGAGCTAGAACAGGAACCGTGGTCATGGCCTCTTTCAACCTTTCGAATGCCTGGGTGGCCGCCTCTCCCCAGCAAAAACTATCCTTCTTCAGCTGCTCAGTCAAAGGCCAGGCAATGGTACTGTATCCCTTCACAAACTTCCTGTAGTATCCAGTCAATCCTAGAAAACCCCTCAATTCCCTGAGGTTCCTAGGTAGCGGCCATTTCTGCATTGCTTCAATTTTAGTTTGATCCGCTGCTACTCCTTCTTGTGATACCACATGTCCCAAGTATTCCACACTTGCCTGAGCAAAACTGCACTTCTTCAGGTTGGCTTTCAACTGGTGCTCCTGCAGCACTTCCAATACCACTCTCAAATGCTCCCAGTGTTCCTCCACAGTCTTGCTGTACACCAGGATGTCATCGAAAAAGACTAGGACAAACTTCCTAAGGTGCTGCTTGAATACCCGATTCATCAAGGACTGAAATGTTGCCGGAGCGTTAGTCAATCCAAAGGGCATTACCAGAAATTCATAATGTCCTTCATGAGTCCTGAACGCTGTCTTTGGAACATCAGTCTCCTTCATCCTGATTTGGTGGTAGCCAGATTTTAGATCTAGCTTAGAGAACATCACTGCACCATGTAGCTCGTCCAGTAACTCATCAATCACAGGAATTGGGAACTTGTCTGGTACAGTGCCTTTATTCAGAGCCCTGTAATCCACACAAAATCTCCAACTTCCGTCCTTCTTCTTAACTAGGATGACTGGGCTGGAAAAAGGGCTGTTGCTGGGTCTGATGATCTCTGCCTCCAGCATTTCCCGGATCAGCTTTTCAATCTCATCTTTCTGAATCTGTGGATAGCGGTAAGGACGGACGCTGATTGGAGTTTCACCTTCCTTCAGGGTAATGGCGTGCTCCAACTCTCTCTGAGGAGGTAACCCCTGGGGCGGTTCAAAGACTTCACTGAACTGTTGTATGAGCGGCTGTACTGCAGAGGGAACATTGCCTTCCTCCTCCAGTCTGACTCCTTCCAGGCGGTGCAACTCTACTAAGAAGCCTCCTCCTTCCTCTCGAATGGTTTTGATGAGGGATTTGAGAGAAACCCCTGCTTTAGTCAGCCCGGAATCACCTTGAATCGTCCTCTTCCTGCCACCAATCACCATCTCCATCTTTAGTGTTCCCCAATTGATTTTTGTCTCTCCCAATGTCTGCAGCCATTTCATCCCAAGGATGACATCCGTACTCCCCAATTCCAAGGGAAGGAAGTCTTCCTTTACCAGGATCCCTTGAATCTTCAATACTACTCCTCGGCAGACACCTCGACCCATCTCTACCTTTCCAGTGCCCATCATTACTCCGTAACCTCTGGTATCCACTAGCTCCATCCCCATCACATCAACCATCTGGGTGGAAATGAAGTTGTGTGTCGCTCCACTGTCTATCAACACCACAACCTCACGACCAGAGATCTCCCCTTTCACCTTCATAGTGTGACTCGATGTGAGTCCCACTACTGAGTTCAGAGAGACTTCTGCTACATCCAGATGCAACTTCTCATCCTCCTCCACCTCGGGGTCATTTACACCTCTCTCTTCGTCTTCCTCATCTTCACAAACGAGGAGAACCTGAAGAGATCGATCCTTGCACTTGTGCCCCGGCATGTACTTCTCATCGCATCTGAAGCACAACCCTTTTGCTCTTTTGTCCTGCATTTCTTTGTCGGTCAACCTTTTGAACTGTCCCCCATTTCCTCCTCCAACGGATTTCTCCTTGGGCACCTCCCTCTGATTCCCTGGGGCTACCCCTTTTGAGGGTAATACAGCAGTAGTCATTTTGTATGATCCTCCTGAGTAGTTGCCTCTAGCTCCTCTTTCTGATCTCTTCTGATCTTCCACCAGTTGTGCAAGCTCCATGGCTTTGCCTAAGTTCCTTGGCTCCAGCACTCTAACAGCTGTTCTTATCTCCGGCTTGAGCCCCTTCATAAAATTCCCCTCCAGGGCCGATTCAGAGATGTGATCCAGACGGCTAGCCAAGTACTCGAATCTGTCCCGGTAGTCGGCCACGGTCCCCTCCTGAGTCAGAGCAAAGAACTGTTCATAGAAGTCTCCTCCCCCATCGGCTCGGAAACGTTCTAATAAACAATCCTTGAACTCTCTCCAGTTCCTGATAGGCTCTCTCCTGTCTCGCCATTGATACCATGCCAACGCCTTCCCTTCCAGACACAATCCTGCCGCCGTCAGCTTCTCATCATCTGTCAATCCGTTGACAGCAAAGTAACGCTCCACCTTGTAGATCCAGCCATGACCATCTTCCCCCTCAAAGATGGGCATCTTCAACTTCCTCACCTTCGGATCCCTTCCGTTACCCCGGTAATCTCCATAACTTCCCATTCCTCGAAGAGAAGGTGCTCCCCAAGTGTCCCGATCCTCCCTCCGACGTTGGTAACCGAATTCTTCGTCATAATCTCCTCTTCCCCTTTCAAAATCAGCACCTCGACGCTGAAATTCAGCACCTCGACGCTGATATTCTTCTCTCCTTTCTCCAAAATCTGCACTACCTTCATATTCCCCCCGCCTGCCTCCAAAATCCACACCTCGACGCTGAAAATCAGCACCTCGACGCTGAAAATCAGCACCTCGACGCTGAAAATCAGCACCTCGGCGGTCATTCCCCATGCTCATCTCCTCTCTAGAGAGTGGCTCTAGAGGTGGCATGTCGTCATCTCCCTCAAGGATCTCCACAGCCGGATTCCTCCTCCCCCGAAGCGGGTTCGGATTTCCTCCTACGCCATGGTCGCCGACAGTCTCTCTTGCTTCCGACGCCGTCGGATTAGTCTTCATCTCCAGTAATTTCTTCATCATCTCTTCCATAGCCGCGAACCTCCCTTCCAACTTGTCATTATTGGTGGAGATCTCCAGGAACTTTTCTTCCAGATCTGTCTTCAGTTGTCCGAACTCGCCTTCTAATACTTCCACCTTCTTTCCGGCCATCTTCCTTCTAACGGATCCCACAAATCTTCTTCCGGAGAGGAAAAACTTGCTGAAATTTCAGAATTCCAGCCGCCGGTGGTCCCGAATCGACGCTCTGATACCAATTTGATAGGAAATACTTGATTCCAAGTATTTCCTAATCACTTTAGCCAAAGATCTCACAGCAAACTGCTGTCCACAGCAGGAAATCAGCCAAAAACAGTGGAAAAGTAGGGCAAAACTGTAGAAAATGAGGAGAAAAGACTTGTATTTCACTAGAAGACAATGAAAGTAGCAAAGATACAATGTGTTCTTCAATTCGAGAGGAAGAACGTACTCTCCAAAGTCTCCGGCGAAGCCAAGAGCCCAAAAACAAACCTAGATCTTAAAGAGAAAACTCAAATTCAAGATAACCTAATCTCCCCCCAAACTCCTCCTTATATAAAATTAATCATAAAGGACCATTACAAACTTCCTAAAAGAGCCTTACACGTTCAAATTTTCCCTCCTAAAACCCCCCTCACGTGCTCACGCGGATTCGCGGCTTCCGCCCGTCTCTCGCGTCCGCCTCGCGTAGCAGCGGACCGGTCCCGGTTGGACCGGTCCAGCCGGCCCAGGATGGGCCGGTCTAACAGAATGCTTTCAAAGTCTATGTAAACAAGGACATAGAAAGACTATCTCATGAGACTTGCGAGCTTTTTCTCATGAGAACTATCTTTTAAGAAATTTTTGTTGCACCAACTTACATCAACTCAGTCTCTAATATTTAATCAAGCCTACATTAAAAGGAAACATTTTGAAGTGTTATTAATTATGGTTACGAAGTCCATAACATAATAATAATAATAATAATAATATCATAATGTTTCTCATTTTCTACTAACTTATCTACCTATTAATTAGGGCTAACTAGCCAGGAGGCTGATTAAGCCAACTAAGATAACCTACTTGCTCTGGCCCAAGGGAGGCTAGCTAGGATGATTCTTGGTTCAACTTGAATCAAGACAATCGTAAGATTTGTCTGAGGGTGTGGCAGCTCTTAGAAGGTCCTAAAGATTGTGCAATGAGGTGCTTGAACCCTCGTGAAGTTTCAAAGCACCATACAGAACGAAAGAGGTCTCCTAAGAATGTTTCCTAGTTTTTTAGAATGTTTGAATTTATTAAATGAATTATCATCTCTATGGCTTTGGGGTAATTTTGAGATCAATTTCTTCATCATCTAAGAGCCCTAGAAGTGCGCGGTGTTGATTCATAATTTCAGAAATTTTAAGAAATTAAAGCAATTGATTATTATTATTTCTTTAATGCTCAAAGCTTTGCAATATTAATTTTTTTTTAAATCATAGTGACTTGTGCCTTCAGAAAATCTAGAACTAGATCATGAAGTCCTCATAAAATGAGAGGGCGAAATATCTGTGCTTAGTCTTATTTCTAATTTACTCTTAACTTTTGAAAGTCTGACCTGAAAATACTTGATCCTTCTAAGTAGAGGCTAGGGCACGACTTTTCAGAGCCCACAATGTATGTATATATGTCAAAAAAATATGCTTCTCTCTGTCGATGGAAAGGAGTTTTGTGTTTCTCATGGTTTTGCTATAAAGTTACTCTTTGACAAAATGCTTTCAAACCTTATGTTGTATACCAGCACATCTTGTATTTCTTAGGGTAGTAGTTTTGAGTATTTCTTCTTGAAATTCATGTTGAATGCATCAAATTGCTTGCTAAACTTCATATAAATAATTTCCTTATGAACTTACAGACTACTCACTGCTTGTGCAGCGTATTCGAATTGATGACATTAAAAATGACGACTGGTTTATGAGGAACTATGTGCCCTCTAGATATGTTGAAAATGAGGATGTTAACCTTGATGATGTATATGCTGTTTTTGATGATCCCGAGGTAAGGTTTTCTCAATGGTTTTCAATGCTTTCGTTTTTGTTACTTTTTCTCTTCTTTATAAATCAACCCCTAGTTACAGTTTTCATCTTTTATTAACTTCTATTTTGTAGCGAGTGTATTGAGGACTGGCTTCTATATACAAGGGAAATTGATGCATTACTTATCCTTATTTGTTTACCATGCTGCATAATTATACCAGACCTATATTTTCGATTGAATAATTTTAAATAGAATGTTGGAAAAAAATATATATAATGATTTTTTTTTAAATTTTACTTTGTTTGAAGTCTAATCATTTATTCACAAAGATTCATTTATAATACTATTCATTTTTATTAAATTACCTTAATCAGAAAATATTACCCTCTTTAATAATATCCACATGGCACAACTACCCTCTTTTATTACTTTAAAGAAAACATATGTTGTTTCAATTATTTAAAAAGAAGAGAGAAGAAAAAAAAGAAACAAACAAAATGCTAAGTCATAAATAAGATTATATAACTTCTATGAAGTCTTCAATTACCTTTTCATAATTTTATGTCAATGGACATAAGTGATTGCGGTGATTTTTCTTGAATGAAGAATTACAAATTTGAATTAGAACTTGAAAGTGTTTTTTCATCCCTGAGGTACGAGTCGGACGAGTTCTTATAGACGATATGTATAGGTCAAATTAGGCTTTATGTTTGTGAAGTTTTGAACTTATATCTTGCACTAGGCTAGAAATTTTGCATATGATACTCAAATAATATATGCATGTACGAATTATTCAAAAATACTTTCTTTTTTGTATATTTTTAATTAAAAAAAATTCATATTTTAAACTTCAAAGGTATGATACATATATTTTCATATAAGAGTATCACATTTATAGAAATACTACTGTTGACCTCTGTATCGAGAAAACAAAAAAATAATAATAATAAAATAAAATAAAATCCTACCTACCTGTCCGGCCACGTTCGAGCGCCGAATTCAGCACGTCGTCGCCCACGACCTCGCACGATCGGATGTCCCTCTACATCGTGTTAACTTCTCTCTCCGCTCTAACTCTCTCATTTTTCTCTCTCGATCGCTCTCTACTTTACTCTCTCCCTCTCTCGCTCGACCTGGCTCGTTCGACGACCTACCCTTCCTATTCGATCGAAAGTTACGACATTTCGATCGGAAGTTAGAACGGGAGTTCTCCCTTCCTGTTTGATCGGAGCCGGCTACAGAAGCTCGCCGTTGTGAAGATAACTGTCTACCTTTCGCGCGCTTCTTCGGTTCTCCCGTGGCCGGTCGACCCAGCTCCTCCGTCGACTTGCCCTTCCCGTGGATTGGAAGCAACGATGCTCCGATCGGAAGCTACGACAGTTCGATTGGAAGTAGAACGGGAGCTCGATGGCGTGAAGTTAACTTTCTCCCTGTGCCGCCGACCTCCTTGCTCGACGCCGCCTCTGCCTGAAGGATCGGAAGTTACGCACGTTTGATCGGAAGCAAAGACCGGGAGCTCACTGTCCAGTGAAGGTAACCTTCACCCTTCCGCACGCTTTTCGGCCAAAATCCCATAAATCCACTTGCCGAGGGATTTTTTTTTTAAAATTGATATTTAAATATAATTATACTTAATTAATGCTAATTAATTATGAATATTATTTTTAATTAATTATAGATATTATAATTAATTATATTTAATTCTAATTAAATTATTATAATTAAGTTAATTAATTATAACTAATTTTAATTAATTATAATTTCTAAGATTAATTATTATTAATTAATTTCAATTAATTCAAATTAATTAAAATTAATTAAAATTAATTAGTTATAATTAATCATAGATTAATTATAATTAATAATCTTAATTAAATTTAATAAATTTTAATTAATTAAGTTTAATTAATTATAATTAATTAAAAGTAATTAATTTAAAATAATTTCTTAATTAATTATAATTAATTAATATTAATTATAATTAATTCAAAAAAAAAGAGAGAAAGAGGAGGAAGAAAGAGAATGCTCCTCCCGCCTTGGTTTTTCGTGCCCTCTTGCCTCGATCCACGAGCCACCGCCAGAGTCGCCGACAACTCCCGCCGGACTTCAAGGTATAAGTTTTGAAACCTTGGCTCTATCTCTTACCTCGTCCCGCGTGTCGAGTCGGCGGTTTGCCTATACACGCTCTCGTAGCGTGGTGGGAGGGGCAACCGGCGCGACACCTACGACAAGGTAGGCGAGCGACCTTTGGTTCCGGATCTTGCCTCGACTTCCGTGCCCACTTCCACCTCCGCCGGGTCTTCAAGGTATAAATTTCTAACTTAAATCCCGTTATCGACGTTTGCAGCGGACCGGGGAACCACCTATACGCGCTCTTGTAGCACGGTAGGAGGGAGCCCGGTACGAAGCATACGACGAGGCGAGTAAGCCCTATACACGCTCTTGTAGCGTGGTGGGGACGGTCCTCGACCTCGACACCGACACCTCCGACACTGCTACGAAAGGTACGATGTTCCAAAATCTCATTCTCGACGTTTGCAGCGGACCGGGGAACCACCTATACGCGCTCTTGTAGCACGGTAGGAGGGAGCCCGGTGCGACGCATACGACGAGGTGGGAGAGCCCTATACACGCTCTTGTAGCGTGGTGGGGAGTCACTGCTGTTCTGAGAGTTACTGCTGTTCTACTGTACGGGTATTGCTGAAGGCCCCATACACGCTCTTGTAGCGTGGTGGGATGAAATTTTGTACGGCCGCGGTGTCCAAGGACACCTACCATACACGCTCTAGTAGCGTGGTGGGAAGGCCCAGCTCTCCTATTTTCCCCCAAACGGGGGATATGTCGGGGTGCTGCCGAAATTTTCACTGAAATGTATAAATACTTGAACAATTTGAAGACCTTCTTGGACAACCATATGGAAGACTTGTACTCGAACAAAAATGCATAGAACTTGAACTAAATAAGCAGAGGACTTGTACGAAGAACAGAGAACAGTGGACCTAAATCTGAACAAATTCAAATGACTTCTAAAGATCAAAACTCAAAAGAAATAAAATCAAAATTGAACTCAAAAGATCCCAGAAGACTTTGAACAAGCACTTGAACTTGTTCTTGGAACTCGAACTGTGTAACATCAGGGGATCCGAATATAGAACATCAAACAAAGACTTTGATTTGGGCTGGATCCGAATCCGAATAAAGCAGTTGAACTCGCACTTGAACTCAGACTATACGACATCAAGTGGGGACTTGTAAACTTGATGAATTCAAGTTTGAATGAAACTGAATTTGGATCAAAACACATGCGAAGATCAAAGTTTGGATCACACATGAGAAACTCAAACTACAAGACCTTGAATACAACGAACTCCTACAATAGTTCCTACGAGGTCAAATGCACCACACTTTCAAGGACAACGAGGGAGATTCAAGCATGAGTTGAACTTTGAACTCGGGTCCGATGGAATACATAGAACCAGGACTTTGGATGAATGAACAAATCAGGGTCTAAATGCACAGTTCTCTAAGTTAACAACAAGCTACAAGTGGGAGATGAAATCCCAATGCACATGAAAGATGCATGAATTCCTACAACAATCCCTATAAATGCCTGTTGATTGAGATGGCGATACGGGAGATCAATAATCAAGAGACCCATTCCTACAAACAAATGCAGCCCGACAAATCCCACCTGAGATTGGTGAAAGGTGGTTTCAATACAAAAGCAAGGGCTCTCCTACAAATACCGCTAGGGGGTCGTAGCAAGTACAACGGATCCCTACAAATGAGTACAAACCACTTGTAGATAACAACAGTGTATTGAAAGAACAACGAATCACTGTGGACACAAGTACAGGTATCACCTACGACAGCGGTGACCAAAATCTCCAAGTATGCTGAGTACAAGGGCGACTCTATATACAAAAAGGACACCCCCTGACAGAACGGAGGAAATGTTTGAACAAATTAGAACCAAACTTCCTGGTGTTTCAAAGTCTCTTCTTAGTTCTATAATAAAGAAGAAAACAGTTCTGGTGCTCACAAACATCGGAAATAGCAAGTCCACTATGCCGAAAAGCCTAAAAGGAGTTCTCCCTAAATCAGCAGTCATTGACTCCAAAGTCCAGAAAGATCCATCCCCGGTGATTAAAAAAAAGGGGAGTCAATATCAAAATCCAACGCCACCGGATCCGCAACACTCGTACTAGCGGACAGAAGGCGTGTATAAGCTCTGAAATCAAATGTTGTGTATTCAAATGACAAACACATACACAACTACAAAATATTTTAAAGTACCCCCACACAAGTGCACTGTAGTATTGTATACACATAGGTACACAACGGGGTACGTCTAAATCAATACAAAAATCATCCGCATGGGCCCCGGCGAGCGTGTTATTGGTACACACGTGACGCCTAGGGATGCTGCGCGGGTCGATAAGTGAATTCTAGTTCGAACTCGATCCTTCTATATGAATCAATAGAAGTCGACAGGGTTCGAACCTTTAAACGAATACATGGTTGTAGTGACCAGTGTATTTGTTTAAATATATTATTTTTAGGCCTTCAATGCCTAAAATCGAGAAAATTCATGAACAAAAGGCACAAAGCCTACGAGAAACCCGATCCTCTATCGACCAGTAGATAGGGTCGACAAGGTTCAATCAAATGGAAATGACCCCAAACACCCCGATGATGGCCGTGTTGAATGCAGATCTCAACCGGAGGGGTTCCCAAATATTTTCCAATGTCCCCTAAATATCCAAATGTCTTCCAAGCTCTACCCACAATGCCAAAATCCAACAAATTCCAAAATCCCAAAGATATTTAAAATTTGAAATTCAATCATCCCAATACTTAAAGCAAAATCCATCCACCCTCCGCAACAGTTTGCCGGGGTGGACAAATCAAAATTTACTTCAGCTCACAAAAAGCGAAATGCCTAGTCGAAAATATCACTAGGATTCATTCTCAAAACAATCTCCTGCCAGTAAGGACGTGGTACGTGTCCTCTAACCGGCGGTCTGCCGCTAAATGGCCACCGCAGGATAAACGGTTACGACGACCCGGGGCCCTCTGAACCGAGTGGTTTTGCCGCCAAATGGCACCACGATATACCGGTTATGGCCAGAGCCAATACGTTCCTTATTGACATCAAATCCTTGAGATATGAATCAATAGGATATGATCGATAGGGCACAAAGCCCTCTGTCAGCTAAGGTGGATTTAAATTTGTCCCCTTAGACAAACATCCAACCCAGGTCTACAAGGTACCCTTGGACGAAGCAACCCATGGCTGCCGACAAGGATCCTTCTGTCAGGTTGGGTCGACTACCTCCTCTGACTAAGTAGACCAGGGTCCACGATGGCCCGGGACGACGGAACCATGGGATCTTGATCGGGTCTATCATCCATTCCCCCACCATCCGCTTTAAGTGCTGAATGGTGAAAATTTCTATTTTAAATATCAAACTCTTCAAATTCCCAAATTCAAACCCAATTTTCAAATCCAATTTCTACCAATTCCCAAACTCTTCAAATTCCAATCCATACCTATTGCTGCTACTATATGCCAGATACCACCTATTTTATACGTATCTGATTGACGACTAGCCTTAATCGAAAGTTCTCTCTCGTGATTGGGAGGGGTAATTAACTATAGGGGCTTGCGCCTATAGGAAACCAGAACTCAGATCATAAAGTCCTCGCAAAATGAGGGCGAAATCTCTGGGTAGTGTCTTATCTACAAACCCATCTGCCTTCCAAAATTTACCCCGGAACTATATCCGTTAAAACTCCCCTCGCCAAATAAAGAAATCGCGCGGCGGGGAGGCCGGGGCCGAATTTTCGGAGCCCACAACTACTCTATCTTTTATTTTGACTTTCAAATATACAATTTTATTAAAATAAGATTTGTGTTTTTAATTATATTCAATAAGCCTTATTTTTATTCAATTTTTGTAACAAAATTCATTTAACATGTGTAAGTACCAATATTCAGTTAATTCATGACCCATATTTTACTAAGATCCTGATGGTTTAAGCTATTTTTTTAAATCATTACGATTATTATGTTAAATAACTGTTAAATTATTTTGGCTTGAGCAGTTTAGATTTTATTAATTTTGACGAGTTCTAAATATTTTTTAAGGATTAATCAAAAATGAATTCTATGTTGATTTTGTGCTTTTCTAGATAAATTGTATGAAGCCCTTTCAATTTGTTTTTGAAATATCTTAGAGTAGCAGAAGATGTTTATTTGTATTCTTTAGCTATCATATTTTATGTTTCATTTTTTTTTAATTTATAAAAGCTTAGCCAGCCCTCTCTCTCTCTCTATTTTAAAATTCAAAGAATATAATAGTATCACATTTATGGAAATACTACTCTATCTTTTATTTTGACCTTTCAAATATAAAATTTCATTAAACTAAGATTTGTGTTTTTAATTATATTCAATAAGCCTTATTTTTGTTCAATTTTTGTAACAAAATTCATTTAACATGTTTAAATACCAATATTCCGTTAATACCTTTCCCATATTTTACTAAGTTCCTGATGATTTAAGCTACTTTTGAATCATTACGGTTATTATTTTAAATAACCGTTAAATTATTTTGGCTTGAGCAGTTTAGATCTTATTAATTAAGTTGATGAGTTCTAAATATTTTTTAAGGATTGATCAAAAAATGAATTCTATGTTGATTTTGCATTTTTCTAGATAAATTATATGAAGCTCTTTCAATTTGTTTTTGAAATATCTTAGAGTAGCAGAAGATGTTTATTTGTATTCTTTAGCTATCTTATTTTGTTTCATTTTTTTTTAAAAATTTATAAAAGTTTAGCCTGCCCTTTCTCTCTCTCTCTCTCTATGGCGCAAGGGTACTTCAGAGGGTGGGGCATCTATTGTCTTGGATGGTGAAGTCCGAACAAACAAGATTCAAGTCTGTCCAAGCTGACTAACCCAAAATCCATCGGTTGTCTGTGTATCTCATTATTCACGATTGCTATCAAATCAGGCTTACATAAGTTTCGAGTGTAATACTATGCATGCAAACCTTCTAAATAAGGGGCATGCCAATGATTTGCATTTGAAATAATAGGACAACACAAACTTGTAAGCTCAATGTATCCTAAAATGATCGAATTAGGATTTGAGCAGCTTTTATCCACTGAACCAAGCTGAACTAGCTTGGTTGGCCAAGTCCTTTTCTCCCTTATGCTCGCACTGCTTGCACAAGGATGCATGGTAGAAAATAACTTTATTTAGAGGTTGGAAGCCTCTTTATTTAGAGCTCAGGTGGGGCATCAGCCATGGCACAGGTTGCGGACCTATCAAGATGCTTCCTTGCAGAGCTCAACAAGGGCTCTAACTCAATAGAGTGAGTGGAAAATCACTTAAACGCGAGCAGGAGAATAGAGATTTGTCTATCTTGTCTTAGACTAGCCACACTCCACCCATCTTGGCTATCTTGAGCTTATTCATCACTTTTTATGCTAATGGCATTGAAAAAGAGAATGTATTCTTGCTGCATTGGCACTTAAACATGCTACGTTTGAAAAATCTTGCTAGCATTTAAAAGTGATAAGCTAAAAAAAATTATTTTTTATTTGTGATTTGCTCATTTGTTTTTTAATTGCATTAGTATTTTCGGATGGGATCTTTTGCTAGTTTAAGGGTTGTTTGCACATGGTCATAACATATGGGTTTTAACTTCTGTGGTATTTTGCACCGCATACCTAGCTGCAGTGGTACCGTTTTTTTTTTTTTTTGTTTCGTTTTTAGAAGCTTTTCATTGAAGAGCTGATGTTTGATATTGGCCAAGTATTTCCGAAGTAATTATCCTCTTACCACAAGACAAGAAGCCTGTTTGATAGAGATGGTGAGCACTATAAGCTATTCCTTTCTTATTACTTAGCTTATAAACATCATCAACAGCATTACTTTTTTCTTTGCTCAATGTCCTCTTTTCAAGACTTTTAACTTTCCAAGATTCATTAGAATCTTCAATAATATTAATCTTTTGCCTCTCTTTATAAGCATATTTTTGTCATTAATAATTTTTTTATATCTCATCACTCTGCCACCAAATCTATTTTTTAATTTATGATCTATTTTTAGTCTTTCCTAAAATTTTAATGACAATCTTCTTAATAGAACTAGTCATCTTATCCCATATTTGATTTGGCTCAGCTAATCCCTCTCTTAATTACGTATCTTGGAAGATAAAGACCTTTCATGTTTTGTTATCTTATTCTGGGTTATTTATTTCTTTTATCTATTTTATTTATACTCTTAAGATATATATTCATAATTACTATTTTATTTTTTTTTATGTTGTATTGTCAAACTTGCTCTTGGAAACAGCTTTCAAGTTTTGCAGAAAGATTTCTTTCCTTGGTAAAAATTTCTATTAGATTTAGATGAGAATTTGACTTTTAACCGGACACAATGGTGAAAAAGGATTCATGTAGCCGACCCCACGTAGTGGGACAAAGGCTTGATGTTGTTGTTGTTGTTGATGTTGTTATGATTTTATTGCTCCACTTTTGAAATTGACTTAGAGATATTATATTCCGTACGCCCAAATTCAATGATAAGTTCTTTTTCTTGATTTGGACCCCCCTCCTATTCATAGGTGTAACTTAATCATTTCACCAAATTAATATTAATTAAAATTTCTAAATTTAAATAATTTTGATTGTGTTTGATTGACAAGTAGAGACAGGTTCTTGTCATTTTGTAGAATTTATATTTAAATCTTTTTTTACTTTGCTATTACTTATAAAATGGTTGACCATCTTACTGATGTGACGGTCAGTTGAAATCCTCTTGTAGGTGCATTATGACCTTCATTTTTTTTTTTTCCTTTTGTATTTAGTATAATCAATAATGATAAGGCATGATAGAGTATTGGACTATTGGGTTTAGTCCCAAGTCGAATTGTTAAGGCGTGTGAGGTATTGGGCTTAGTTCAACCTCTGATAGAATGTATATTGGTGTAGAAATATTTAGTTGTTGGCCTTACCTATAGGCTTAAGCTTTAAGGTTGAAAATGTATTTGACCATCAATATATCTAGTCCAATTTTGATCCCCTTTAATTTACACTTCCTAGCAAATAATTCAACATTTTAATGGCAATAAAGATTATCATTTGAAGATTTATTTTGATTTTATGGAATGCACTGCTTGCTGCTTACAAAATGTGATCTCCTGTAGGAACATCAAGCTTGTGAGTCTTTTGGAAATGATGAAGCGGCCCCTCTGGTTCTCAATGCATTTGATCTATTCAGCTTATCTCAAGGGTTGAATTTGGCAGCACTCTTTGAACGAAGACAGGTACTATTTGCCATGCTGGATGATTTTGTCTATTTGAGTTCTCCACATTCCAGGAAGAGCTTTACCCTCTCTATTAGTCTATGGTCCTCTCATTTTTATGCATCGTCACCCGCTACCAGTGCCCAGCAGCCAGAGTCTTTAAATTGTGAATACCTTGTAAATATATACATTTGAATCTGTAGGAATGTTTTATTCTGATGATTTTTTCAGACGTTGAAGGTTATTTCAGTTTGCTAGATTTTTAGAGTTAAGGGTCCACTTGATTATTTGTGGACAGCCTGAGGCTTTGTTTGGGATGGCTTTCTTACAACTTCTTAAAATAATTTTGTAGTACAAAATTAAATTTTATGTACTAGAAAGCTGCTTTAAGTAGCGGTAAAAAAACTGTCCCAAACAAAACCTAAGCGTTAGAAATGAAGATTTTGTTTTCCCACATTATATATGAAAATAAATTATTACATGTGAAGGGTTTGTCGAATTTAAAGCACGTGCTGATTTCTATAACATCCAACAAAACGGTTAATCTTCCACTTTTCTATTATTTTCTCCAATGCGTTCTTATCTACCAGCAGCAAAATGGACGCTAAGAAAAGTTTCCCTAATACTGTCCTATAAAAAAAACTTTGGTATCTGAATTAGTTTTGTTTGGAAAATTTTTTGATGAAATAGAAAATTTAATCAGTTCCGCACTTATTATTTTACTTATTGAGGTTTAGTAGAAATCCTAGGTGTTGTCATGACCTAGCCTGAAAACTTGGAATATTAAGGCAAGAACAAACGGTCAGGCAAAAATATTAAATATTATCAAAATAAATGTTCATAAACTTTTATATAATAATAACTTCCAATACATTAAAATAGTCGCCAGATCATAATGTTCATTCAACTCCAAAATAACAATAGATCTATTATTATTTGTACACCATCCATAATAAACAAATATATCTCACTTGTAACTCCCCGTTTGTAATACACAAACTTTCTTATCTCACTCATTTAGTTCTCAAGATCTGTCATGTAAATATTGATTCAATAATAATGGTGAGTAATAATAGAACTTGCTGGCTTCAAAAATTCGCGCTGCAGACTGTTGAGAGTCTTTTTGCATGTCAAAATTTTGGAAGTAAAATTGGATTGCAGATAAAACACTACCAAGAGATTTCGAGCTCATTTTGAGAGTACTTTTTTATTCGATTTCAGGTTTTTCATGAACGCAAGTTCCTATGATTTTGATTTTCTATATAAATAGTCATAACCATCTACTTGTGATGTTATTTCATAACAAAATCATCAATTAGAGTATATGTATCACGTCTTTGCTAGCAAAAGATAATTTTAAAATGAATCTGATACGCCTTGGACATAAAAACAACAAATAAAAGAGAAGAATAGCGTAGGAACACCAAGATAGAATTGATTTTCTTATTTCTTCTTTAATTATAAAGCAAGATACAATTGACCTACTATTCAAGAGGTAGGTCAACTCTCTCACAAATCCTAGACGCTGCCGCTAGGAACTAACAACAAACATTAGGAAAATAAACTCAGCAATATCATAACCTAAATTATAGACAAACTTCCCCTTAAACATTCATATAACACAATTAGAACCTTCCTAATTAGCATAAACATAATTGAGGAAACCTTTCTAAATAAATAGAACATTCAAAATCAACATAAACATAATTTAGAAATCCTTCCTAAACAATTAAATATATTTTAGAAAATCTTCTTAATTAATTAAACACTTCCTAAATACCATAAACACCATTAGAAAACTTTCTTAAACAACTCCCCCCTTGATTAGGAACCTTTCTAAATAAATTTTCTTAATTAGAAACTTTCCTTAACAACTCCTTGATTAAGAACCTTTCTAAATAACTCTACCTTCCAGGCTGTGGGCCCCCTGAGCGTATTAGAATCATAATCATATGCTTGATAAGACATCGATCATTTGTGACCTAAAGTTATTCTCATACTTATCACCCTTGATAATCGCTTACAGGGGTGGGTAGATTTTGCTCTAAGTTTAGGATGGTAGATTTCGATTGAATAATTTTAGTTCTTGATAAATGCTAAATTTTAAATTTTATTGAAAATAAGGCCCCCAAGTGATTAACTTTTGAATTTGGGGGTATTTTGAAAAAAATATAATTGCCTATTATTGATACTATCATCGAGGTATTTGATTTTATTTTGTTATATGAACTTTATCAACTCTTATCTCCTTATCAACGGGGGATCGATTTCAAGCTTTAACTTTGCAAGCTACTATATGAGTTATGAACTTGAGTGTTTATATTATGATAATGAATTTTCTTTATAGAATATATTAAAGGCTTAATTCAAATTTAAAAGCCATAAGATCATCGTGGATTTTTCCATTGAATATTCATTTATTATAATGAGATTTGAAAATGATTTTTTTAATAACAAGCTATTTGAAAAATTATTGCTAGTATTTCTCTCGTAAGATTCAAATCTTATTAACTCCAATTTTTGCAAGGAGCAGACTTGAAATGTAAGGTTTATGAATCAGCCCTATAGATAGAGCGAGCCGCTTGAGAGGATCATGTAATGACATGTTTGATTTTTAAAAGAGATTTTGTAAAATTTTCAGAGTGATGACTTGGTCATTTTTGGGGCAGTTGCACAATTTACAATGCTAGATTAAATTTAAGGTCACTTCTATTTTAAACCGTATAGCATTCTTAGATCTCAAATTCAAGAGTTGATGAATTTGGTCGAAGCACATATGGGTTAATTGATTTAAATGATTTTATGTATCGCACATGCCTTTTGATGCATTTGTAAGACATATTCGAATGTTTCACGGTGCATTCATGCAATATAATTGTATAATTTTAGTACACTTACACGTTTCTTGATGTTCTTTTGCAATGCTCTTGTATACTTGCTTGATCTTCAATTCTCTTAGACAGTGCATTTGTATATTCATCAGTATGTTTGCACTGCACATTTAGTGATTGCATGGAAAAAATTGCTTTTGGTGATTTGAAATATCATGCACACTTTGACAAAATGCTCATGCAACCTGTGATGCTCAATAGAGCACCGCTTTGCCTCATTTGAAAAAATTTCATTCATGGGGATGTACTATTCATTCATGGAGTGCAGTGCCTATTAGCAAATGTATTGTTTATTCACGAGATATGTATGAGCTTTTTTTTTTTTAGTATAACATGTACATCACTAAGAGCACTCGGAAATCCATGATGTGTAACAGATTTTATCATTTTTCTTGTTGGAAATCATTCACGTCATTGCAACTATTTATGATGCATAAAAGTTTGACACCGTAGATGTTCACGTGAATGTACTGTCATTGAAGCGTGTTCGTGACTTTGCATTTAAGTTCATTATTGCTTGTATTTCATCTGCTTGTGTGTGTTGTGGGTCAAGTTGTGAGTGTTGATGATGATATATCAAGGACGTTTTTTTGTAGCTTTCACGAATTTCCTTTAGTGATGGATTTTTATCTGTTATCTAGTATTTGATGACCTTTTATTATGCATTCAAACTTATATACATTTCAAGAAATTTTTTTTTTTTTTTAATTTTTCATCTTATTTGTCTCATTTGATCTTCCTTGTCAGGATAATGTTAAACATCAAACTAGATTTCTTTCACGAAAACCTGCTAAAGTGCTTTTGTCGAGCATTGAAATTGTAGCACAATCAATGGGCTTGAAGACTCACATTCGCAATTATAAGGTAATTGATGCCACCATTGATGTTGAATTTAATGGAGCTATAAATGGCATAATTGAGAATGTTCTTTGGATCCCATCTTTTCCTGCTGCTTGTTTATATGCAAAGTCTATTTTCTTTATTCTCAACGAGATCACTTTTTTCTTGCTCATGAAATATGAAGTTGGCTTTCGTCATGTGCAGATGAGGGTTGAAGGTCTATCTGCGGACAGAACTTCCCATTTTTCAGTCATGCTAGAAGTGAGCCCCTCTCTTAATTTTGCTTGATCAATGTTGTCTACCTGATTAGAACATATGTTCAGCGTCGACAACATGATTAATTGTTTGTTCTATATTATTAGTCGATTGATGTATTAGGGAAATATTTGATTTTCTTTTAAATTTATTTGGAGTTATTTGTTTACAACAACAAAAACAACATCAAGCCTTTATCCCACTACGTGGGATCGGCTAAATGAATCCTTTTTCTCCATTGTGTCCAATTAAGAGTCAAATTCTCATTTATATTTTAGAAAGAAATATCATTTCTAATATGTTCTAACCAAGTCTTTTTAAGTATACCTCTACCTGCCTTTACATAGAATAAATCTAATACATCTACTCTCCTAACCAGGTCATCCAAAGGCCACCATTTTATGTGACCTAACCATTTAAGGCGACTCTCTAATCTAATCTTCCATTGGAGTTACTCCAACCTTTTCACGTATGTGCTCATTTCGTATCCTATTTCTAAGAATAAAGTCACTCATCCACCTAAGCATCCTCATCTCTGCAACACTTAACTTAATATTTTGCTTCTCTTTTAATGCCCAACATTCTGCACCATAAAGCATTGCAGGTCTAACCACCATCTTATAGAATTTTCTCGGGAGTGGTACTTTTCTAGTTGGAGTTATTTGTTTATTGAGAGTTTTTTTTTTTTTAATTCAGAGTTTTTCTGTGTTTTAATCCTTCGGATCTTTTTTATATAAATAATATCCCAGTGCTTATCAAGAGATAATGAAGAGTTATTGGATTATTCTGAATAAAGATATATTATCCATTCACGGATACCCCAAACGTGTTAAAAAAATCAATTATTCATTAATGCATTCTTCTCACTACTCTGAAGCAAATAATAATTAATACCCCAGATGAAGTCAAATATGTCTTGATCCCACGGTTGTTGTAACTGACTTTTATTTACAGTGCTAATTTGCCGCTCCATCAATTTGAAATTGATGCAGATTTTTGAGGTAGCTCCATCAATTTTTATGGTGGATATTCAACGAGCAGCTGGAGACACAGAAGAATATTTCAAGGTGAGTACGTTGTTACCGTGTTCTGCAAGTGGTTTTGAAAATTGAGTAACCATAGGTCCACATATGTTTTGACCAAAAATTAATCTGCCCTTCTATTAAATTTGCAATTTTCATATTTCTCATAATCTTTAAGAAGTTAATAAATATGAAAATCTCCCTGTTTTTTTTTCTACTGCATAGCACGAAAAAATGGTGTTTTCAAAATTGGATTCTCTTTATCGGGAAGGAAATGATTTCCCTAATAAAGAAATGGTTATGAAAATTGAGTAACCAGAGGTCCATATGTTTTGGCTAAAAAGTAATCTGCCCTTCTATTAAATTTGCAATTTTCATATGTTTCATAATCTTTAAGTAGTTAATAAATATGAAAATCTCCCTGTCTGTTTTTCTACTGCATAGCACACAAAAATGGTGTTTTCAAAATTGGATTCTCTTTATCGGGAAGGTAATGATTTCCCTAGTAAAGAACAAGATTTTATATCATATTCAAAGTGAGGGAGATAATGTTCAGCGCAACCATAGCCTGCTTTGACTGACATTTTACAATTTAAAGAAGGCTATTTAGAGGAGTATTTTGTATTAAATAATCACTTTTCATAATGCATGCATTTAACCATTATCATTGTCTTCCCAATGTTTTAGTTTCAAATCTTTATGATTCCTCTTCTTTGCCCATCCCAGTTAAGTGTTACGTGGTGTAAAGTCTAGCTTTTATAAATTTTTTCAAGCATCTATTCCTATTAATTTTAGTTCACCTCTTCTTCTTATACCTTTCATATTATTTCTGTATACCTGCCGAATTGGTGCTTTTTTGGGTTCTCCATTAATAGTTTATTTATAACATTCTTGTATTTCTTAGGTGCTACTTCAAAAGTCGATCCAATACATAGCTTCGCATCTTTGCCTATCTAGTTTACTTACACATCTTAATTATTTATAATGGAAAAACTCAATTGGTTGTTGGTGATTCTTTGTTTTAAACACTCAAATTCATATAACATAGTGAAAATTATTCTTAATCAATTTACATTAGAAACTTTATTCAGTATTCACACATTAGACTAATTGATCTTGGATTAATCTTTGCATTTAAGTTTTTATCAATTCTCTATTTAAGCGCCCATTTATTAGGTCCGGACATCTGACGTAGCTCTACATCCGAACGCCAATAAAATGTCGTCATGTGCTCTTACTCTTTGCCGCGCGGCCCGACGACCCGACCCGGACCGGAACCCAATATTGCTATGTATTAGCTGATTTGTACAGACCAGGGTGTTGCTATGTATTGCTAGGTATTGCTCGGTTACGAGAAATATCATTCTGTCAAGACCAATACCTAGCAATACCGAGCAATACCTAGCAATACCCCGATTTTGCTAGGTATTGCTCGGTATTGGTCTTGACAGAGCAGTATTTCTCGTTATTGCCAAGCAATACCGAGCAATACCTAGCAATACACGAACATAACAATACCGGGTTTCCGTTCCGGGTCGGGTCGTCGTGCCGCGCGGTAAAGAGTAAGAGTACGTGGCGACATTTTATTGGCGTTCGGATGTAGAGCTACATCAGGTGTCCGGACCTAATAAAAATTCCTCCAAATGGCTGAAGGTCCCTTAGACTAAATATTATTATCTGCATGATTGTTATTAATTGAATCACCTTTGAAAATATTTTGCAAATCATTAGATGACATCACACAATATATTATCATGAAATCAATAATTAGCTAACGGGATATTTGCATAGGAGGCTTGCAGATGGAGTCAACGAAGTCCTAAAAATCTCTGTTTCCCTATGTTTTTATTGTTTGCATCAAAATATTCCTGAAGTTCTCTTGTAAGATGGCATTATTTACATATTTTTAGTTTCTCACATTACATAGGATGTGAAGCGCACCTCCGCTATTCCATAAACGCTCAGTTAATTCTTCTGGTTTGAACAACGATGTTGATTAGAGGCCAAAATCCTTATGGAAAGTGATATCCAAATCCATGGACAGTGTTGATCCAACTGCAAAAATTTATAGGAAAACCTGGCTATAGGTGACCCAATAATAATGCTTCTTAAATCCTACATCGTGAAAAGTAATCACCAAATCCAAGTATAAAAATCATTATGTGAACATTCAAGTATGAAGCACAAGATCAAGTGGTCAATGCCCTTGTTGCCAAAACAATAATAAGAATAAGAAAGCCAATGAATTAATCAATAGCGTAGAAGAATTTTTTAAGAATATCTTTATAGGAAGAAAGAGTATTTATCATTCCTCAATAATTTTGTAATGACAACTTTTCTCTCTTAAAGTAAAGATAGGTCATAAATAAATGAAAAGAGAGATTTTTTTTTTCAATAAATTTTAGATAATTTTTTTAACATATTTTATAAATTAAGCTGATTTCAATTATAATTTGTTAATTATATGTTTTATATCACCACCTGGCATGACCCCATGAATGCACATCTCAAGATCTCCGCTCATCTCGTTCTCTTATAACTCCCTCACGACCCAGCCTCTCGATTCCTCTAAAGGACTGTTTGGTTGGACGAAAAAGAAATGCAGTGTAAAATGAATGCATGACAACTTCTTTTTATATGCCTTTACTTCTTGTAATAGAAACAACATTGTTCCTGCCAATAAATTTGACCCTAGAGATGACTTTTTCTCGTATGTTCTCTCATTTTTTAAACATACCTAATACCTTCCAAATTAAGATGGGTCCGCTCTCGGCTGCGATTGTAATATTCATCAAAGAAGGGAATACTAAGATCTTATGCAATGCAACTTGAATTTGGTGCAATATGTGATGTACCAAACTTGAAGCCAAATTGAGTCAAATACAACAAAAATTCTTCGCAAAGATTCTAAATTAAAAGAGTATCAAACAATGTATACTCGGCTGAGAACTTCCTCGTGGTGTTAGCATTTTTCGGAACCCATAAAAGGAATATAAATATCGATTATCGACTCTTTTTTGTTCTATATTCATGGGATATTTAGACTTCGTTTGGAACAGCTTTCTTACTGCTTCTTAAGAAGTATCTTTTTAATATAAAAATTTTAATTTTTAAACTAGAAAATTATTTTAAAAAGAAATAAAAAAACCGTACCAAACAAATTCTTAACCATCCTTTTCTGATCACTAGCTTTTTCCAACACTGCCATTTGTTTTGCAGTTTAACAAAATCTTCTGCGGCAAGCTTGATGACATAATATTTAGACCACCAGCAGAGAAGAGCAGATCGCGTCTGTTAAGGATGTCCAAGCGTCAAACTCCAGCATAAATTATTTGCTTGTTTGGCCGCAGAAGTTCATCTCCCCAGTTTTTATTCTGAAGCTGGTAATTCATTTATGGTGATTATTTGTTATATCCAAATCCCTTTGAACTGTTTTCTCTGTTAATCTCTTTAGGTGATAATATAAGGTAAAATATGGTGTGTTCCTCAACAGAGGCAGTTTGGTCCAAGGTAGTAAAATGTTGATCTTTACCTTGTAGTTCTTACCAAGAGCTTTTACTCCATGAACCAGCTTTTATGCATGTTAGCAAATTCTTTGAACTTAGCTACCTTTTAAGAGCAATTTTGCAGCATTGTTGTATAAGTTTCATGTATTTTCTCATTAAGATTTTTGAAAAGAACTTTGACTGTAGTTTATTTTATTATTTTTGGAGAAGATAATAGCTGTTGAAAATGAAAATTTCTTGGAATAGATTGGTTATTGTACATAGCCTTGCATTGGGTACCCATACCCACGCCCACCCATGTGGATATGGGTATGCTCATTGCCTTATGGGTGGGTATGAGTGGGTACTCAACATCGGAGGATAAATCGATTTACATTGCTAATTGCCGTATATCTTATATTACTGCAATTCTCACTACGTAGTGTGCAGCACTTAACCACACTGCGACTATAGTAAATTCTGATATGCGGCTTTAAAGTTTGCAATCATAGTAAAGAGCAACAAGTCTCAAGACAATCAGTCTATGGCAGATTGCGTTCAAAAAATATGGAAATTTGGTGGGTATATGTGAGTACGACATCCCGAAAGTCACCATGGGTGGGCGTGGGTGGGCGAAACCCGTCCAAGTAAAGCATGGGTACCCAACCAGGACCCCATATAGGGCTTTGTTATTGTAGTGTACTGTTTTCCTTTTTGTTTCAGGAAATGATATAAAGATTATTTCACTTTGTTTCTGGATCCAAGAACAATATTAATCTAGTAATAAGGCTTTCCTTTTGTTAGAAATTTGTTACTGTAAATTATGGGTTGTTTGGCACTTCCTTGCTGAATGATGATCAGCTGAGCCTTGACAAAACAATTTGAGATTAAATAGCCTTAATTGATACAGGAACTCTTAAATTATTTATTTCTCAACTACCCAGATTGTGTATGTTGAATAGTTGATGTAGGAGTTTAAGACCTAGGGTTTATTAATATGTAATTAGGGTGTTCTGCACATAATTATCCATATAAGATCAAATTTATAGTTCAACACTCGTAATTTGGATAATTAAAATTTCCCACATGATATTTAAGGATTTTAAAATATATTTAGGATAAGTTGCAATCTAATCAATCTGCCAAATGCATCATTTTTTCTCTCTTATGCTTTTAAAATATTGACCTTCTTATGATTCAGTTAGAAGAGTAGTGTATTAAATTTGATCTATATTAAAAAAGATAAAAATAAATAAATAAATATATATATATATATTAAAAAAATAGAAATACATTTAAAAATATTTGATTAGAAAATATTAGAAATTATTTTTTTTTATTTAGATTTAAATGATAATTGCACTCTTAAGAAGGTAATGAAGAAAATATAACTAATTAGATGTTATTGTATGCTTTTAATTTTGGTTAATTTAAGCTGAGCTAAAAAAGGTATAGTTCTTTAGTTGAATTTACAGTCGATTTTAGTTAAGTTTACTATTTTTTGTAAAATCTTTTAAATTTAAAAGATTGCATATTTATGAATTCAAAAATATTAATGTGGCCTGAGAATTTCACAAGAAAATTACTAAAAAATTATATAATACTTTCTGGTAACAAAATTAATGAGCTAACTATTAAAGTATTAAGTAAATTCATTTTAAATTGAAGTTAAATTACGCCAAACACGAGCACCTTAGCAATTAAAGTATTAATATCCATCTATCCATTTATACTCAAAAGAAAATGATCTAAAAGATTTATATTTCGTTTGGAAAAAAAATTAAATAATAATACTAAAAATTCATTCTAAAAAGCAGAAAAAAAATGCCAAAAATGAAGCCTTAATAATCAATAAAAATCAGACTATTTTTTTTTATCACTTCACAAACTCAAATTAAAACCTGTGATCAAGACCTGGTTTATATTGAAAGCTAGTTTATAAGAATCCTGACGACTCCAAAAGCCAACCAATTCACCCAAAGCCTAATTATGACTTCGTTTGGGACGACTTTTTTACTGTTTTTGAAGCAACTTTCTAGTAAAAAATTTTAATTTTTATACTAAAAAACTATTTTAAAAAACTATTTCAAGAAGCAGTAAAAAAGCCGCCCCAAACGAAGCTTATAGCTCAAATTGTTCCCCCACTGGGCTTCTTAAAAAAAAACATACAAGTCGATTACATTTCAAACTCTAAAATAAAATGTCTATACAACTATACTTACCAAGGTTCCTGCTGCCTTGCTCTGTAAAATGTACATATATAAAAAATGAGAATCAAGTTCTTCCATGCCTAGTTCAAATCTATATAACTCTGTAAACATCCTGCATATTGAAGGCCAACAAATGGAGAAAGTATTCTATGAGGATACTGAACGGTCCGGAGACCAACCAGAACGCGCCACGTCACCAAATACGGAGCACTGGTACTGAGCAAAAAAATGACATAATGCATTCTAGTGCGTCCGCATGGAATAATTTTTCCAACAAATAACCTAGTAACTCACAAACCAAGCATGACACGAAAACATGGAGTCTAATGCATGCAAAAATATCACAGCAGCTGGGTTCCGAACGGGTTGTTTTGGTAATGGGTGTTGTTCACGGGGAATGACCCAAAACCTGTCGTGTCTGCGAAGGGGTTTGCGGAAGCACCCGTTAGCAATGGAGGTTGCTGTTGTAAGGCCATCGGGTGTGCAAACGGGTTTGAATGCATCATCAACGACTGGTGTTGAGCCATGGCTGCCATCTGCACAGATGGAGGGGCGGCTACTTGGTTCGACACGGCGAAAGGATCGGCCGCCATGAAAGGATTTGGAGGAACACCGTGGTGTGGTTGCTGCTGCAGCTGCTGCTGCTGTCTATATGCGGCATCGTCATACAAACTATCCAATATGAGCCTGTCAAAGCCACCTCCCTGGAAGTCAATTGTAAAATGTGAAGCCTTGTTCTTATAATGAATGGTAAAATTAGTATATAATTTGTCATCTATCGATTACATACAGAATGTTGAAGGTTATTAAACATCCTTCATCAATACTAAAAAGAATATGGGATGATCGAGATTAAAGAAAATGCCACTAACCAGATAATAAGCTATTGATATCAGTAGGGAATAGGGAATGAGTGAATACAACAAAGCAATACTCTTGTGCAAAACTTTAGAAGTGGCTTGCTAAATTGTTTAGGAGAACAACAACATCAATAGAATACTGAAAACTTTTCATGGTTATAAGGACACTTGAACACTATCAAACATACAACTTGGGGGTCATTTGGGCATTTTTTTTTTACTGTTTTATTTTTCATACAGTAACAGGTTCTATTTGGATATAATTTTCTTATTGCTTTTGAAACATTTTTATGGTGGAAAATATTTTTTTACAAGTAGATCTATTAGAGTGTTGTAGCTAAAAAAATTATCCAAGTTTTCAAAAATGAAAAAAAGTTCATCAAAAAGGCCCATTGATTCTTTCTGAAAGATCAAAAAAATCTCCAACTATATTAAATGATCATTTTGATCCCTCAACTCTTTAAAGATAAATCATTCCTTTTAAAGAATCGAGAAACCAAAATGGTCATTTAATATAATTGAGAACTATTTTAATCCGTCGTAAAGAGTCAAGGGACCATTTTGATCATTTTTCCTTAAAAAATATATATAATACTACAATTGTGATTAACTTTCAAAAAACTTACTTTCTTTATAATAACTCAACAATAAATTTTACAAAAAACTAAAACCACTCCAAATGGGCACTTCTTGTGCCACTTTCGTAGGATGTTCTGATACCCATAGAACTCAACCTATGCCATTCAAACCTAATTCAGTTACAGACTCAAATTCATTTTTCTTTCTGATCGCTGCCCTCCCTCAATTTGTGTTTTAGACAAGCAGAGACCGTATGCTCAGTTAAACACCAGAAATCAAGATGTGTTCTTCATCTTCTTTCATGCATTTCATATCTTCTGATGGAAGTAGAATCTTTTTTTTTTTTCCTAGTTTATTTATGATACTATACTCTCCATGCATGTGCTGTACTTTTTATGATGCTAAATCACACTTTCATAAACTTATGGCTTCAGCAGATTTTCTTCCTCCTAAGACTTGCCGAATTATCATCATCTATGATGCACCGACACTTCTCCTCAAAGAGGCGTGCAGTGTCCGACACCGTGTCCGACACGACACTCGTCCGACACTCCTCCGACACGTGTCGGACACGCCGAAAACGTGTCCAATTAAAAAAATATTAAAATCAAATTGGACATGCGTGTCGGACACGCGTATCTTAAATATTTTAAAATTTTTTTAAAATATAATTTCTTATATTTGGCGAGATTTAAACTAAATTTATTATTCTTATCCACAACACCAAATCAACGTCTGCATTTAATACCCATTCATCGAATATTCTCATTTTCATTTCTCTTTGGCAGTGAATGTATTTTCATCTCCTCTCTTTTTACACAATTACAAATCTCTCTCTTGTTGAAAGCAGTGATATTGAATGATGATAATATTGAAGGCCAAAAACAAAACTCTAAAACTAATCCTAGTAGTTGAAGCTTGAATGCTTCATGTTGTAGTAAGTGATTATTTGCTTATATTTTTGTAGTTGTACTAGATATTTTGTACTAAATATTATATTATAAGCTAGACAAGTTATCATGTCATTCATTTATTATTGTTTGTCATTTTTAATATGATATTACATTAATATATATACACTATATAAAAAAAATGTATTGCTGTGTCCGCGCCGTATCCGTGTCCTATATTTTCTAAAAAAAGCCGTGTCCCGTGTCCGTGTCGTGTCGTGTCCGTGTCGCCGTGTCCGTGTCCGTGCATCATAGATCATCATGATACCAATATTACTCAAACCATGCCATCCAACTCTAACACAAAGTCAAGCATCTTTCTTTGTTGCTCTTCTGCCTTCGTTCCCCTCAAATCCTCTTATCTTTTAAATCATTAGGTTGTGCGTTAGGCTTAGCATCAAAAGTTAATATATGCTATTGAGATATTTTGATAGTGTCTGGATTATTTTTTGTTTATGTTAGTTATTTTGATGTATCTGTCATAATCTATCATTATATATACATCATGCCAACCTTAATTCATTGTCGTGTATTGTCTTTTTAAAATATTTGTTGCATTTTTTAAATACTTATATTTGCCTCGCCTTCCAAACTCAAGTCCTTCCATCTCCCTTGCAACCCCTACGATGCTCAGTGGGGTCCATATACACAGTACGGGACGAGATATTATTATGTACGGTTTCCGGATTCGCCTTCGAACGAATCCGGACGCTGCACATAATAATTTTCTCTAAGGGACAAAGGTAACAAGAAGCAAGCAGCAGCAACAAACTAAATATTTCAACAAACACCAGTGGGACATGAAATGATGAAATTCTACTACAGCTTTGTTAGTTTAAAAAGATGACAATACAAACCAGCTGGCTTTCAACGGTAGATGAATGGTTATTGCTACTGGTAACAAGAGCTAGCTCCCATCCAGATGGATCAAATGGCTTGTCATTAATTGCACCAGAATTAGTGGAGGCAGCATCTGTTCAGAGTACAAAAGTTAATTTCAACCATATCGATCATGAATATTATGCAAATAAACATAAACTAATACATGATGAAAACAGATAATAATAAGCATACCAGATGGAATTATTGCTAAAGCCAACGCATTGCTTTCTTCTATTGCTGATGCACCCGGATTAAAATCATTCAAACCCTGTGCATAAGATGGATTTTAACTTCGATTAAGTAGAAAGTGAAGATGAAGGAGACGAGGAGATTATAGAGGAAGGAAGGGCAATGAAGAGAGCCATCAATTTTCACCCAAACTTACCAATAAATCTCCATCATCTGCCTCCTGGAGAGGGCTGGGTGTAACTTCAACTCCCACGTGAGAAGGTTCTATCTTTGTATCTTCAACAGGTGGGTTTTCTTCCTCAACAGCAGCAGGAGTATCCTCTGGCTCTTTGTAAGTTAAAAGAAGTCTCTCCGGAAATTCCTGAATAAAGTTAGAATTAAGTGTTCCATTCATATAGAAAAATATTTCTCCATACAATATATAGCATTCTTTTTCTCAAAATACACCATAATATGACAGTCTACATAGAGTCAACTATATTTTTTCAGCATGGCACACCACAAAAATGGAGCTTTTAAGTGAAGTGCCATACAACATATAAACAAGATTAAAATGATAGCTGCTATCGCAATTCCTCCTGTCAAATAGTTGATCTACCACTTAACAACCAACAGCAATCAATAAACTAAATCTTGACTAAAACCGATGTCAATTTCTTTCTGACAGGGCCTCATAACAGCATTATTGCATTTTTTTTTTTACTTATTGTATGCCTGGCAACTGTCAATGTGTATTATGATATATATCATATATTATAATGCAAAAGTGTCGATGTTCTATCAGGTCAATTCAAATTCAAATGATTGACTCCGAAGTTTAGGAAAATGATAATGAAACCTTTTTTAACACAAAGAACTTCATCAAAGAAAATGGAAAGCTTCACAACCACATCCATCCAAACAAGAACATTCGAATTTTTCAAAGCCAAATAAAGTGTTTCTATATATATATTAAGCTTTATTTCCGTTGCACATGAACAAGCAGCTGTGCAGCATGGTCGGCCCTTTACGACAAGAAACAGCATTTCATGATCAGCCCTTCATAAATAGATAAAAGACACTCTTTTCCGCTCAATAGTTCAAAATCCATTTTGAAATGAAATTGAAAAATGTTACACAGGCATCATGATGAAGATGAGATAGCTAGAAAACTATTCTTGTTGCCAATAGCTTTTGATGGCTTGATGAAGTTGATGATAACTTGCACTTTTGTTGTTGATTGATAAGGGTAAGATAAACTTGTATTAGAAAGTCCTTCAAATATGAGCAAGAGAACACAAAGTCAGCCATAAAAGAGAAAGCCATAGGAGAGAGAGGATGCATGCATGAGAGAGAGGAGAGGAGATGAAAGTCAGTCACCCTTTGGAAAGAGCTTCATGTTTGCATCAATATTTATCTTTCATTCATAATCTCTTACAAACATCCTCTATATATAGAGTGTGGGCATAGAGTGCATGTATTTTACACGTGATGAAATAACAAAATGAAAATAATCTAAATATAATAAGAAATAAATCAATCAAGGATCATTTATTAAAGACTTCTCTAAATAAAGCATCATTTGATTACATATTTCTTATGTGAATAATCCTATCATGGTATGTTCCGACATGTTCAAATATGATAACTCAAAATATACCTATCAATATTAGACCCGACCCGAAAATTTCGGGTTTGAGTTGACCCGAACCCGAAGCGGGTCAGTTTCGGGTCCGGAAAACCGACCCGTTTACAAAACCGGGTCTGGTTCGGGTTGACCCAGAAACCCGGGAATGACCTGAATTGACCTGGAATAACTCATAAACCCGGCTGCCCCACGACCGCCTGCCCGCCTGCCCGCCTGCGTCGCGTCGAGCACTCGAACGAGCCCAGCGTCGAGCATTCGAGCGAGACCGGGGTTGCGCACTCGCGCCACCCCGCTGCCCGCTTCATGCACTCGAGCTCTCCCCGCGTAGCTCACTTGCGCCACCCCGTTGCCGCGCGCGACCACTGCCCACGTCTGCCCTAACGCATTGCACACTCGTGCCACCCCGCCTGTCCGCTGTCGCTGCTGAAACAAGTGGGGTCGGGTTGACCCGAACCCGAAGCGGGTCGGGTTCTGGTATAGAAAATCAACCAGTTTGCAAAAATGGGTCGGGTCAACCCGAACCCAAACAGTGTCGGGTCAATTTCGGGTTCAACCTGAACCCGACCCGTGAACCGAAATTGACACCCCTAAGTCAAAGGCAGGTGAAAATATGTTAGGTAACTATGTCCTAAAGCGCATCATCATCATGAGCCTTTTTCACGATTATATTGCTGAACTTTATGAATTCTCATTCTCTAAGCATACATGTTTCACATTTCTACCACGCTGAATTTGAATAAAAATGAAAATTTTGACTAAAAAAATTTTCAATAAACCTATATGGGTCCTTACTAAGACAGATACGATTCCTTATGGTTCTTAATCAATTGCCTAGTATTGGAAATATGACAAACAAATACTAGCTAGAATGATGGCACCATTAAAAATGTTAGAGGAGACTTGTTATACATAATAGACTAACAGAAGGCCAACAATCCAGACATATCATTCCTACAACAGCCAGCATCTTTTTTTTTTCTAAAAAATTGTATACTAAAAAATACAACAGCCAACATCAATTTTTTATTTTTTATTTTTTTTGTTTTTATTTATTTGTTATTATTTATTTATTTATTTATTTTACAACAGCCAGCATCAATCTAGCTCTATGCAGTTAGGTTTAGGGAAGGATATTTCGCGGTATTAGACTGAAGGATTGCCACAAATTTGGTTAGACATATTTTCGACAAACTGATGATACATTCTTTATATCAATTGCTTCCTTCAAATCACCGAGCATCAAGCCCAACATAAGAGAATCATTTAAGAAGTCCTAAAACCATGAAAGTAATATTATGACATGTAAATAGATTTCTTTAAGTACTCGGAATTTTAAAACGGCTAACAAACATGAGTTCCATAGGAATAATTAGTGTCCAAAAATACAAAGAACCGTGAAACCGCATAGGACTGCTCTACTATAACTGTCTGTCCTGAAAAAAACATTAGACATAAACAAGCTTAAACTCCACTATCAAACGTGCCAAACGTTCTTCCCAAATAATCTTTTACCTGATTTAAAGTTCGCTGCATTTCTAGACGCAAGCAACAGGTCCTGTGAAACTAAGATGTCATTTACTACCCATCTTGCGAATCTACAAAATGATGCATGTGGAGAAATTTAACATGTAGCAAAAATGGTTGCCAAATGTACAGTGAAATAGTTTTTAATTAGCTGCCTATTTAATACCAAATGAAAAAATAATAGCTCCCAGGGGTAATTTATTTCTACTCCATAATAACCTATATGGGAAGAGCCATTTGCAGCCAGGAAGGGTAGGTCGGGAGGCAGGTTTGAGGTGTTTGGAGACAATATCGGAGATAAGAGAACTAAAAACCAATATCAAATGGTTTTTGACGAACCTTTTGGACTGTTCTACCTATACTTTTCCGAAATACGTATACTTTCCAAGAAAACTATTTTACAGACAATTTTGAGTGAAGTAATCAAATCACACACCCACGTCAGTACATGATAACGAAGAACATATCTCAGACGAGCTCACAGACAGCAACCCACCACACTATAGCAACACCACCACATTTTTCAAGGTCAAAAGGATATGCTTAAAATTTTAGCCATCATAGGGAAATCAAGCTTATAATAAATACCAAGAAATTAAGTTAAAGGTTGAAACAAGACCATCACTGCAAGATAAATTACGGAAGAAATTTAGTACAAAGATAATTGATGAAAAAAATATATATAAAGTATTAAATAGTTGTTCATAGACTTTTTTATTGACTTCGAAAAAGTATATGATCAAGTATCATAGGAATTGATATAGAGGGGCACCATGGGAAACTGTCTTTAGAAGCTATATTAAATAGTTGTTATAATATATGGCATTCACTAGCATTAAATAATAGAGTTCCAATCAAAATATGTATATATGAAGAGGCAAATGTGAATTCATATCCATTTATATTCAACAACGGGGTGCATATAACACAATCTATTGATCTTTGCTATATGTAGAAAACATTGCCCTATCAGGTTAAATAATTTCTAAAGTGATAAGCAATAAAAACAAAGAAAAATGTCAGAAAACTAGGGACTTTGGATTCATAGATAAAAGCTAAGGTAGACAATAGGGAATTTTATTAGATATAAAAAAAGATCATTTAATATTATTTAGATCAACTGATATCTACATATCATAGACTTGGATATCTAAGATAAATTACACAGAACTCGGGATGTATATAGATGACGAAACAATTTTGTAGTTAAAGTTCACAATAAAAATGGACAAATTCTTATAGGACGCTAGACTAGGGAACATGGAAAAATTTTTAAAAAAAAGTTATTAAATAACAATAATAATGATTATATTACTTTAATGAATGTTTGTGAAGAAAGAAAAAAAAAAACCAAGTTTAGTGCGATAAAATTAAGAAAGTTAAGACGCATGCATAATTAAAAAAAAAACAGCCAGAGCGCAATTTGTGAAATGATACATTAGATAGAGTAGCATCCCCTTGGAAAAACAAAATTGTACAAATTAAACTTGAGTTATTTGAGCAGCAAAACAAGAAGAAAAGAAGATAGGGAGATAGAAGTAATGCGAAAAGGGATGGAAAATAAAAGGAATAGATCAATAACACAATTAGAAGTTGAGAAAATTTGTTGGTTTAAACGAGAGTTAACAACATATACAAGCCTCAAGTATTCAAGGGAAAAAGAATGATTGCTTGGGTCCCAGAAAAATAATGCTGGCGATGATGATGCATTGGCTAGTCTCATCATAACGTGGACAATGATTCACACAATATGGGTCATAAACAGTACACTTCACATGCTACAGAAACCCAATCAGTTTTTAAAACCAATTGAGAATGAAATAACAAAAAACTGTAAGGAGAAAAAAATTCAAATCTTGTTGCTTCCACAGAACCATCCTAACAAATTAGGAATATCATAAAACTCATGCTTTGGGTGGAAAAAATATGATAAGTTCTAATGTACACAGATATACCTACTTTCCTCAAAAGCTTTAACTTACTATGGTAATTGCAGCTGAGAAATAAATGATACTTTTGAAAGTTCGGACAAATATGAAGAAATAAAAAAGCAACGTTGAAAAACTGAAGTAACAGAGGTTACAAATGCTAACCAGAGCCTCACTGGGAACAGAAACTACTCGTGGAGCCTCTCTTATATATTCTTCCATGGTTGCAAGAAAAGACTGAGGCGGCTGAAATATGGTTGAAAGAAAATGAATCAACAAACCACATAAACGGAGAAAATGAATGCAGTAAAAGCTGATTGAACAACATAAAGCACCTCTCTCAAATTTGGAAATTGGAAGTTCCTCGCAAGTTCTAATCCCCTACAAACCTCATAAAACTCTGATAGGTTTGTAGCCTGTGAATTGAACAACAAATTAATATATTAAGCATAAAAAGGATATATATATATATATATATATATATAGAAAATACACACACTTCAATAATAAATGTAATCCCAATGGATGGTTGCATACCTGCTGACCAGCCCTTTTATAGATCTCAAGGGCTTTAACAGCTTCATGTCTTGGCATCTCAAAGAACTATACCAAAATAAAGTTGCCGTGAAAATGAATGTGAATAAATCCTACACGGATCAATCAAGACTTTCATGAAAAAAACTAAAGATAAAACATAGAATTGTTTACCTTATCAACAAGGTTGATGATGCCATCATTAATAGCACAATAAATTTTGAAACTTTCTTTCAGAACCTGCCAATTAATGACCATGGAAGGATGAAAAAGTTCACATTTGCAAATATATTAAAAAAGGTGGGTTTGAGGAAAAGCATATAAAACCTCCAACTTCATAGAACAAGAACAAATAACAATGTCAATGAAAGCAATTTTCTTATAACAATACAATGATTATAAATTAGTGCAATTTTATTGTCAAAAACGTGACTAAGGAGAAATATGGAAAGCAACATGTTTTAACTATACTACAGGACACAAAAGCATATGATAAAATCTGAATAGCTTATAAAAGAATCTGCCTACATCTCCAGCTTGGCGAAAATTGATAAATTACTAGGATGGATATATTTGATGCATATGCATCATCCGTTAACCAGTGGGAAAACAAGAAAGTGTTTAATATAAAGATATTGGAAAAAGATTGAAAACGAAAAAAATGTATAGGATTATGAGTTAATGTTGGAAATAAAAGCAAGACTGTTAGATTGAAGGTGAATTTCTTCGAAGTTAATTAAAGAAGGAAGAGGACTAAGACTAGATGCAGCTCAAGCAAATCTATTTTGACTTCAATCTATCAATTCAGAAAATTCATTTCAACTATGCAAACTATTAGCATATGAATATCAATCTATATTAAAGACAAATCGAGTAAAAAGATGGTAAACAATAATAAGCATAAATTAAATAATACACAATTTTGACCAATTAAAATGTAAGCATCACATATAAGCTAAATTTCATCTAAAAGTAATAAGTGAAACATAGAACTCTAGAAAAGGAATACATAGCCACAACAACAACAAACGCTTATCCCACTACTTCAGGTCAGCTACATGAATCCTTTGTCTCCATTGTATCCAATTAAGAGTCAATTTTTTATTTAAATCTAATAAAAACGTCAATTTTCACTCTCTAACCAAAATCTTTTTAGGTCAACCTCTACCTTTCTTAACATATTCTTAACATATGCTGAATCTAATACATCTACTGATGAGGACATCGTCAGCATTTTCGACGCCGGAGATCGACGGCCACGAGCATGACTTGTATTTTGTCATTTTATGTAGTAGCGTATTTTATTTTGATGTTTTTCCGCTTTTTCCCTTATGGGCATTTAGTCGCTTATGTAGCCCGGAAGGGCATTTGTGTCATTTCTTATTTTTTTTTCATTTTGGCCTATTTATATGATGCCTCATGCATTGTAATTTCAGTTTTTGATGAATGAAAATTTGCCACTTCATGTTCTCTTTGTGAGTGCAAACCTCCATGATCTCTTAGTGAGTTCATAGGAGAAGCTAGATCTCTTTGTGAGTTCTAGGTTCTTTCTTGCTCTATTATTTTCTTTCATTGCTCTTGATCTCATTGTCGTTGTGCGGATTTGGGTTGGAGCCTCTTGGAGGAAGTTGGAATTTCAATTTTGGATCCCTAAAATTCTCCCCACAACCTCCCCTCCCTTGCTCTTGCCACCGCCCCCTCCCTGGAGTACTCAGGCCGCCGGCCTGCAGCTCAACCGCCGGCCAGCAGCCACTGGCCAGCCCAACCCGCCGGCCAGCCCACCAACTCGTCGGCTCCCTTCCCCCCCTTCCTGCCGCCGCCTCTTTCCCCTCCTTTGAATTTCATAATTGAAATTCAAATGGTTATGAGCCATTAATTGCTTCATAAATTGCTTCCCTAAATCACGCCCTCAATTTAATTGGATTTTAAATTTCGAATTTGAAATTCGAAATCAATCTAATTGAATGGCTGTAATTTAGGAATCCCTTCCCAAATAAAAACTGAAGTTTTAATTTCAGATTTTATTAAAATCCTGAAATTAAGACTAGTGGTCCCCACCTACTTAAAACCTCAACGCCACCTCATCCCATTGCTCCTCTCTCTAATTGCCACCTCACCACCACTTAAATACCTCTTTAATGTCTCCTCTCAAATGGTTAATTTCAGATTTCCTAAATGGTAATTCCATATTTCAAAAATCTGAAATACATTTCAGAATTTCCCTCCTTGGCTTCCTAATTACGGAGCCCAAATCTGGCCCAAAGCCTTGCTCCCCCTCCCTGCTCTAGCCGGTCAGCCCATTCCCCTCCTCCCTCCACTTGTTAGCCCTTCCAGATCTTCCCCGTGATGGCTGAAACAGAATTCCTTCTGGAGTGATCCTGCTGTCCAGAGTTTGAGACGTCTTCATCAGTGAATTCTAGCCCAATACCTTTGCAAAACTGCTGCTCCATGAAGGCCAGATTGTTGTCCAGAGTTTGAGACGTCTTCATCAGTGAATTCTAGCCCAATACCTTTGCAAAACTGCTGCTCCATGAAGGCCAGATTGCTGTCCACAGATTTCTGCGGGCATATCTACACATTATCTCTCAACCCAAAGGTTTCCGTTGCCGTCCAGAATTCCATAGTTATTCCCAGGTGCTGTCCAGAGTATTGAGGCTAAGGGGACTGCTGATTTGAAGGATGAACCAACGTCCTTGAATCCCCTTTCTTCGACGTAAACCTTGACGTGGATTCTTCCGTGGAGGATTACTTACATCGCATTACATCGATCGTATCCATTACACCCTAGTGGATGTGATCGACGAGCAAAGATCAAAGGGACGTTGGATCATCATTGGACAACCGTCATTCTCCACCACTTCGGCCACCTATCCAAGAACGACGATTTTAGGCTCCCTCCTCGGAGTGACCTCGGTTCTAAGGTGGAGACGCTTCTTCTGCTAAAGCCTAGACTAGTTGAGCGTATGGACTCCAAAGGTGAAAGTTCTCTTTATTAATTCGTGGATTCTTGTTACCATCGTAGTTTTTACAATTATCTTTGTGTTTCCTAAATTGTTGGTTGATTGATCTTGCTCGACTTTGCCTAACCAAGTTAAAGACCACGAATTCCAAAGATCAATCTTTGCTATAGATGATAATTTTATTTTGGGTTATTAAGTTACAATGGATCTCTTTAATTTCTTAAAGTGACTCCTCCATCGCATGTACGTTCCACATCATCTACTCTCCTAACAGGGTCATCAAAGGTCGAAGTTTTATGTGACCAAACTATCTAGGGAGACTCTCTCTAAGCTTATTTGCCACTAGACCTTCTCCAACTTTTTCACGTATATAATCATTTTATATTCTATCTCTAAGTGTAAAGCCACTTATCAACCTAAACATCCTCATCTATGCAACAACTTAATTTTATGCTTCTCTTTTAACAACCAACATGCTGCACCATAAAACATTACAGCTGCCACCACCATCTTATAATTTTTCCCTTAAGTTTGAGGAATACTTTTCTATCACACAACATGCTCGAAGCATTCCTCCACTTCAACAATACAACTTGAATTCTATTAATCATAATCCCTATTTATTTCACCATTGTTTTTGAACAATAAACCTAAGATATCTAAAACATGCACTTGTTTAAATGACTTGATCACCCAATGTCATATTATCAGCACTAGATCTTTTACTATTACAAATACACTCAATATATTCAATTTTAGATCTACTCAAATGAAAACCCTTAGATTCTAAGGTTGATCTCCATAATTCAAGTTTTTCATCAACTCCCTCTAGTCTTATCAGCAAGAAGAATATCACCAGCTAAAAGCATACACCAATGCAGATCATCTTGCAAATGTCTAGTAAGATGATGAAATCTGTCACAAGAACAGTACAATCTCTAAGAAATAGCTGTTCCAAGACTACGTAGGAATTTCAAAAGTGATAGGAGCCAAAACTTTTAAAAAAAGAAAAAAAAAACAAAGAACCTGAACAACAATTAACCTTAAAACATGAGGATAAGCATGATCTAAGAACACAGCAGACAATAGTAGTGAGAAAAAACCCACCATGAAAAACAATAACCTTAAAATTTTAGCATCAAATTATAAGCTGAATTTCATCTAAAATCAGTATGAAGTAAAACAGAGAACTCTACATAAGAAATACCAAGCAACAGAACACTCCAATTTCAAAAAAAAAAAAAAAAAAGCAGTTACAGGAGGACGGTGAGGAGAATTTAAAAAATGATAAGAGTACAAACTTCCAAAAAAAACATGAAAAATCAGGGAACCCTGACAACAGGTAACCTTGCACCATGAAGATAAGAATGATATGATAACCGCATGGTAACAATAGTGCTGAAGAAAAATTAGATAAAACTACCAAAAATGCAACTAGCAGGAAGAAGTAATTCACCAAAGAGCAAATCTAGGTAGGAGGTTGAGGCTTACCAACGCCAATGCATATTGAATAACATGACTGCTGAATGCAGCTCCTTCTGGCTGCATAATAAGAAGAAAAATATAATAGTAAGCATTAAAAGCAATTAGAACTTCCAAACAGAAATATCTGCACATTCATCAATTTATTTGAGAGAAAACATCAAATCAGGTTCCAAGATGATTACACGGCATCCAATAAGACGATATAGTAATTGTTGTAGTGCAGGCAACTGTTCTAATAACTCCTCAGAATTCAATCCTCTCGTTCTACTGTGACCCTGGATAAGGCTCGCTGGTTTTAGTAAAACTTGCTTTAAATAAAATGTAAAAGAGAAGCATAAACCGTATGCTTCTGCATGGAAATTTAAATGAAAAAATAGCACTTTGGCTGCCCGCACCTTTTCTGACCCTGGAACAGGTTTTTCCAAGTGTTCAGCTTCAACATCATACTTTAATAAGCGAAAGCATTCCAACCTTTCCTCCAAAAATAAAGCATAAGTTCGAACCCAAGCAGAGCAATCCCAAGCTGCACAAAGTGATGAGTTATATTAATCTAAAACTACAACAAAACCCTATAAGACTGTATTATTGAGATGATATAAAGTGAATGTAGTAAACCGATAGGGCTCGAGTCATCCTTGAAGTTCGATAATTGGAGAATGCCTGTCCTCAAAGAGAAATTCAGAAGCTCTTCACGGAAAGTTGGATCGCCCTCCCTTAGAGACCTATGTATAACAATTAGTGTCTTCAGAGCTACCTGCACAGCACCAGCCACAGACTATCACAAAGCATATATACAATCATAGAACATAAGCATCGCATTGAAAGGAAAGATGATAATAAAAGTCTGGATTATGAAATAAGTTTACATTGTCCCAGTCCAGATAACATTTTGAATTGCTGCATCTTCTAAAATGATAATGTCGCATAAAGCTATATATGTATTCAACCACTAATGGAAACTTCTAAATATATTCATTTAATTTAGTGTTGATTGTTGATACCGTTGAAGTGTGGCCCACTGAATCAATGTAATAGAGTCAGAACTTTTCTGTCAGTCAGAATAAGACGATCAGAGAGATGGTTGGTCGGGCCATTTTGTTGTGTTTAATGTAAACAACCAAATTGGTTTCTTAAAATATGGATGCGGACAACTTAACAAGGTAGTGGGGATCATCCATAAATTGGGAGATATATACAATTTGATGAACACCTGGGGATTCTAATTTTAAGGTAACTTTTGCTTCCTACTTCAGGTCAGTATGTTAAAATCCACTTAAGCCTCAAAAGTGGCACCTCCAACTCCTGATTTGCTTCAAGACATTTAACTTGCCCACTTCCTTGACATTGAACTGTTTCTAGCATCTGCAATTGAAAATCTAAGCATTTTCTGTGTACAAAGTCATAAAAAAAGGAAGCTGGCCAAAGCTGTTCAATTAAAAGCAATGAAAGAATAATCAAAGCCTTTAGTTACCTTAACATGAAGAAGTTCAAGAAATTTTCAGGAATTTGAAGCATTTGAGGTAACAGAATCTGAAAGTTTAGTGAAACTAAGTTTTTATAATATTAGATCTTTGAATTCAATAAAGGTCTGCTAGGTTACAAGTATTAAACTCGTTCATTTTGATAAAACTCTAATTAGCACCAAACCACGTCAAAGGCTTCCTCTACGACATCATACACCATCACAGGCAAGTGTGCCATTCTATTTTATTTGTACAAAATAGCTTCTTAATGAGCTGAACCAAAGTTTTATTGAAGGCTTCAATGAGCCGATTTACCATTAGGTAATAAACGGTAGAGTAATGTCAATCAATATACGTCACTCAAAAAATTGTTGGGGAATTTCCAGCATTAGGTAACAGGATTTATAAGTCCTTGAATTCATTAAGGGGATATATGGTGCAAGTACTTTGCTTATTAAAAATACAATGTATTCTAATTGGTTAGGATTGTTTGGTTGCTTGTAAAATAAAAGCAAGGAACTCTTTTTTTCATTTGGACTGATTTAAAGTTTAGAATTGTTTGTTTGCTTGTTTGTTTGCTTGTAAAATAAAAGCAGGGAACTTTGTTTGGTGTTATGCTTTTTTTTAAGGCAAAATAAGCATTCTAAGGTATTTTAAAGTCCATAGAATTAGTTTATACCAATTTGATAGGAAATACTTGAGTTCGCAAGTAATCCTATTGGATTTACTTGAGTTCGCAAGCAAACATAATCAATAATTAGTATAAACCAGCGAGAAAACGAAAGAATCGTGGTGGAAGAACAAACAAACGATAGCAAATCTTATAACAATCAAAGAGAAACAAGAACGAAGCAAATATACAAGAGATCCTCAATTCGAGAGGAGAATCGTCTCTCCCAAATATCTAGACAAGATTGTCTAATGCCAAGCCTCCAAGAAACCCTAATTTCAATCAATCAAAAACCTAATCCTCTCTAATTCCCTCATCCCCTTTAATACAAGATATTTCCTAATTTAATTTCCCTCCCAAGCCCTAGCCGCCCACTCCGTTTGAACTTTTCATTCACTTTGAATAATGGGGCCCGCCCCATTAGGTGGACCAAGCAAAGGAGGTGGAGGCTTCCGCCTCCTATAGACTAGCGGCCCCCTTTGGGCCGGCTGGATCTGACAATTTCCTCACACCAAACACCAATATAACCAAACCACATGCAAACATTTTACTTATTATTCCTAATACTTGCGACTAAGGAAAACCCTAGGGTTTTTTATACGAACACCATAACTCAAGCAAAATTTTGCAAATACTCTGTTTACCAAGATGTTATTGAGGATAAATTATTTATATTTGTTGTGTCGATTGCAAACAGCACAAGCTTAATATGAATGAGGTTAAGTTCAGCAAATGAGCTACTTAACATAGATCTAACAGCACATATAGCACTCAACTAGAACTAAGTAGGACTATAGGAGAAAGGATGCATAAATTTTCGCCAAACTAAGAATAGGATCAATGATGATGATTTATTTCATTTTGCTTGATTGATGTAGACACATTTTAGATTTGCAAAACAAAGATATTATAATCTATGTTAAAACCTCTTTGATAGATAGAAAATAAAATCTGTAAAAAAAAATAAGGGTATTCTGAACCCAAAATCATTGGATAATTGGCATGAATCAATTGAAATAGAAATTGGTCAAATAAAATTGAGACTAGAATCACCATGAAGAATTGGTGCCCTATTCCTTGTATTGATGATTTGTTGGACCACTTATCACATTCAAAAAAAGTTTTAACTAAATTTGAAATCAAGCTTGAATTGGGGACAGCCAATCAAAACATACTTGAATCAGTTCACCATGTATAGGCATATGTTTAGAATATGCATGAACAAGTCAATTTAAATCTTAATGCAAAGTTATTTTTAACCAAGTGCCACCGTATATTATGAATTTTTTTCTTAGATATGAGTCTTTTCAACATTTTATATGTTATACAAATTAATGTACAAAAAGTTCCTATATCAATGTGAAATATCCCACCTTTGTGCATGGTTCATCTTTTTCACCACTAGCTTATCATGCTTTTCCACGTGATATCTAGTCAGCTCGGTTAAAATTCAGTTTGGATCAAAATTAAATTTGTCATGACCATGTTAACACAAACTGAAAAAATATTTACTAAAGTTTGGTTTGATCAATACTCAACATATTTGATTGCATGTCCAAGGAGACTGCTTCAAACTCAACTATATTTGATCCGTTTATTAAAGAGGACACAATTCAAAGGGAATTCAAAGCAAGTATTTTCAAGAGTCAAATGATGAACATTTATTATTATTTGATATATGCTTTCTTAACACCAACTCATTTAACCTTAGCTATCAATTGCAGTAGTTTTTTTGGTAATGGTTAACAGTGTATCACATTCCATTTAAAATATCTAGAAAAATGATGCATCAAAAAAGCACTTCAAAATAGTTGATCACAAATTAAAATTTGACATGCAGACCTTCACTGAAGGTTATGATGATGATATGAAAGCTCCGATATGTTTAGTGGTGATGATGATTATGATGATCATTATGAAAGATGCCCTAAACATAAAAGATAATTTTTTCATCAACAATTTATACAAAATAACAAAGGATTAACTAATGAAAAACTATAACACTAGAGGTACTATGATTTCATTTGGTAAGATGATCAAGGAAACTGGAATAACAGCATGTTTTTAATTCAAACATGAAAATGGCTAAGATGACATTAACGATTCCAACTACCATCATCAACAAGCTGGCTGTTTAATGAAAAGGAATATGAAAAGTTTCTCTCATAAACCAAAGATTTTGCGACTTCAAATTTGTTTTGTTCTTAGCAAGGTGATAATGTTTGATAATTCACTTCAAGGAAGAGGCATTCTCTTGAAATATCAACAACAAGAAATGCCGTGAGAAAAAATTGAGTTTGAGGTCCATGGATCTGGAGAATTAAGATAATTTAATGGATCAACAGAAACAAGTATCTGTGTTACCTTTTAGAATTCCAATGCACTCATGTTTATGACTCTAAAACGGGAGAGCAACAAATAAAAAAGCAACGTTATGCATGCACAAGCTGCACTATCATCTCAAACTTTGAGCAGCAAATGAATTGAAAGAAAAAAAAAAGGGATTCAAGAAAAGCATATATCGTGAGGCATGATAAAACAACTGCAGTGATACTCAAATATATTTCTTAAGAATAGAATGTAGTAAGTTAGGGTTAAGCAAGCGCACCGTCCAATTGTGAGTCTTAGCTAGCCGTCTCGCAAGCGCACGTATACAGTATGCCACGTCCGCCCGCGGCCGTGATATGACTGTAGCCGCCAAGATCTCTGAAAACAAAACCGATGACAGAAAACAACGAATTAAAAAGCAGAAGAATCATAAACCTAAGGATCACCCTCATAAAAGAGAAGATGGGTATGACGCACTTCTGATGTGCCTCTCCTTGGGCGGACACTCGACGTGATTCGTGGCCTTGACGATGGCAATATCCAACTCCTATCGAGAGAAATCCGGCTTACAGGTTAATAAAGATCTCCTTGAAATTACTATGTTTAGTTTAAACACTCACCGGAAACTTTGCGGATCAAATTTTCTAAATTAGGAAAAGGGTTTTTCGAATCAAAACCTTGAAATCGCTGTTGAGATTGGCCAGACCAACGGTGGTGGAATCCTTAAGGGCTCCGTACGCCTTCCGCAAACTCTGCATCGTCGCCATCTTCACTTCACCGCAGGAGATCTCTCACCGCAGCCCCTCTTCCGCAGCAATTGCGAGACCTCCCACCACCGATTACCTTTATAAATCACTTGTATTTTTCTCCTGCCTCGCCGACCTCGACGACCGGTCTTCGCTAGCGCTTGCAACTCTCTCTGACCGCAAGCTCGCGCTGAAACTCTCCCTCTTTCCCTCTTCGCTTTCCCTCTCTCTCTCTCCCGCTTGTGAAACGCTGGCGAATATCGACCCACTCTGAACGTTTCACTGGAGAGGAATTTTTAAATATTAATAATTAATAGAACCCTTATCATTATTTTATACATAGACAAACATTGACTTTATATGTCTTATAGTATCTAAAATTAGAGAAATATTTTTTTTTATTTTTTTAAAATATATTTATATTTTTATTTAAGAATATATTATTTTTTATTTATACACTAACTATTCATTTAAGTACATCATAAATAAAGTTAATTTAAATTTATTGAAATTCATATAATTCTAATATTTGTCTGCTCGCAACAAGCTCTCATTATAAATCTCATTCTTCGTGAACTCCAATCTTGAAATCCTATCCTCATTTATAAGCCATTGTTTGTATCAATACTCTCATCAAGCTCCCATCACTAAATCCTATTTTCCTTCAAACATATTTGCTCTCTATGTTATCCTCTACAAGCTCAGTTCATGAAACCCTCTTTCAAACTTTGTCACTCTCGTTGATGCCCCAGAAAAATTCCTACCATGAAATTCTTTTTTTTTTTCCTTCACATGACGTTGCTCCCGTCAGCGCCCTCGATAAGCTCTAGTCTAGCGCAAACATGACCTAATGTTCTAAACAATATGAAGGAGCGCTACATGCATTCACTTAGCACTAACATTTTCATGAGTCTACTCATTGTTCAAACTAGATTCAAGTCGGTTCAATAAATATTCAATTTAAAACTAATTTCATTTGGAACAATTTCATTTAATAAGACATTAAGGCTTTATTTGTGATAGTTTTTTGTCGTTTTTTAAAACAACTTTCTAGTACAAAAATTTTTTGAATTAGAAAATTTTATACTAGAAAACTATTTTAAGAAGCAGTACGAAAGCTGTCCCAAACGAGACCTAAATCTAAAGTTCATAGCAATTATTTGGGCACATTTTTCATTAAAAAAATAGAGAGCGGAAAATTTCTACATTTAGATATTACTGTGCATATATATGAGTTGACGGTAACAATAAAAATATCAAATTATTATCAGGTCTTAAATTCTGGATGAGAAAAATAGAGAATTGTATTAGATAGCCGACAACCCATAGTTCATTTTCATATCAAATATGGGTGGTAGAAATGAAATATATGAGTGGTAGGAAAGAAATATGAGTGGTATATTTGATATTAAAATAATACAGGATGGTATGTATGAAATATTAAAATTTTAGGTGTTAAATATGTAAATAGGATAGTATCAAGTGATATATATGAAAATTTTCCTAAAAAAAAGTTGTAAGAAGAAAATATGTGGGACCAAAAAGAAAAAAAATGACGTGTTATCTGATGCAAGCTGGGAGTTTGCATTGACCATGGTAATTGATGTAAACATTTGCAATTTCGCGTACCAGACCCAACGTAATATATGATTATGTGGGCGTTTCTACTTGCTGCGCTGACCATATAATTTTTTTTTTGGGAAATTTGCGCTGACCATATAATATGCCTACAAATTTCTTTTGCAAAACGATTGCGTCAAATTTGGATGGCTGAAGAGATTTTAATAATATTTTTTTTAATTGGTCGAATTATACAAATTTCAGCTCAAGGAAGTCTTAAGTTTAGAAATATACGCCTATACAGGCGCATAGGGATAGATAAGTCACCAAAAAATTATGCTTATCTCAGCAAACTTACAGTCAAGCTAAACATCTTTGTAAAACAAACTTACCAAAACAAAAATCGGTCAAATTCAAACCCAAATAAGCTCGAATAAAGCACACTTAAAAGCTTTAGAGGATTAATTGGATGACGAAATGATATCAAAATATAGCATGATTAGAGTCGAATCAAGTGGCTCAATGAAACAAATCTAACGAGCTCTCTATCATTTAATTATATCATCGTTAAGGCGGTTAAAAGTTGAATGAACAGTCTATAATCGGGCGAATCAATTGGACCATCCGATGGAGCACTCCAAATTTGCCCCGAATTTTCTTTATATTTACGGAACTTGTCACTCTCAAAATATATAAATAGATCCTCACTCTCTACATGAGGAGGGCCTTTGGTCAGAGATTGGAGAAAACTCTGAAGCTTCAATCATCTTAGAGCTCCTCCCGGTCGCATCTCCAGTATCCCCGACCGCTGCCATCCCCCGACCGCTGTCAAACCTCCTTTGGGCAAGAGGACCTCCATGTCTGCCGACTACGATCCTCAGACCATCATCATCCAACTACAATCCTCAGACCACCATCATCCAACTACAGTCTCTTACACCTCCACGTTGAACTACGGTCCTTCCGACCTTCATCGCCCACCAACTACAGTCCCTTTGACCTCTGTCGCCCACCGACTACGGTCCCTCCAACATCCTTCGACCTTAGTAATCCAAGTACGATCTTTCAGACCTAAGTTTCCTGTCGACTACAGTTCTTCCTACCTTCATCACATGTCGAATACAATCCTTCTAGCCATCGTTACTGACTACGGCCCTTTCAACCACCATCGTCCAACAATGATCCTTCGACCTCCATCATCCACTGTCTAATGTCCCTCAAACCAATATCACCTGATTATGATCCTTCGACCTTGTCATTCGACTACGTCCATCAGACATGCATCCCACGCTGATTGCGATCCCTCTGACCACTATCGCTCGACTACGGTCCTGCAACCACCATTGCCCGACTACGATCCTCTTAACCTCTATCGCCCACTGATTATAGTCCCTCTAACCTCCGTCACCCACCAATTGCAATCCCTTCGACTACTGTCGCCCGACTATGGTCTTTTTGACCTCTGCCGCCAATCGACTATGGTCCTTACATCCATCATCGCCCTATTACAATCCTTCAGACCTCCATGCCCGCTAATTATGGTCCCTTCGACCATTATCACCCAACTATGATCCTTTGACCTTAGTCGCCCGACTACTATCCATTCGACCTTCTTCATTGGCCGACTGCAGTACCTCCTACCACTTTAACCTAAAGTACGATCCTTTAAACTCAATCTCCGAACTACGATCCTATTAAGCGTAAGCTTAAGTCCGAGGTGACTCAAGCTCAGTTGGACTCATTTAGACCCCTAGTTATGCTTATATGGGCTTTACATGATTAATTTAACAATTAACAAATGACACTCATACTAAAAATAGAGATTGATGCTATTTTGAGTGGATTTGATGGTAGATGCAGATGGCTCTCATATGAATGAGAATTATTGAGATACATTTAAGAGTTAGAATAATTCACCATTTAAAAAATAGTCTTAGTAGTTTTACATATCCCTTAACTTATATTTTTTATATTAACGATTATATTATAAAATATATTAAGCTATCCTCCCATTATATCACCCTTCTGAAAAGAATCTTATAATTTATTTATTCCAATTTTACTATATATATATATATATCGTCGTAATTTTTTGTTGTACAAAAAAGATTTGGAGAGATTTTTGTTTACCCAAATCTTAGGAAGAAGGCCGAAGAAAGGTTAAAATATAAAGAAAATGTTAGGTGTGGAGTCCTGATGCGTCAAGACTCCAATAAAATCAAGTCACGTGGCTTGTATAGACCTTGTATGTTATACACATCTTGTGTATAAGTTATGCACAAGATGTGTACAAACCACATGGTTTGATTTCATTGGACTATGAAGACGAGCTATTACCCGAGTACAAACGTAATAATTTCTCTAAAAGATGAGAAGTGCATTTTTTTTCTATTTTTGTATGGAATTTTGTTGTGATATAACTAAGCGCCAATCTGAAAAATCTTTCTCTCATTTGCACCATAGGTAGCTAGAAGCCTACAAAGCATGAGATAAGAAGTCATTATCAGCAATTACCTTGGTGGAATACAGCTTATAGGAGATATAATATCTCTAATAAAATAGTATAAATCTAATATTCTATAAGAGATTCTTGCACTTAATTGTTAGGTTGGCTGAGCAAAAGAGCTCAAAATTGTATGATATATAGATACCATGATGAGGTGATATCGAAGTAGATTGGGTCTATTCATGCTCTAATTGAATTAACTTGACTCAACGCAATTCATTTAATCGATTTCATGGCTTCGATTAGAACATTGTTTGCCATAGGAAAAGTAGGATTTGGGTAACAATTTTGTTAGTGAGTTTGACTCCCTTTAGGCCTAATTAGGGGTGTCAATTTCGGGTCACGGGTCGGGTTCGGGTCGAACTCGGAACTGATCCAAGTTCAAACGGGGCAACCATAACCCGACTCGGGTAGATAAACGGGTCAAAAATCCGAACCCAAACCCGACCCGACGGGTTGCCGGGTTGACCCAACCCGACACGGTACCTGAAACGCACGGACGCGGTCTGGCTAGAGCGGGCGCACGCAGGAGCGAGCAGGCGCGTGCGTGGGCGAGGGCGGGTCCGCGTGGCGAGCGCGGGTGCGCGCTGGCAAGCACGCGCGGGCAACCTCAGGCGCGGGGCGCCAGCATTGGCAAGCGCGGCAGCTTCGCAGGCAGTGCGGGCGGTGCGCGGGCAGGCGGGGCAGCGGGGGCAGTTCAAATTAAACGGGTTCACGGGTCGGGTCGAATCCAGGATCCCAAACCCGACCCATTTTGAAATCGGGTCGGATCCAATCCGAATTTTTCGGGTCGGGTCCGAGTCGAACTCGGAACTGATACATGTTCAAACGAGGCAACCATAACCCGACCCGGGTAGATAAACAGGTCGAAAATCTGAACCCGGACCCGACCCGACGGGTTGCCGGGTTGACCGAACCCGACACGGTACCTGAAACGCACGGACGCGGTCTGGCTAGAGCGGGCACACGCGGGAGCGAGCATGCGCGTGTGTGGGCGAGGGCGGGTCCGTGCGGCTAGCGCGGGTGCCCGCTGGCAAGCACGCGCGGGCAACCTCAGGCGCAGGGCGCCAGCATTGGCAGGCGCGACAGCTTCGCGGGCGGTGCGTGGGCAGTTCAAATTAAACAGGTTCACGGGTCGGGTCGAATCCGGGATCCCAAACCCGACCCGTTTTGAAATCGGGTCGGATCCAATCCGGATTTTTCGGGTCGGGTCCGAGTCGAGATTTCATGTCGTGTCAAATATTGACACCCCTAGGCCTAATTACCAACATATGTGATCCTATTAATAGCTAGCTGTGGTTGAAGAAGCATACACAACTTAAAAAAGTGTGATTTAGCCATTATTATTATTATTATTATTATTATTATATGTTTGCACTAATTTATTATATCAAAAGCCTTCTTTTTTACATTCTACTTTATTATTTTTTTTGGACTTAAACTTTAGAGCTCTCTATTGGAGATAAGGATAACATTATTAATGAGCTACCTGGCCATTAACCTAATGTTACGCAAAAACACAAAAATTGATTTTAACTACTCAATATAACATAACATGGATATTATTGTCCTAACATATTAGTGTTATGTAATGCCTAAGATGTTGTGTAAGGGTGGATTACAAAGGAGGCGATACACACTAACCTCTTCTCAAACTTGAAGGCTACATTTGATATTAAAAAACAATCAACAAAATCTATAATTATTGAATTGACATATTCAATATTTATTTTATAAAGTATTATATGATAAATCTATAAGCCCTATTATATGTGTGTGTAATAAGGACACATGCTTTTTTAACTTAATAGTTTATTTATTATATAATATCTACAAATTATAAATCATTTTAAATGAACTTAAAAAAAAAAAGCTTATCCTTAATTTTGGAAAGTTGAGACAACATATCACCAAGTTATCTGAATGATTTTTAAAACATCATTAGAATCATCTAAGATCTCCTAATGTGGATACATAAGTAGAATAATATAAGTTGTTGACCGACCATTGAATCGTCCATGTGATAAGGGTCCTAACAATTAGTCATTGAAATTTTCATGTGATGATTAAGGGTATGCCTCTATCAAATTTGAATTGGAGGTAACTTGGTTCATTTATTCTTGGTCCAATGATTGTTGATTGGTTGGGTAACATATGCATTGATCGAATGAGGAAGGCAATGTTGTGGCCATATGGAGTTGGTCTATCTACTGTAATATATTACGTTAGTTGCTAGCACATTGAGTTTACAAGTTGATTCTCAGTTTAATCAAGTTAACGCTAATTGCTTCTTGGTCTACTCTAATTAACACGATGTGTCATCATCATGGAAGGGTTCTAAGGCCAAGGGAAAGCATAACTAGCTTGAACAAGGTTGTTGGCTTATCCAAATTTCATTAATAAGAAAGTTCATTCACTTATGTTAGGGAAAAATGATTGCTTGCATACATATGGACCATTTGGGCCACTCTAATGCTTTGGTATATGAATAGTAGAGTTAAGAGCAGTGGCGGAGTGAGGGGGGCCCACGGGGGCATGTGCCCCCCCCACCCCTCGGTAAATCGGAATTTTGCTTTGGCTCAAAGCATTCGCCTGCTTTTTAAAAAAAAAACTATTTCCTATAATCCAATGCCCTAACCTGACTGCGAAATCGCCTTGACGACACGTTCCAGCGAGGTATCAATGACGCGTTCCAGCGTGCTCGGTGCTCCAGCGGAATCGACTTCCAGCAACGACGCGTTCAATTGCGGACTGCTCATGCTCAGACATAGTCTGTTCGCTCCTCCCAGCTCCCAGCCCTGACGCCTGACGGACGAAGCTTAAAGGACGACAAGATCGCCGAAGGCCCGAGGCGCCGACCTGTTCTCAGTTCTCTCCTCCCGCCGAAGTTTGATTTGACCACAACTTGTTCACTGTTAACGGACGAAGGCCAAAGATACGACCAGATTTAGGTAAAATGGAATTTTTCCTACAAGTTTATGTTTTATTCTACTGCATTCTTGATCGATTTTATGTGTTATTCTTTGATTCTTTATTCCATTGCATTCTTATTGGATGTCAATATTATGAGTGTGGATCTTATGTGTTAAATTAACATAGGTCTTATAATTTGTAAAGTTCTTAACCAATTGTCGATTGATCTTGCAAAATAATAACTAGGTTTTTGTCATGGAGAAATATTTTAAGAAGATTTCACAGAGTTCAAATGAGACAAACAAAAAAGATGAGGAGCAAAGTCCAAAAAGAATTCGCATGGAAATTGAATCATCAAGAAATCAATAAGTAGATTTAGAGAACCTTCCATCTGATCCTGGTTTGCGAATTCCTATCTATGAATTTTCTCCTAATATTCAAGATCAAGTTCGTCGAGCTTACTTACAAAGAGGACCATTCCAACCTCGCATTCATGAATTCCCTAAAACCAAATTTGGGGCAAAGGATAGACGTTTCAATATTGCATGGTTTGATAAATATTCTAATTGGTTAGAATACAACATATGCAAAGATAAGACTTACTGTTTATATTGTTATATATTTAAAGCAGTAGGTAGAGGAAATGAGGATGATTATGCATTCAATAAGAATGGATTTTGAAATTGGAAAAAATCAAGTAGATTTGAACTTCATGTTGGGAGTCATAATAGTGCGCACAATATTGCACGACGAAACTGTGAAGACTTGATGAATCAAAGTCAACATATTGGTTTTATGTTTAAGAAACAAACATATTATGCCACAACTGCATATCAAACTAGTCTTGTGGGTCTCCGAAAGGATTCCGCTCGTGTGGTTCGAATATAAAGGGTACGATCACACTGTCCCGAAGGACAAAATGGTCGTAGGCCTTTACAATCGACACAAGCAGGCCGATGGAAGAGCAGATGGAGTTATAGATACGATTAGCCATGGAGGATAGCGGGTTTTCACCTACGCACCTCGATGGATAATAATATCTATAACCCTAAATTCACGAGATTTCCCCCATTCGATACATCAGCTCGAATGAGGTTTATTTGATTGTGGGGATCGGTTTCCTACGGGCGCAAGCCCCCGTAGTTAATTACATCTTAGATCTTGATCTAAGAAGACTCTCGATTAGGGACGTTAGATTATCTCCTCTAAAGGGTTTAGTGTAAGGGTGAATTCTAGGCTTTCCTAATCAAAGAAGAATGTCCCAACTTGGTTCAATCAAATCATGCGTGGTTCAATCAACATCCGGCCGGCTAGGGGAGGTGAAAACTGGAGAAAAGGAAGAGAGGAAAAGCATCTCAAACAAGCACGAGAGAAAGAAGGAAGTAGCGTCATCTGTGTGACGCAGATGGGTAGGGTTTATAGTCTCCGAAAGAATGGAGAACTTACCTACCAATAAGGTGTATAATGGTGCACCTGTACCACTCACCTTTAGATCCTAAATCTATAAAAGATGTAGTATCGTACACACGATACTAGCATCTACGACCTAGCTAATGCGATCCGGACTTACTCCTTGTCTGACAAAGGAAGCCAGCTAAAACCACCTAATCGTATAAAATCCATGCTGTCCAGTCTTTATGAAGAAGGGTGGGTAGTTTAGACACTGAAATTTGGGATCGACAACTAGAGAAATTCCTAATTGATCCCACACTTATGAATGGTATAATGCTCCTAAAACTAATGCAATTAAATCTTAATTTTAATTAGTTACTAATGCAATTTATGCTGGTTAAAGTCTCCAAATCGAATATGTATGAATTTTAAAAAAGGCCTTATAAAATAATTTTTTGAATGACTAAATTTCCCCAGGTCCGGCACTTCATCCTCATAGGCCAGATTATCCGGACTCTACCCGCAGGCGAGGAAATTTGTCTAGGAGGTGAGAGAATGCATGTATGCCACCCCGGACGATTCCGGCTATTCCCTAGAGTCGTTATGTTTCTATGTGAGTTAATCTTAAATTTTATTAAATAATTACGAGTAGAAAAATTTTATTCCTAAAGAGCCTAACGGTCAGACACAAGCACATGCAAGAAAGAAACCTATAAAAAGCATGCCGGTTCTACTGCGCAAACAAAGTAAGTAAATCACAACACAGAAACAAATCCCACGAAAAAGAGTGTCCATGGCAAGTGCCATACAATATTACATCTCAAAGTACAGTAAGTAAAGGTGGCCGGGCTCCACCGTCAACAACCCGGAAATGACGCAAATCTTTAAAATGAGGCATTTTTATATCTCTTCAGTCTTCTTCTTTTCTTCCTTGATTCGTCTTTGGATCATCTTCAGCTCTTCGGGCTCCTTGTAGTACGTCCTCCAAAAGGATGCCCAAATGAAAAAGGAAACCCCCTGTAAGGGTTTACTTTTCCCTTTGGACTCCTCGTAGTGAACGCTCCAAAAGGATATCCAAATGAAAAAGGAAACCCTCTGTAAGGGTTTACTTTTCCCTTTGGACTACTATCTCTTTAAAAATGCCTTATTTTTAGATCTTCACAAGATTTACTATCAAATACATTTCAACAGAAAGAAAGAAAAATCTAGACTCTCCTGCAGGGGTTATCCTAAGCAGTTATAATAAAAATTTCACCCAAGCAGTTATATATGTAAATTAAAATGCGCACATCAATCACTTGGCCGTGCTCTGATTATTGGGGGCTAAGCAGCTGAAGCAGGTACCTAAAGCAATTATACATAATTATTAATTTTTAGCCCCCTTTTAGCAGCATTATATGAGCACGACCACCTGCAGGAAGACAGCATTAGTATAAAAGAACGTGCCTAACCTATGGGTATTCTAACGTCACAACCACAGTACAGAAAAGAAAGCTAGAAAAACAGTACATAAATCACATCACAGAAAGGCTACAACAGGTAGCAAAAACAAACAGCACACGGGTCACATGCAGAGCGTCACAACACAGCACAGAAAAGAAAAAGGCAGAACAAAAGCCTAACCTAAAGCTAATAGTCGTGTCCTAGCAAACTCATCTATGTGTGTGTTGGCTGTGTGGTCTTGGTAGGTCCTATATAGGGTAGTTTTAGTTAGAGTTGTATGTATATTTGATTTGTTTGTTGAAAGAGACAAAGAAGAGTTTTTTAGTTAAAGTTTAAATATTAGTGTTTTAGAATTGATTTTTAGGATGTTTTATTTTTAATGTTTGATTAACTATCACCTTTGTTTCACACCGAGGCCGTGAGGTTTATTTCACCCTCCTTGGGGCTAACTTAATAGCCTCGTAGGCCTGGGTTACCCAGTGATAATTAACTTTGTTTGATTATTTTAGTTTGTTATTAAAAGAAAAGAAAAATGTGTATTAAATGTTTTATTAATCAAATTGGTTGATGGGTTTTAGGAGTTATTCTAAAGTTTGATATTTAGAAGTGTTTTATCCTAATGAATTTTTTAATTTAGTATTTGATCACCTAATTAAATCTACCTCTTTTAGATTTTAAATGGGTTAGAAATTGATTATTAGATTAGTTAGAATTAATTTAAGTTTACATTTTAGACTTATATTTTAATAATTATAAGTGTTAATTAAAACTTAATTAAGAGTTAAGTGTTTTAATAGATTTTTAAGAATTAGATTGGAATTAGTTGGTTGATTATTAGTAGATTAAGAAAATAAAACCTAAATCTAGGAAAGCGTGTCACTAAGTTTTTCTGTTGTTTTAATGTCTCTATCCTATAGGGAACATGCATCCTAAGTCTATGTTTTCTAAGACTCAGTCCTTAATTTTTGTCCTTAGATGTCACTAGTGTTGTAGGATAAAAAGTTGTATTGTTTTCTAATTCCTAAGACCTCTATACGGATGTCACAAGGTTTTAGGGATCTAAAAGAAGATAAAAGCAATCCTAAATATATAATTGAAGTTTCTAAGGTCCTAAGGGTGGGAAGCGCACAATCATCTAGGCCCCTAAAGGTTTTCTAAGTTTTAGTAAACTTACAGCACCGGGGGCTACGACCCGGTGGTTCCGCCCGTAGCGCCCCTACTAGATGAGTAGGGACGACTGATGCTTAGGATCCCATTGTCCTAGCTCCAGCTCCAGATGCTTCTTATTCATTGCTTTCCAAAAAGTACCTCGCAAGGCATAGAGAAGGGGGGTATCAGAGCAGTTCTATAGACAATAATATAAAGAAATAGAAATGCAGTAAAATAAAACTAGAACGTACCTTTTATTATTTGTCGGGTCCTATGTCTTTTGGGTTCTCTTCGATTTGTAGGTGTGTTGTACCAAGATGCAGAAAAAGTGGCAAAGAAAACTAACGAACGAAGTAAAACACGACTAAACGCAATGAAAAGAAAAAGAACGAAAATCCGATATAAAAAAGGGGTGTAGGCATCGTTGTTATTGGATACATTTCGTAGCAGTCAAATGCATCCCACAATATCAACAATGCCCTTTGCTATTCCCACTCCAAATGAGGCACTTGATACGTTTTCGACACCTCTACTCACAACACACTACAAACTATGCTTAGAGCAATTAAGGGAAATAGATTTTTAAAGCTAAACTTAGAGCTAGACTCTATATGTTTTGCACTGATCCCAACATTCTATACTTTTAGAGACTAACATTCAAGAAAGAATCCAAAGGAGTAAGGACTGTCTTGCTCCAAAGAGGACACTAAGGATTTCTAACATAAAGCTCCTTAAGATTTTAAATCTCCAAAGCTCACTCTTATGGGGTGAAACACTAAAGGAATTTTGATTCAATCTTAAAGACACTCATTGCTCCTAGAAAGCACTAAGGGACTCTATTATACAAATCTAATCAAACCCCAACAAGACTTGTGAGGACACCTAAACTAAGTGCCACATAAAACTCTACAAAAGTTATCTACCAAAGTCACTATTCCGACTCAAAGTCCTGCAAAAATCTTCTTCCAAAATCTATTTTGACACAAAATTCTACCCAACAATCCACAAATCAAGTACCTCCTCTCATTTGGAATGGGGTAAAACAAAACAAAGCTTTCCAACGAGAAGATTTTATAGAAACCCCTCATCGTAAAGCACCCATAAAACTCATCGCATAAAACAAATCCAAAGCCACTAATAAATCATTTCAACCAAAGCAGAACAAGGCGTTTTTTTTTTTTCTTTTAATAAAAAAAAAAACGACCTCCCAAACTGGCAACACAAAGCGACTTGTAAGAAAATTTTAAATAAAAGTTAAGAGAAGCATTTCATAAAGCTCTTTGTTACAAAATGTTCACAAAAACTCATCACGAAACAACTTATAAAGCTCTCTAGCAAAAAGAGATACAAAAAGCGTAATTCCCTTAGCACAAAACAAAATTATATTATGCTTCCAATTTAAAACAAATCATAACCATTTCACGAGGTAACTCGAAACTCTTTTCATCAAATCATCCACAAATGCTACAATATACATGTACATGAAAACTCTCCAATAAACTTCCATAACAACATTATCAAGTTAAGTATAAGTGGAATGATACGACTACGATCATACATAAAATCTTCTGATAAAATATCTAGCCATGTATGTAATAATCTTCCATTCATGAAACAAATACAATCGATTCCATCTTTGTTTAAAGATAAAGCTTAATGAAGAGTTCAATAGTGCCATCACAACTTAGAATATCCAATGAAAAGAGTTCTAACACATCTGTTTCAATTCTATAAAATAGACTAAAAGAACTTGTTACTCACTGACTTCTTTGGCCCACATTAAACAAACTTCATGCTACCAAATTAACATAGATATGCAACTTTTCCGACAAACTTGTATAACTAGTGCAAATGGGTCTTTCACATTAAGAAGTCGCTTCCAACGTACTATTCAACTTATTGCACCAAACATTCAACATCTCAAACATCTATGCCAAATATATTTAGAAAAGAGAAAGGAATTATCGTATCATCATTTTTTAACTCAAAAGAAGAGAGCATGCTTCCAACTCGTTACTAGCATAACTAAGAAATTTATAGTAGTCTTTCAACAAAAGTTCACTTTCATGTCATATGTAATAAAATAAGATTCAAGAAAACTTGCAAGTAGGTAATTCATAGAACGAATAAGCCTGCAACAATTCGTGCCTTAAGACATTCTTCCAATGTAGTAAGGTTCATATTTTCACAATGATGCATCTTGCCAAAGATCAATGCTAATGCTATGCTATATTGGTAATGAAAAAGATATTCAAAGATAATACAAACAGTAGTTTTTTTTTTACAACTAGCTCATACTTTCTTCCAAACTCCACTTAATGAGATGCTTCCACCAAATAAATAAACATAAAATCTTCACAGCTAATCATGATTCAAAGAGACCAAATATGCCCTAGATACATTACCTGCAATGATATGTTCAATATGCCAAGAAGTATCTCTATATCACATAATCAACGCATTCTGACCATTTGCCAACATTAGCTCAAGAGCAAGATTAGACATAATTGTAAGTTTTCGAAGCCAAAACGAATGGTCCCTCTAATAGTCAAGGAAGTATGATGTTAGGAAGATTTCTTTAAAATAATCGCAATCCCATTATCAAGCTGCTATCATAGGAAAGTAAGTTCAAACATTAACCAAACTTGGCATACCATGTAAAGAATCAATTCTAACACAAGTATTGATGCTCCGAGTATGTTATCTTATGTGTGGGGCATTCCAAATATGGTGAAAACAAGAATAGAAGATAATGTATGCATAAAGGAAGCGTAAATGGTCATGAAGTCCTTCCAACAAAACCATCCATGCTCACAAAGATCTTTGACTTGGAAGAAAAAGAACACTTACATAACTATATATCTTATGAGTCATAATCATGAGAAGTTTTCAATTCAACTCAAAACATCACAATCCTCCTATGATGCCATTTTATCAAACACTAGATAAACAATGCTTGTAAAAAAAAAACATTAGCAAAAGACAGGAGAATTTCTTGAGAAAAGACATGTATAGCTCAAACTACTAGATTACTTTATGTAGCAAGACTTGCAAGAGAAGTAGGGTTGGAATATAGGTTCCCCATTTATCGGAATTCTCCCACTCATAAAAGAACGATACAAGTGAAAGAAAACACAAATACATCAACAATTCCTTGATGGGCATTTCCACAAACGTTTGGTGTGCAAACTTTAGTAAAGAAATAGTCATGGCCTCTAAAGACTTGCCACCATTCACACCTAAAATTTCTAAGACAAATAGCATGAATCATAGAATAAGTGCAACAAATTATTAGCCCATCTTTGAACACACAAAGCCATCTATGGCTAGCAACCACCATTTCCATATTTCAAAAGCGATAAGACATCATTTGATACTCAAATAGATATGATAAAACCAAATGATAGGGAATGTTCTATCTAGCTCATCTTGACTGAAATCAAACTATTTCAAACTCATTTGATAAAAAAAACTAGCTAAGGAGAAGAGAGAGGGCAAGGGAAGAAGAGTAAGAATGGGAGAAGAAGGAAGAAGAAATAGAAGAAGAAGAAGAGGCAGATGCAAGGAAAGAAGAAGAAGAAGAAAAGAATAAGGAGAAGGAGATAGAGATATACCTGCTGTGAGGGCAGTCGACTCGGCAAAGACAGAGGAGATGAAGTCCAGGTCGGTCCAGGCGTTGGGTCGGAGAAGGAGAACAGAGGGGCTACCGTCGGGTTCGGACTTGGCGAGGGCTGGAGTCGCGAACTGGAGAGGGAGCCGGGCTTGTCGGAAGGAGATCGGGATCCGTCCAGGCGTGCGGCGTCAGGAGCTCGTCGAGTTCGTCTGGGATTCACGAACAGGGAGCTGGCGTCGGACGGAAGCCGGGGTTTCGGGTACGCGAAGCTGAGAGCGGGCGGATGGAAGCTCGGCGTCGGTCAAGGCTCACGAATGGAGGAAGCCAAGAGGGAGATCCGTTCGGGTCTTCCTTGGCTTGTCCAAGAAAGCTCAAAGGGAGAGGAAGAGCGTGAGCCAGAGCTGGGCGTGAGAGCTGGGGGAGGAATGCCGAGAGAGAGGGGCTTCGTTCCGAGTAAATTCAGTTTGTTGCCGCAAGAGGAAGCCCGCGCTCTCCGATCCATCGTAGCAGCGGCTCGAAACACGCGAATGAGCCTGCTAACTGCTTCGTATCGCTGCTCTGCTCGTGGAAGATCGCGAGCGACAGGGGAAAAGGACCACGCCAACTGCCCACTCAATTAGGACCGCTCGATCGAATTCCTGATATGAGCATCAAATTTGAATTCAACGCAAAGCGAATTGGAGTTTAATGATATTTAAATTGAATTGAACCAGATCCAGTTTGACTAAGCTCGGGTTAGACTCGAGTCCAATCTTGACTCGATTCGAGTCAATTTTGGTTCGAGCCGGCGCGACGGATTAATTATATGAAATTTGATTCAAAATAATGATCAATTTAAAGGAAATTAAGTACGACGCGAGGAAAACCAACTAATCGAGTCTAATCAAACATGTTCGAGTCCGATCCGGCTCGAGTCGGGTCGGTTCGAGCTCGAATTGGGTTCGACAAAGTTCGATTGGATCGATTGAACGAGCTCGAGCACCCTCGAGCCAAAATTGAGGTCAACAAACGGACCCCCAACATATACGGAGAACAATGGGTGAACCGTATATGTTGGCGTTGACCTTCCTAACTCTAGGAAGATACAAGCTCAAGGTCGGCCAGAGAAAGTTCTTAAGAAAATGCAATCAGCTAATGAGAACCAAATCAACAGAGAGAGAAAATAAGTCAAGCATCTATCCAACCAAAGTGAGAGGATGGGAGAAGGAAAGCCTCGTGCCCACACGAGCAAAGTCGAAGTGAGATCTCAAAGGACCATTGTAGAATTCAACGATCATCTACGACCAAGATCTAAGATGATACGGAAAGAAGAGAACTAATCGGCAATCAAAGGAAATATCAAAGAGAAATAATCAAAGGAAAGCAATAATAAGAGTAACAATCATAGGAAATAGTAGTAATCAAAAGTAATGGAATCATCTATCTGCCTGACCACATCGCAACAGCAGAATAGAGAAAAGCAAGGGGGGTCCCACATCCACCTGACCATATTCGCAACAGCGAATGGGGACAATTCCGTGTTTGCTTGACCATATTCGAAACAGCAAAACAAGGAGTAAAGAGAGGAAGGGAGTTCTACATTCGCCTGACCATATTCGCAACAGCGAATGAGAACAGCTCAATATCCACCTGACCATATTCGCAACAGCGAATAAAGAGCTTCCCAAAAGGTCTAATATCCACCTGACCAAAATCGCAACAGTGGAACAAAAGAAAGAAGTCCAACATTCACCTGACCAGATCGCAACAGTGAATGAGGACGACCCGATGTCTGCCTGACCAGATCGCAACAGCGAGACAAAGGGTGAAAGAAAGGGGGTTCAACATTCGCCTAACCAGATCGCAACAGCGAATGAGAACAGCTCGATATTCATCTGACCATATTCGCAACAATGAATAAAGAGCTTCCCAAAAGGTCTAATGTCCACCTGACCAAAATCGCAACAGTGGAACAAAAGACAAAATCCAACATTCACCTGACCAGATCGCAACAGTGAATGAGGATGACTCAATGTCTGCCTGACCTTATTCGAAACGGCGAAACAAAGAATCAGAAGAAAACTCAACAACCCCCAAACAGGAAATAAAATAGGGGGAATGAAGAGGTGGTGAAGTATGCCTCCCAGGGACTCTGTCGGGCACCCAACCAGAAAAGGGAGTCAACATTCGCCTGACCAGATCGCAACAGCGAATGAAATGGCTCAAAATCCACCTGACCATATTCGCAACAGCGAATAATGAGCCCTCGCAAAAGTCTAATGTCCACCTGACCAAAATCGCAACGGTGGGACAAAAGAAGCAAGTCCAACATTCACCTGACCAGATCGCAACAGTGAACGAGGACAACCCAATGTTCGCCTGACCAGATCGCAACAGCGAAACAAAGGGGAAAAAGAGAAAGGGAGTTCAACATTCGCCTGACCATATTCGCAACGGCGAATGAGAACAACTCAATATTCATCTGACCATATTCGCAACAATGAATAAAGAGCTTCCCAAAAGGTCTAATGTCTGCCTGACCAGATCGCAACAGCAGAACAAAAGACAAAAGTCACCTCTTCAACCACCCAACGCACATGTGCGTGGTGCTGTGAGGGAAAGAGAAGTAGCCAGTCATCTAAGAAATCTCTATCTTATATTTTAGTTACCACATGGTAGAGGACAAATCGTCGTGGCCATGAGTAATTCAAATACAAGTAGACTTTCTTAAGCAAAAACTGAAATCATAAAACATGAGACGATCACCTAATGTATATCTCTCTAAGAAGAGGAACATACAAATGAAAGAATAATCTCATATCAACGGAATAGCAATAGGAGTGGTAAGGTGACACACTTGCCACTAAGAACAACAATCATTATATCAAATATTCGTGATTATTAAAGAAATCACAGTGGTAACACCCATGCTATCTGATGGGACCCTGTGAAAAGTACAAGAAACATTTATATATCCAAAAGAGACTGCTCTTGTAACTAAATCAAGATCTCAATGAGAGAATATATCATTTGAAAGAAGTAGTGGATCGACTTTCTGCTAGAAGATCAAAATCCACTAAGAAGTGATATTAATATATAGAGCCAGATATACCACATCATAAGTAAGGGAAAATAACATCCCATTAAAAAGTGAACAATCATAGTCGAAGAAGTGGACACACAGTCGCCTCCTAAGCAGTCATCGAAATGCTTTAGGAGAGACAGAAGGGAATTTGGAGGGAATTTGGGCTTTTGGAGCGTAGAACCGGGTTCCGCCTGTGACAAGGGCAACCGATTATGCTCAACTGAGAGCTTCCCTCTCGAAAGAAAAATAATTTTAAGGGACTTTGGGCTCTTGGAGTGTAGAACCGGGTTCCACCTGTGACAAGGGCAACCGATTATGCTCAACTAAGAGCTTCCCTCTCGCAAGAAGAGAATTTTGGGGGACTTCGAGCTCTTGGAATGTAGAACCGGGTTCCGCCTGTGACAATGGCAACCGATTCTACTCAACTAAGAGCTTCCCCCCTTTTTTTAGATTTTTTTTTTTTTTTTTTTTTGGATATAGATCAAGAACGCCACAACATGAAGAGGAGAAAATTGTTGGCTTTGATATCCCAGGCCATACTCGCCACATGAGTAAAACTGGGGAGAGAGAAAAATTACAACGATTTGTAGAAAAATTCACCAAGTGACAATGGATCAACATCAATGTATTTGACAAATATATACCAAGGATGGACCCAGTATCACATTCCATAGAAATTCGAGCTAGTAGTTTTGGTATCCCAGACCACACTTGAAAGTAACAAGTGAAACTGGGGAAAGCCAACCCTTAAGGGGGGGACTACGAAGGAAGTTTTGTGCAAAAGTATCAAAGTGTTTGGTGAATGTGAAAGTAAGCACAAACATCCCTACGGCGTATTTATACACAACCCTTAAAGACAATCTCATACTTTGCATGACGAACATCACGTGGTAGAGGACAAATCGTCGTGGCCACGGACTGCCGAAAAGTATAAGAAATCCTTTATAGTTATATTTATACAGAGGGATATTTACAAGTGGCGGGGGATGCCCCTTGCGATGTGCAGACTCAAGCGTAGTACTTTCTTAAGTACTGCCCATTAATGACGGGCATGGGATGAACACCATTCGCATCAACTAGCAAGTAAGATCCACCTTCGTATACTTGCTCTACAACAAATGGGCCTTCCCAAATGGGCTCAAACTTACCACTTCGACGACGGCGCGAGATGATAGGCCTACGCAAGACAAGAACTAACTCACCGACCTGAAAAGCACGAGGTCGGACGAGGCGATCATGGGCTCGGGCCATCTGGGCCTGGTACAACTTAAGGTTCTGATAAGCTTGCAAACGGAGCTCTTCTAAACCATCAAGTTCTTCCAACCGTAGTCGGGCATTATCCTCGCGAGACAAATTGTGGCTAACTGCTATACGTAACGAAGGGAGCTCAACCTCCAGTGGGAGGACGGCTTCAACCCCAAAAGCTAAAGCATATGGTGTACACTGAGTAGGAGTACGGTATGTAGTCCTATAAGCCCATAATGCTTCAGGTAATTTATCGTGCCATTCTCTTTTATTTGCCACAAGAATTTTTCTTATCAATTGGACTAAGGTCTTATTGAATGCTTCAGCCAAACCATTAGCCCTAGGATAGTAAATCGAGGAATATCGCCAATTTATGTTATGGCGGCGGGCAAATCTAGCAATCTTGGTGCTTCTAAAAGACGGGCCGTTATCCGAAATTATACGGCGCGGAACACCAAAACGGTAGACAACATGATCGCGAAAGAAGCGCATCACATCTTCTGATTTAACTTCCTTAAGTGGGATAGCTTCTGCCCACTTAGAGAAGTAATCAGTAGCAGCCAGGATAAACCTATGACCCTTAGAGGAAGGAGGGTCAATAGGACCTACTACATCCGTGCCCCAACTCTCAAAAGGCCAAGAAGACACAGTGGGGTGCAGCGGATTAGGAGGTTGGTGAATAACAGTATTATGAATCTGACATTGGTGGCACCTCCTAGCGTGCTCCATGCAATCACGGATCATAGTCGGCCAGTAATAACCAAGGCGTTTAATTCTGACCTTCATCTTAGGTCCGGACTGATGAGCACCACAAAGCCCCTCATGTACTTCGCCCATGACTTTACGAGCCTCCTCGTTGTTGAGGCAACGTAACCACATCTGGTCGAAAGAGCGTCGGTACAGGGTTTCATTCACATAGGAGAAGGACAAAGCTCTCTTCCTAATCTGAGCGGCGAGAGAGCGATCATCCGGAAGCTTACCACGCTTCAAATACTCCACAAAAGGGACTCTCCAATCTGACTCTTCCTCAACAGCGCACACTGTGAGGGTCTGATCGGGAGAAGACAAGTCTGCGGGACACAAGGCTTGACGATACTGAACAACAATTGACACCGGATTTCCATTCGGGTCAGCTAACTCCTTAGCAAGTTTAGCTAGTGCATCCGCTCTACCATTCTCAGATCGAGGGACTCTAACTAAAGTTACTTCAGGGATCAGGCACAAGAGCTCCATTGCCCTATCGTGGTAAGGCAAAAGCTCAGGTTTGAGAACTTTGAAAATTCCAGCCACTTGATTAATAATTAGTTGGGAATCTCCAAAAATCTTAACCCGCACAATGCTCATCTGAATGGCCAACTCGAGTCCTACAATCAAAGCTTCGTACTCAGCTTCATTATTAGTACGAGGCTCAGAAAGACTGTAAGAGTAACGAAGGGTGTGGCCTTCAGGAGACACAAAGACAAGCCCCAAACCTACCCTAACTACAGGAGTTTCATAAGGACGCAGTGATTTGATGGAAGAGGCTCCATCAAAGTAAAACTCCCAAGTAGGGGACTCCTGCTCTTCCACACTCATGACCAGTTCATCTGGCAAATCGTCATTAAGTGGGGAATCTGCAGGGATCGGGTGAGAAGCAAGAAAATCAGCTAGAGCCTGTCCTTTGACGGCCCGCTGAGGGACATATGTAATGTCAAACTGCAGTAAAATCATGGACCAACGTGCTAAACGACCTGATAAGGTCGGACGGGTCATCAGGTACTGCAAAGGGTTGACTCGAGAAATCAAACTGATCTTGTGTGAGAGCATATAGTGTCTAAGCTTCTGCACAGCAAAGATCAAAGCCAAACACTGCTTTTCCATCGCCGGGTATTTTAGCTCTGCAGGAATCAAACGTCTGCTAAGGTAGTACAAGGCATTCTCTTTGCCTTCCTCATTCTCTTGAGCTAAAAGTGCACCAAGGGACTCATCCAAGGCAGTAGTGTAAAGAATTAGTGGTTTACCAGGGATGGGTGCAGCCAACACTGGGGGATTCGTCAGGTAGCGCTTTATGCTCTCAAAGGCCTCATGACAATTCTTATCCCAATGGAAACGGGCATCCTTCTTTGCTAACGCAGCAAAAGGATGACATCTACCGGCAAGATTGGAGATAAATCTCCGCAAGAAAGCAAGCTTACCCTGGAAAGACCTCAACTGGGTAAGACTCCTAGGGGGTTTCAAGTCCACTATGGCCTTGATCATGGAGGGATCAATCTCAATGCCACGGTAGCGAACAATAAAACCAAGAAACTTCCCCGCACTAACTCCAAATGCGCATTTTAGGGGATTCATCTTCAAATCATGCTTTCTTAAGCGCTCAAAAATGATTCGTAGGTCTCGGAGGTGATCACTACGGACCTTGCTTTTGACCACTAAATCATCTACATAACATTCAACCTGCTCATGAATCAGCTCATCAAAAATGATAGTCATGGCACGCTGATAGGTGGCCCCGGCATTCTTGAGGCCAAAGGGCATCACCTTGTAACAAAACACACCTATAGGGGTGCGAAAGGCAGTGAATTTCTCATCTTCAGGGGCCATCTTAATCTGATTGTAACCAGATGAACCATCCATGAAGGAGAAAATGCTATGGGACGAAGCGATATCAACCATGAGTTCGGGTATAGGAAGAGGAAAATCATCCTTAGGACATGCCTTATTCAAATCACGGAAGTCTATGCAGACACGGATCTGACCATTCTTCTTCCGGACTGGAACAACATTGGCAAGCCAAGTGGGATACTTCTCTTCGCGAACAAAACCAGCTTCTATAAGCTTCTTAGTCTCAGCGATCACCTGTTGTTCAATCTCTAACCTCATCCGGCGAGGTGACTGCTTAACAGGGACTGCATCAGGACTAATAGCTAACTTATGGACTGCTACTTCCGGATCCAAACCGGGCATCTCCGTGTAGTTCCAGGCAAAGCAATCCTTAAACTCAGAAATAAGTGCAACATACTCTTGAGCCTCTGATTCGGATAGTAAAGCGCTATGGAAAATAGGTCGAGGATCCGATTCAGTGCCCAAATTGATCTCACACAATTCATCCATGGCAGAACTAGCGCCATCTTCGAATTCACGTGGGGCTTCCAGGACCCTGTCCTCATTCTCTTCCGGGTCTTCATCATCGGAGACGGAAACAACCGGATAAGAATGAGAGACAACTCGAATGCTGGCGGAAGGGGACTGATCTTCTTGAGAATAGCCTATACCTTGCCCAGTTCGAGGAAAATCAGTTCGCCAAATACGGGCCTGCTGTTGGGCCTGTCTACCTGACCAAGTCGAAGGGACAAGACCTCGCTCAACAAAGTTATCAACAGCAGGAGAAAAGTACCGGGGAACTGGCATGATCTCATCATCCACAGTGGATTCCACAGGACCCTGTATATCAGTACTCTGTGGGACACCTACACTATGGAACAACGATGCATGCCAAGCAGATTGTGCTGGCACATAGAGGGTATGCAGCTCTTGTACAGAGCGCCTATCTACGGGTAGTGCACCACGGACACTGGCGGAAGGTGTAGGGGAAGGTTGAGGAGGAGATTCCTCAATTCTCATCCCATACATCTGGCGAGAAAGGGATTGTTGGCTAGTGGTCTGACGTCCGACATCTCCGTCGTCGTCTGAATCACTATCAACAACTAGACCACCTTGAGGTATCAAACTCCTATGGAAAGTGGGATAGGAATTGTGATCAACACTAAAGGCGGGCAAAGGGACTGAGTGACGAGGAACATCAATCATCTCATCATCAGAGTCAGACTCAACAATCAAAGGGGAAGTGTACAGGTGCGAAGGAGGAGGGATTCGAGTATCAAAGTTCCTCGGAGGGCGAACTGACTCTCTACCCCGACCTCTACCACGCAATCCCCTACCTCTACTAGGGGGAACATCTCGCCTGAGTACAAATCGTAAAGATTCATCAAGGTCTTCAGTGGAAACATCTGCCCCAATCCTAACCTGTGATGGACCCTGTGCTAGTGGCTGTATAGGACCCTGTGCAAGTGGCTGCATAGGACCCTGTACAATACTAGTGGGTATCACTGGTGACTGGGCAGGGGGAGGTCTACGAGCTTTTCGAGGCATGTAATGCTCGGCATCATCATAAATGGAGACTTCATGTACGGCAAAAGGTTGAATATCTCCAAGGATGGAAAACTCTACGTCATTCCTCATATACTTCATGCACTGGTGCAGTGTAGAGGGCACCATTCCATATTCATGTATCCAAGGCCTTCCTAAGAGAGCCTTGTATGAGGTATCTGCCTCAATAACATGAAACTTTGCCTCAGTCAAAAGATCTCCAAAACGCAAGGGCAAAGTGATGGAACCCAGAGCTCGCTGACCTTGATCATTGAAACCCTTCAGCATAATCTTATCTGAAGTGAGCTTTAAGTGACCAAGAGAGAGACTCTGCAGGGTGGCATGATTAAGGATATTAACTGAAGCTCCTTGGTCAATGAGGACCCTGTTCAACTCATAACCATTTACTTCAGTGGTGACGTACAAGGGACGGTTGTGATCAGGAGTCCCTAAGAGAAGATCCTGGTCTGAAAAGGTAATGCATGGCATTTCTCTCAAATAGCATGCATCCTTAACTGACTCAGTGGCAAAGAAGGCTTGATAAGACTCTGGTTCAAGCAAGGCTTTCACCAAAGTCTCTCTCAAGTCAGAAGACATCATAAGTGCATCGTACACACTAAGAAGAGAAGGAATCTTTCTCAAATGAGCCAACACATTGTAATCAACATCCAATTGAGGGCCTTTTCCCTTCTCCTTAGCAGGTGCTTGAGGAGGAAGGGTAGGATCATCCTGTTGGGTAATGATGTTTCTATCTTTCTCTTTATTATTCTTAGCCATTTTAGGTGGTAGGACCTTACCTGAACGCAACTGTATCTCTCGTATTGAATCAGATTCAATAGAGGACTCATTTGGTTCAGGTGACATGGCTTGTGTTGGTTCATTAAGAAGTGACTGAGGAGTGTTCTCGGATTCATCTTCTGAATCCATGTAACAACCTCCTTCAGGAATAGCAAACACAGGGTCTTCCTCACACTTAAACTCTTCTCCAAAAGAAGGATCATCATCATTTTCAGAAATAAATAAAACATGAGAAGAACGAGTGCTAGAAGAAGTAAAACTAGAAGGAGAAAGACACCAAAAGTAGCCAGAATCATCTTCTTCCATTAATTCATCATCAGTTGGAGGGAGAACAAAATCCTTCAGCGTAAGTGCTGGAAGAGACCCTGTCTTCCCCTCAGAAGTTACAACCAATTTCTCTCTTTCATACATCTTTCTAATACAAGGAGAAGTAGAAGAAATGTGCTCAGTAGGCACTACAACAGAAGAAGAGAAAGAAACTGGCAAAGGAACTGGACTGGCAACTGTCGACTTGGCCTGTGGGGGCCTCCTCTCAACTGCCTCTGAACTCTGAACTGCCCGTCTAATCATACCTCTTGTCTTGCGAGAGAGTGCAAGCTGCCACTCCTCCCCAGAACTAAGAGGTGCTCTACTGTCACTGCTCTGAACACCAAACTGACTGTCACACTGACCGGAGCTAGTAATCATCTGAACAACCTGAGCAACTTTGCCTTGAGGATTCACTAGGTCACTATCCTGCAAGTGAATCTCACCCCTAGCCATAAGGCTTTCCACTCTATCCTTGAACACATAGCAATCTTCAATCACATGACCAATATGCTTATGAAATGGACAATACAAAGGATGCTCTGTCTGCCCCTCCTCTTCCACTCTCCTGTTGGGTGGAAATGTCAAAATGTTCTTCTTGACCAAAAACTTGAAGATCTTCTTTACACTCTCCCTTTTAAAGGGATACTCCTTGCTAAGCCTCTCTTGTAAATACTGCTGGTTTTCTGGAGTTCTATAAGAGGGCCTAGGCTGCTGACTCTGTGGTCGTGGCTGAAACTGACCAGGGGGCTGTACTGGTGGTGGTAACTGAGGTCGGGGCTGAAACTGAGGTCGTGGTGGTGGTGGGCGCTGTGGTACTGAACTAACCATGGGCCTCTTGCCCCTATCAAGAGCATCAGAAGTACTATGCACCTCTCCCTTCCTAGGGGGTGGTGCCCCAGAAAACTCCAAGCGCTGAGGTCTACGTGGAGGTTGACTCTCAACCTTAGGAGGGACTGCACTGGGTATGCTGTCCTGTAGGCTAGTGACTTTGGTTAACAACTTCTGAAAGGTTCGAATGCTGAAACCCTTCAGATAAGGAGCAATAGGACCATCAATGTTCTTCAACAGAATCTCAACTGCATGCTGCTCTTGCAGTTGAGGTTCACATTGAAGACTAAGGTTTCTCCACCTAACTATATAGTTAGGTAGAGACTCGTGGGGGCGCTGTCTGGTCACTACCAACTCACCAACAGTCACTCTATGCTCGGTACTCATGAATCTCTGCACAAATAACTGCTCCATCTCAGCGAATGTACGAACTGAATCGTTAGGGAGATTGGCATACCACTCAAATGCCACTCCCCCTAAACTACTAACAAACAATCTAAGCATCAATGCATCATTTCCACCAATATTACAACATATGGCCCGATACTGAGCCACATGTTGTCTTGGGTTCCCAAACCCATCAAAAACTCGAAATCGGGGAGGAACAAAACCAGCGGGGTAAGGCTCCCGCTCGTACTCTACCGGGTAGGGGCGACCTCTACTAACAGAATCCCCAGACTTTCTAGAAGCAATAGCCTGATCAACTCTCTGTGCAATCATGTCCTGAATCTGAACTGGTGACAACTGTACTGACTGACTCTGGACTGGTGCACTCAACTGTACTGCTGGGGGAGACATCGGAACTGTCCTCTGAACTCTATCAACTCTAACAGGCTCTGGGGCTGGCGACTGTGGTGCTACTGGCTCGTCTCTGGATGTAGTAGGGGTAACTACATCCATGACATGGGGTGTAGCCCCCAACGCTGTCAACTGGGCGGTCATCGCCGCCATGGCTCTAGCCATCTCCGCCATCTGGGACTGCAACTGCAAAACTGTAACATCCGTGTCTACTGAACGGGGAGGTCCACCCTGTGCTGAGGTGGAAGGTACATCAGCCTCCCCTTGTTCCTCCAAATCATCGTACTGCTCATGCTGCTCATCTGACGTACCTCGTCTCGTGACAACACAGACACGGTGAACGGGAATGTCTTCATCTGACTCCTCTGTAAGCAAGTCATCGTCGGAGAGGGTCTGACGAAGGGCATCTATGTACGGACCCATAGGAAAAGAAATCCTAAGGGGACTAGAAGCAGCAACTGGCTCCACTCGAGCCGGGGCACTACTGTCAACATCTACTGCATCAACATCCATCTGAACTGGCACTGACACTGAAGGGACTGTATCAACTCGCCGAATCGTACCAACTGTCTGCTCCGTCTCGACAGGCTCATCCACCTGCCGACGTCTCCAAACCCATCTACTACGACGGGACCCGGTAGGAACATCTAACTGAGTGGAGGGGGCAACGACAACTGAACCAAGCTGGGATCGGACAGGCTCTAACTGTGGGCGACGTCCATGACGGCGAGGGCGTCGTCCAACAGCAGGGGCACCTGCCTGAGGTCTATCAGTGGGAACAACTCTAGTCTGCTGTCGTGGTGGCTGTCCTCTCTGCCACCGGTAACTCTGTCTAACTGACTGTCGCTGCAACTGAGAATGCACCTGAGAGATCTGATGGAGTAACCTCTCCTCACTAACACGCCCTCTACCGCGCGCTGAACGGATAATGCTTCGGATCCTCTGAGTGAGGGTCCGAGTGACAGTATCCCTGGGGACTCGAGCGCGAGGAAGAGTAGTGGGGACAGGAGGGGCTGCTGCAATGTGGGCAGCGTCCTCCTCATCACCACTATGTACTAGAGGGGAAAAGCGTCCTCCCTGAACTGCGTCGATCTCAGGGGCGACTACAACATCAGGAACTGGGGTAACTACACGTCTGCGTGGCTCCCGCTGCAAGGGAACCATCCTCTGCTGAATTGGCTCCTGCTGAGCCAGAGAATCTGCCATCCTTTGAACTGCTGCATCGGATGCCGCTAATCGCAATCTCCTGTTCCTATTCCTCCTAGCCCTTCTCCCAAGGCCGGAGGTGGAGGAAGAAGCTACATCAGTACCCACAGACTGTACCGGAGGAACGGGGACTACTGACTGAGGGGGTGTCGGGGTCTCCTCGGCAATCTCAGGGTGAGACAACCGGGTGAAAACAGAAACCCGACGGGTAGGCGGTGGAGGAAGCTCGGCCTGAGCCACTCTCTTCCTCGAAGAGGAAGGAGGAGGGGAAACTCGAGCGCGAGTAACCTCTACCGAAACAACTGGTAACGGAACTGCTACTGGCTGCCGGCGCTGAGGGGCCGGGGCTACTCGAACAACAGGAGCGACAGGCGCTGGCCGCCTGACCGCTGGACGAACAGGGTGAACAGGAAGTGGCCTAGGCACTGGCTGCCTAACCACCGGGCGCACTGGCTGCGCACGAACAGCAACTGGACGAACGGGTGCCCGGGCTGGCTGCCGAGCAACGGGTCGTCCGAAAGGTCGCATAGCTACGCGTCCTCTCCTTTGAGGTGGAGAGAATGCGGCAGCCTCGGAGGGGGTCGGCCCGCCAAGAGTGACGTACGCCGAATCGGTAAAGGATCCGAAAGTGATCCCCCCCGCCGGTGGGCTCGTCAGCAGGGACTCAGGGAGTGTCACCCGCGAGTCAGAGCCAAAACAGAAAGTAACAGACGGACCAGAATATGCCATTTCTACTGTCTGCTAACACAAACAATAAGAATTAGCGTAAACAAAGGCACCGAACGGAACGAGAGAGAACGGGACGGAATAGCCTATAAAGGCTAGAAGAAGAAGAACCTAACTAAAGAACACTAAACCCGGAGTGCACACAAAAGGAGATAATTTAACATCCGAAGATGGAGAGAGAAACCAGTCCCACCGTGGTCGCCAGAAATCTGTGGGTCTCCGAAAGGATTCCGCTCGTGTGGTTCGAATATAAAGGGTACGATCACACTGTCCCGAAGGACAAAATGGTCGTAGGCCTTTACAATCGACACAAGCAGGCCGATGGAAGAGCAGATGGAGTTATAGATACGATTAGCCATGGAGGATAGCGGGTTTTCACCTACGCACCTCGATGGATAATAATATCTATAACCCTAAATTCACGAGATTTCCCCCATTCGATACATCAGCTCGAATGAGGTTTATTTGATTGTGGGGATCGGTTTCCTACGGGCGCAAGCCCCCGTAGTTAATTACATCTTAGATCTTGATCTAAGAAGACTCTCGATTATGGACGTTAGATTATCTCCTCTAAAGGGTTTAGTGTAAGGGTGAATTCTAGGCTTTCCTAATCAAAGAAGAATGTCCCAACTTGGTTCAATCAAATCATGCGTGGTTCAATCAACATCCGGCCGGCTAGGGGAGGTGAAAACTGGAGAAAAGGAAGAGAGGAAAAGCATCTCAAACAAGCACGAGAGAAAGAAGGAAGTAGCGTCATCTGTGTGACGCAGATGGGTAGGGTTTATAGTCTCCGAAAGAATGGAGAACTTACCTACCAATAAGGTGTATAGTGGTGCACCTGTACCACTCACCTTTAGATCCTAAATCTATAAAAGATGTAGTATCGTACACACGATACTAGCATCTACGACCTAGCTAATGCGATCCGGACTTACTCCTTGTCTGACAAAGGAAGCCAGCTAAAACCACCTAATCGTATAAAATCCATGCTGTCCAGTCTTTATGAAGAAGGGTGGGTAGTTTAGACACTGAAATTTGGGATCGACAACTAGAGAAATTCCTAATTGATCCCACACTTATGAATGGTATAATGCTCCTAAAACTAATGCAATTAAATCTTAATTTTAATTAGTTACTAATGCAATTTATGCTGGTTAAAGTCTCCAAATCGAATATGTATGAATTTTAAAAAAGGCCTTATAAAATAATTTTTTGAATGACTAAATTTCCCCAGGTCCGGCACTTCATCCTCATAGGCCAGATTATCCGGACTCTACCCGCAGGCGAGGAAATTTGTCTAGGAGGTGAGAGAATGCATGTATGCCACCCCGGACGATTCCGGCTATTCCCTAGAGTCGTTATGTTTCTATGTGAGTTAATCTTAAATTTTATTAAATAATTACGAGTAGAAAAATTTTATTCCTAAAGAGCCTAACGGTCAGACACAAGCACATGCAAGAAAGAAACCTATAAAAAGCATGCCGGTTCTACTGCGCAAACAAAGTAAGTAAATCACAACACAGAAACAAATCCCACGAAAAAGAGTGTCCATGGCAAGTGCCATACAATATTACATCTCAAAGTACAGTAAGTAAAGGTGGCCGGGCTCCACCGTCAACAACCCGGAAATGACGCAAATCTTTAAAATGAGGCATTTTTATATCTCTTCAGTCTTCTTCTTTTCTTCCTTGATTCGTCTTTGGATCATCTTCAGCTCTTCGGGCTCCTTGTAGTACGTCCTCCAAAAGGATGCCCAAATGAAAAAGGAAACCCCCTGTAAGGGTTTACTTTTCCCTTTGGACTCCTCGTAGTGAACGCTCCAAAAGGATATCCAAATGAAAAAGGAAACCCTCTGTAAGGGTTTACTTTTCCCTTTGGACTCCTATCTCTTTAAAAATGCCTTATTTTTAGATCTTCACAAGATTTACTATCAAATACATTTCAACAGAAAGAAAGAAAAATCTAGACTCTCCTGCAGGGGTTATCCTAAGCAGTTATAATAAAAATTTCACCCAAGCAGTTATATATGTAAATTAAAATGCGCACATCAATCACTTGGCCGTGCTCTGATTATTGGGGGCTAAGCAGCTGAAGCAGGTACCTAAAGCAATTATACATAATTATTAATTTTTAGCCCCCTTTTAGCAGCATTATATGAGCACGACCACCTGCAGGAAGACAGCATTAGTATAAAAGAACGTGCCTAACCTATGGGTATTCTAACGTCACAACCACAGTACAGAAAAGAAAGCTAGAAAAACAGTACAGAAATCACATCACAGAAAGGCTACAACAGGTAGCAAAAACAAACAGCACACGGGTCACATGCAGAGCGTCACAACACAGCACAGAAAAGAAAAAGGCAGAACAAAAGCCTAACCTAAAGCTAATAGTCGTGTCCTAGCAAACTCATCTATGTGTGTGTTGGCTGTATGGTCTTGGTAGGTCCTATATAGGGTAGTTTTAGTTAGAGTTGTATGTATATTTGATTTGTTTGTTGAAAGAGACAAAGAAGAGTTTTTTAGTTAAAGTTTAAATATTAGTGTTTTAGAATTGATTTTTAGGATGTTTTATTTTTAATGTTTGATTAACTATCACCTTTGTTTCACACCGAGGCCGTGAGGTTTATTTCACCCTCCTTGGGGCTAACTTAATAGCCTCGTAGGCCTGGGTTACCCAGTGATAATTAACTTTGTTTGATTATTTTAGTTTGTTATTAAAAGAAAAGAAAAATGTGTATTAAATGTTTTATTAATCAAATTGGTTGATGGGTTTTAGGAGTTATTCTAAAGTTTGATATTTAGAAGTGTTTTATCCTAATGAATTTTTTAATTTAGTATTTGATCACCTAATTAAATCTACCTCTTTTAGATTTTAAATGGGTTAGAAATTGATTATTAGATTAGTTAGAATTAATTTAAGTTTACATTTTAGACTTATATTTTAATAATTATAAGTGTTAATTAAAACTTAATTAAGAGTTAAGTGTTTTAATAGATTTTTAAGAATTAGATTGGAATTAGTTGGTTGATTATTAGTAGATTAAGAAAATAAAACCTAAATCTAGGAAAGCGTGTCACTAAGTTTTTCTGTTGTTTTAATGTCTCTATCCTATAGGGAACATGCATCCTAAGTCTATGTTTTCTAAGACTCAGTCCTTAATTTTTGTCCTTAGATGTCACTAGTGTTGTAGGATAAAAAGTTGTATTGTTTTCTAATTCCTAAGACCTCTATACGGATGTCACAAGGTTTTAGGGATCTAAAAGAAGATAAAAGCAATCCTAAATATATAATTGAAGTTTCTAAGGTCCTAAGGGTGGGAAGCGCACAATCATCTAGGCCCCTAAAGGTTTTCTAAGTTTTAGTAAACTTACAGCACCGGGGGCTACGACCCGGTGGTTCCGCCCGTAGCGCCCCTACTAGATGAGTAGGGACGACTGATGCTTAGGATCCCATTGTCCTAGCTCCAGCTCCAGATGCTCCTTATTCATTGCTTTCCAAAAAGTACCTCGCAAGGCATAGAGAAGGGGGGTATCAGAGCAGTTCTATAGACAATAATATAAAGAAATAGAAATGCAGTAAAATAAAACTAGAACGTACCTTTTATTATTTGTCGGGTCCTATGTCTTTTGGGTTCTCTTCGATTTGTAGGTGTGTTGTACCAAGATGCAGAAAAAGTGGCAAAGAAAACTAACGAACGAAGTAAAACACGACTAAACGCAATGAAAAGAAAAAGAACGAAAATCCGATATAAAAAAGGGGTGTAGGCATCGTTGTTATTGGATACATTTCGTAGCAGTCAAATGCATCCCACAATATCAACAATGCCCTTTGCTATTCCCACTCCAAATGAGGCACTTGATACGTTTTCGACACCTCTACTCACAACACACTACAAACTATGCTTAGAGCAATTAAGGGAAATAGATTTTTAAAGCTAAACTTAGAGCTAGACTCTATATGTTTTGCACTGATCTCAACATTCTATACTTTTAGAGACTAACATTCAAGAAAGAATCCAAAGGAGTAAGGACTGTCTTGCTCCAAAGAGGACACTAAGGATTTCTAACATAAAGCTCCTTAAGGTTTTAAATCTCCAAAGCTCACTCTTATGGGGTGAAACACTAAAGGAATTTTGATTCAATCTTAAAGACACTCATTGCTCCTAGAAAGCACTAAGGGACTCTATTATACAAATCTAATCAAACCCCAACAAGACTTGTGAGGACACCTAAACTAAGTGCCACATAAAACTCTACAAAAGTTATCTACCAAAGTCACTATTCCGACTCAAAGTCCTGCAAAAATCTTCTTCCAAAATCTATTTTGACACAAAATTCTACCCAACAATCCACAAATCAAGTACCTCCTCTCATTTGGAATGGGGTAAAACAAAACAAAGCTTTCCAACGAGAAGATTTTATAGAAACCCCTCATCGTAAAGCACCCATAAAACTCATCGCATAAAACAAATCCAAAGCCACTAATAAATCATTTCAACCAAAGCAGAACAAGGCGTTTTTTTTTTTCTTTTAATAAAAAAAAAAAACGACCTCCCAAACTGGCAACACAAAGCGACTTGTAAGAAAATTTTAAATAAAAGTTAAGAGAAGCATTTCATAAAGCTCTTTGTTACAAAATGTTCACAAAAACTCATCACGAAACAACTTATAAAGCTCTCTAGCAAAAAGAGATACAAAAAGCGTAATTCCCTTAGCACAAAACAAAATTATATTATGCTTCCAATTTAAAACAAATCATAACCATTTCACGAGGTAACTCGAAACTCTTTTCATCAAATCATCCACAAATGCTACAATATACATGTACATGAAAACTCTCCAATAAACTTCCATAACAACATTATCAAGTTAAGTATAAGTGGAATGATACGACTACGATCATACATAAAATCTTCTGATAAAATATCTAGCCATGTATGTAATAATCTTCCATTCATGAAACAAATACAATCGATTCCATCTTTGTTTAAAGATAAAGCTTAATGAAGAGTTCAATAGTGCCATCACAACTTAGAATATCCAATGAAAAGAGTTCTAACACATCTGTTTCAATTCTATAAAATAGACTAAAAGAACTTGTTACTCACTGACTTCTTTGGCCCACATTAAACAAACTTCATGCTACCAAATTAACATAGATATGCAACTTTTCCGACAAACTTGTATAACTAGTGCAAATGGGTCTTTCACATTAAGAAGTCGCTTCCAACGTACTATTCAACTTATTGCACCAAACATTCAACATCTCAAACATCTATGCCAAATATATTTAGAAAAGAGAAAGGAATTATCGTATCATCATTTTTTAACTCAAAAGAAGAGAGCATGCTTCCAACTCGTTACTAGCATAACTAAGAAATTTATAGTAGTCTTTCAACAAAAGTTCACTTTCATGTCATATGTAATAAAATAAGATTCAAGAAAACTTGCAAGTAGGTAATTCATAGAACGAATAAGCCTGCAACAATTCGTGCCTTAAGACATTCTTCCAATGTAGTAAGGTTCATATTTTCACAATGATGCATCTTGCCAAAGATCAATGCTAATGCTATGCTATATTGGTAATGAAAAAGATATTCAAAAGTAGTTTTTTTTTTACAACTAGCTAATACTTTCTTCCAAACTCCACTTAATGAGATGCTTCCACCAAATAAATAAACATAAAATCTTCACAGCTAATCATGATTCAAAGAGACCAAATATGCCCTAGATACATTACCTGCAATGATATGTTCAATATGCCAAGAAGTATCTCTATATCACATAATCAACGCATTCTGACCATTTGCCAACATTAGCTCAAGAGCAAGATTAGACATAATTGTAAGTTTTCGAAGCCAAAACGAATGGTCCCTCTAATAGTCAAGGAAGTATGATGTTAGGAAGATTTCTTTAAAATGATCGCAATCCCATTATCAAGCTGCTATCATAGGAAAGTAAGTTCAAACATTAATCAAACTTGGCATACCATGTAAAGAATCAATTCTAACACAAGTATTGATGCTCCGAGTATGTTATCTTATGTGTGGGGCATTCCAAATATGGTGAAAACAAGAATAGAAGATAATGTATGCATAAAGGAAGCGTAAATGGTCATGAAGTCCTTCCAACAAAACCATCCATGCTCACAAAGATCTTTGACTTGGAAGAAAAAGAACACTTACATAACTATATATCTTATGAGTCATAATCATGAGAAGTTTTCAATTCAACTCAAAACATCACAATCCTCCTATGATGCCATTTTATCAAACACTAGATAAACAATGCTTGTAAAAAAAAACATTAGCAAAAGACAGGAGAATTTCTTGAGAAAAGACATGTATAGCTCAAACTACTAGATTACTTTATGTAGCAAGACTTGCAAGAGAAGTAGGTTTGGAATATAGGTTCCCCATTTATCGGAATTCTCCCACTCATAAAAGAACGATACAAGTGAAAAGAAAACACAAATACATCAACAATTCCTTGATGGGCATTTCCACAAACGTTTGGTGTGCAAACTTTAGTAAAGAAATAGTCATGGCCTCTAAAGACTTGCCACCATTCACACCTAAAATTTCTAAGACAAATAGCATGAATCATAGAATAAGTGCAACAAATTATTAGCCCATCTTTGAACACACAAAGCCATCTATGGCTAGCAACCACCATTTCCATATTTCAAAAGCGATAAGACATCATTTGATACTCAAATAGATATGATAAAACCAAATGATAGGGAATGTTCTATCTAGCTCATCTTGACTGAAATCAAACTATTTCAAACTCATTTGATAAAAAAAACTAGCTAAGGAGAAGAGAGAGGGCAAGGGAAGAAGAGTAAGAATGGGAGAAGAAGGAAGAAGAAATAGAAGAAGAAGAAGAGGCAGATGCAAGGAAAGAAGAAGAAGAAGAAAAGAATAAGGAGAAGGAGATAGAGATATACCTGCTGTGAGGGCAGTCGACTCGGCAAAGACAGAGGAGATGAAGTCCAGGTCGGTCCAGGCGTTGGGTCGGAGAAGGAGAACAGAGGGGCTACCGTCGGGTTCGGACTTGGCGGGGGCTGGAGTCGCGAACTGGAGAGGGAGCCGGGCTTGTCGGAAGGAGATCGGGATCCGTCCAGGCGTGCGGCGTCAGGAGCTCGTCGAGTTCGTCTGGGATTCGCGAACAGGGAGCTGGCGTCGGACGGAAGCCGGGGTTTCGGGTACGCGAAGCTGAGAGCGGGCGGATGGAAGCTCGGCGTCGGTCAAGGCTCACGAATGGAGGAAGCCAAGAGGGAGATCCGTTCGGGTCTTCCTTGGCTTGTCCAAGAAAGCTCAAAGGGAGAGGAAGAGCGTGAGCCAGAGCTGGGCGTGAGAGCTGGGGGAGGAATGCCGAGAGAGAGGGGCTTCGTTCCGAGTAAATTCAGTTTGTTGCCGCAAGAGGAAGCCCGCGCTCTCCGATCCATCGTAGCAGCGGCTCGAAACACGCGAATGAGCCTGCTAACTGCTTCGTATCGCTGCTCTGCTCGTGGAAGATCGCGAGCGACAGGGGAAAAGGACCACGCCAACTGCCCACTCAATTAGGACCGCTCGATCGAATTCCTGATATGAGCATCAAATTTGAATTCAACGCAAAGCGAATTGGAGTTTAATGATATTTAAATTGAATTGAACCAGATCCAGTTTGACTAAGCTCGGGTTAGACTCGAGTCCAATCTTGACTCGATTCGAGTCAATTTTGGTTCGAGCCGGCGCGACGGATTAATTATATGAAATTTGATTCAAAATAATGATCAATTTAAAGGAAATTAAGTACGACGCGAGGAAAACCAACTAATCGAGTCTAATCAAACATGTTCGAGTCCGATCCGGCTCGAGTCGGGTCGGTTCGAGCTCGAATTGGGTTCGACAAGGTTCGATTGGATCGATTGAACGAGCTCGAGCACGCTCGAGCCAAAATTGAGGTCAACAAGTCTAAATGCATCGGTTGATTGTGTACGTTTTCTTTTAAGGCAAGGGCTAGCTTTTAGAGCCCATGACGAGTCTGACACATCCAGAAATCAAGGAAATTTTCTTCAACTGTTGCACTTTTTAGCTGAACATAACAATGAGATAAATAATGTGGTGCTAAAAAATGCTCCAGAAAATTTAAAGTTAACTGCACCAGAAATTCAAAAGGATATCACCAGAGCTATTTCGATTGCAATCATAGACTTTATAAAGGAAGAAATTGGAGAAAATTACTTCTCTTTTTTGGTTGATGAAGCACACGATATTAGGAACAATGCAATCATTCGAATTTTCATTTCTGAACAGAAAGGTGAGGCTTTCGCATTATTAGGAACATTGCAATCATTCGAATTTTCATTTTGTTTACTATTAATGAAGGATATACTTGGTATAACTGCTGAGTTATCACAAGCTTTGCAAAGAAAAGAACAGGATAATGTAAATGCCATGTCTTTGGTTCGAATATGTAAAAATAGGCTGCAAGTTATGAGAGATAACAAATGGGAAGAGTTCATCACCAAGCTAACTTCTTTTTGTGAGTAACACAAAATAGATATTCCTGACATGAATGATAGATGGGTTGCTCGGGGAAGGCCTCGTCTCTGTGAAATTTTCATCACATAGACAAATACTGAGTTGCTTTTATCTATTGCTTGTTTGAATCCATCTAAATCTTTTTGTGCATTCAGTAAAGACAGATTAATTCGAATGGCACATCTTTATCCATGTGATTTTACTCCTGTTGAATTGGAAATTCTATACAATCAGTTGGAAACTTATATCATGGATATGCAGTCAGATCCACATTTCTCATTGTTAAAAGATATTGGACACCTTGCTGAGACAATGATACAGAACAAGAAAGATGTTTTATATCCTCTTGTTTTCAGGCTATTAAAACTCGCTTTAGTTTTGCCGGTTGCAACAGCAGGAGTAGAAAGAGTATTTTCTGCAATGGCTATCATTAAAACTCGATTGTGAAATATGATTGGAGATCAGTAGATGAATGATACTTTACTCGCATATATTGAGAAGGAAATATTGGATTGTATTGAAAATGATGTAATTGTTAATCTTTTTCAAAATATGAAGAGCGGACACTATAAATTGTAAGTATTTTCCATATTATATTTAGTATTCGATCTTTTTTAAAAAAAATTTAAAACTGCCTATGCCAGTCCCGAGCCCGGATGTAAAAAAGTTGAGGGAAATTTTTTTTAAAGAATTTGAGCCCCCTCTTAAAAATTTTTCTGGCTCCGCCACTGGTTAAGAGCATGCTGCTTATATATATCCACCAAGCACAAGGTACACAAGACACTCTCACTTGGAGGAGAGATGTTAATTGTTGAGGCAAGGAAATGAATGTTGGAGGCAGTGACACTTTAGGCATAATGGCATATGATGACATTATGAGAGATCCTAGTGGAGATGCATAAGAAGAAGAAGAAGACATGCTAGTTGGTGGAGTGTAATCGAGGAGAAGGTTCTACAAAGGCATTAAAAGCAACGTGAAGGCGAGGCATGAAGGGAAACACAACAATAAAAGAGGTGAGGCTGAGAAGGGCAAGACATATATGAAGCAAATCATAAGAGGAAGGTCAATGACTTAAAAGACTATGAATCTATATGGGAAAATTCATCCCTCATAATGCATTGGTTTGAATTGATATCCATATTATATTTTTAATTTAAACAAATATCCTCCAAAATACCCCCAACGAAGGATAATCGCTTTTATTGATGGATTGCTTATTAGAGTTATAAGTCCTTTAGAACTTGCTCAAGTTTGAACTAATTTGAACCAAGGTTTATGGTTCGAACCAAGGCACAATGAAGTCGATGTTGTTTTATTTCCCCAAATTTCAAGCTCACATCATTGATTGCTGCTACTCATCCTTAGAATGGTTAGGGTTGATCCAAATTTTTTATAATCTTACTAGGGAAATCATATCTCAAACTATTTATTGAGCTATCTAAGTGCTTGATGGGGATTGATTGGTGGTCAAGCTAGTCTTAAGTATGTTAACTAGGCTTGGAATTGGGCTAACTAAAGAATGGTTATAGGATATCTTTCTAGGCTTTCCTATGAATAGGATAATTAGGCCAGGGCCAATGGAGAAATATAGGAGTACTACTAGCCTACAAGAAGGGGGCTAAATAATTGACCTCAAATGAGAGCCAATGAGCTAAAAACTATACTACAAGCAAGAGACCCTCCAATGTCAAAAGAGAGGTCAACAATCACCTTGTCACCTAAGCTAAATTCTCGTGTTAAGAAACTTTATTTTAAATAAAATATTAATTTATTGCTACTCACCTATATATCCTTTTTTTCTCCACTTTTTAGTTGGATTCTAATTATCTATTCTCCTCGCCGCTCTCCTCCCTCTTTTCAATACCCATTCACCAACCCTCTTATCCATTATAATCTAATTCATTATTCATTAATGTTGTCTAAGCTAAAGATAAAAGAGTGATGGATTCCAACAGAGAATCCCCTCCTGCTTAAGCAAGATTAGATTCTTTTAAAACTTTTATAGCTGAATTGAACATTGAAGATTGCTCCTACAATCACACTTTCATTATTGGTTAACCTTCTAATCTATTGTTGCTATAAAAATTTTCTACTTAGATTTTATTGATCATCAATCAATCCTATCATATAATTGAAAATTTACTTCCACAAGGTATAATGATGGAGTCCCAAACATATAAAATAAATATCAAAATTATTTTTAGGCAATCATTTAACTTACATAACACTTCTCATCCATGCCACTTTGCTGCTGAAAGCAACATATGAGATATTGAAAATAGAAGGCTGGCAATGGTACCAACCTTCAGTTCCAAACTTGTTATAACTAACTCTATTTGACAACCTCACTGATGTAGATAAACTACTTAATTTGCTAAAAGTATTTTCATAGACTCTTTATAGTTATATCTTTCTATTAATCATGGAAAAGCTCTACTTCAATCATTTTTTTAAGTTTCGTTTCGGACAGCTTTTTTATAATTTTTTAAAACAGCTTTTTAGTATAAAAATTTTAGTTGTTGTACTAGAAAGCTGCTATAAGAAGCAGCAAGAAACCGTTCCAAATAAAACCTTAATTGCTGATTATTAAAAATGCAAATGTCAAATCAAATCTGATTTCATCATAAGAATCCAATGGTTCATAGATTTTGTGATGACTATGAAAATGATAAGATGATAAATTATTTTTCTAATGAGAGCTCCACATGACTCTAATGTGAAAGTATTATCAGAATTGGGAGCTATGTTTCACAAATAAATTACAAAAGAGATGAAAAACACAAGACATTGGACATCAAGATTTATGTGATTCAAGCTTCGTTTGGGTCAGCTTTCTAATTGCTTCTCAAAGCTGCTTTCTAGTAAAAAAATTTAATTTTTATGCTAAGAAGCTGTTTAAAGAAGCAGTAAAAAAGCCGTCCCAAACGAAGCCTTAGGCTTCGTTTGGGACGGCTTATTTACTGCTTTCTAAAACGGAGTTTTAGTACAAAATTTTTTATTTTTGTACTAAAACTCCGTTTTAAAAAGCAATAAAAAAGCCGTCCCAAACGAAGCCTTAGTCTCAACTAAGCTTAAGCTTATAAGAGAGGAGACAGAGTGGATCAACTAAAAAAGAAGCTACAGTTATATGACAATGATATATAAAACAAAAGAAGTTATTATATGTTGTCCATTCCTTGCTCAATTCCTATGACTAATAACCCGAAAAGAAGAAGGAGAAGAACAAAAGAAAAATCCAAAATTGGTTTATGACACATTAATGTCTCTTCTCCTCCTCACATGCACTTTTGATGCCGCCAAATTCTCAAAAACTTATAACTCTTGCTGGCACGCAGGAAAGAAGGTAAAAAATCATGTAAATCAAGTCATGACAAAATACTTGGATTTCATTTGGGACGGCTTTCTTAATGCTTTCTAAAATAATTTTTTAGTACAAAAATATTTAATTCAAAAAAAAAAATTATAAAAAATAATTTCAAAAAACAGTAAAAGAGTCGTACCAAATGAAGCCTTAAAGTAGCAAGTCACAACTTTAAACTCAAGACCAATAATAAGTTCAATCATCAATGGGGCAGCCATATGAGACCTTATACATTTAATGAATACTCATTTATGTTCATTTATTATAATAATTAAATAAACTAGAACAAAAATATTTTGTACATATGAGATTTATGGCTTGCATGAAACTGTTGTACAGTTATGACAACCGGTCAATAAAGCAATCTATGTTGAAGCCTGCCTATAAATCCAGCAGTCTAATGAACATGATGATGATGAACCAAGCAATATCCACGCCTTGACATATCAATCTATAAAAACATATATAAAAGTGTAGCAAATCCTAATACATGCCTACATGATAACGGTGAGTTTTTTTCACTTTGTCTATGATGACTTTAAATAAACTTTTTATTAAAAAAAATAAACATTATAGAAGTTGAAAGTAGCAACATAATCTAAAAAAAACTTAGAATAATAATTTATAAATTTGAATAAATTAATCATAGCTAGGATTTATTTTTTTCCCTTTAAATTGTCTATGCTAATCCAAATTCAGATGAAAAAAATTGAGAAAAAAAGTTGTCAAAATAAATTTAGGCGCCAGTTGAAAAAAAATTGTCATGCCATCCATAGCTTCCTCTTCTAGCAAGCCTTCATATCTCCTCCCATCTTGAGGCCTATACCTTTTTTTTCCAATGTCTAAGCACCATCAAACAACTTTAGGCTATCATTTTTTTTTTTTTTAAACTTTAGGCTATCATATATTCCTATCAACACCCAATGTTCAAACCATCAATATGGAGCCTTGTTATGTCACCATCCACCTGCAAATCTATCAGAACATTTATTGTCCAGCGCCAATTAAAAGATGGCACAAATCATCTTCATAAATCCACATGGAGCCTTGGATGAAATCACTCTTCCTTTATAGATATGTGCATAAAAGGTGAAATTATTCTGTGTGGATATTGAATATCGTCCAAAGACTAATCAGAATGTGCCACATCACATCCTACTTGTTATCCTACTTGGTACCGCTTGATACCGCTCTAAACCATCTTCATAAATTCATCAGTTTCTACTTGATACCACGGCTCAGTACTGCTTGGTACTGAGGCTCGATACCACGACTCGGTATCGCTCGGTACCTCTCGGTATTGCTGACGTGGTGCATTTTGATTAGTCTCCAGACAGTAAACTGCGTTCGATGTCCACAAAGAATAATCTCTTGTACATAAGACACTATGCACGATATATAATGTGTGAAGAATGTGGCAGCAAAATTATTTTTGAAAATTGGAAGAGAGGAACTCAGCTCAACACGCCAATAGAGCACTAATTGCTCATCACAAAAAAGAGTAAAAACACCAATAGAGCACTAATTGCTCATCACAAAAAAGAGTAAAAAAATTAAGTGCAGAATGCTCTCCAGCTCACGTCAAGCAGAAACCACCATCACGGGATCTGTGGTCCAAAAGGTTCTGAACTTTTTTTGAATGTATAAATAGAACAAATGAAATAAGATTCATACTCTGATGTTCTTTAGTAATTTCATTTTCATCTCATCTACATCTATCTGCTGCAACTATATTGATTCAATAAGTCAGTAAGAACTAAGAAGTTTATTTCTACAATTATTAGCACAATGGGCGGAACAGATTTTTTTCAAAAAAAAAATAAATAAATAAATAAAATATTTTTATTCAATTTTGTTTCTTTTAAAAAAGAACAAAGGGCTATTATTTTTTTTTCTTTTTTTCTTTTTTTCTATAACGGTCATATCGCCGTTAAAATTTAATTGTATTATAAAAAAATTATTACTCACATGATGAACTAAGGGCTATTATTTGATATTTCTTGTAAAGTTGACTTTGATAATGAATTCAAGCATATTTAGTTGAGATTAATCTTTTGAAATTGGATATTTCTTTTGGAATATCATTTTTTTTTGTTCTTTTTTCTGTCA